>CM073902.1:69380994-69797640 GCA_037176705.1 Molossus alvarezi
GCACTCTTCTTCAAACAGGCCTCTTCCTCAGCTGTCAAAGCCACTTTCACGACATCCGAGATTCTACTCTGCCTCAAGATACAAGGAACGCTAAGGAAGACATCTTCTTTTATTCCATAGAGACCCTTAATCATGGTGGAAATTGGATGCACCCACCTAAGATTCTTCATCATACTTTCTGCTAAATCTGCCACAGACAGTCTAATGACCCAGGATATGTAGCCTTTCAGTTTAATCACCTCATAAGCACTGTCAACCACCTGTTTGTGAACTTGTTTTCATTGTTCCTTATCTGCATCAGTGCCTAATTCAAGGTGCAGGGTCTTTAGGGTGAAACCAGCAACATTCACTCCACTCCATACAGGCACACTAGAGTCTCCATGCTCCCCAAGGACCCACCCATAACAGCTTAATGGGTGAACTCCCAGCCTCTCCCCCATTAGGTAACAGAACCAGGCTAAATCCAGATTGCAACCACTTCCAATAACATGGTTTTTGGGAAAGCCGCTTATCTTCCAAGACATGTAGGTCCAGATATCCACTGTATTGGAAACAATGAACAATTTGCAGTTGGGACTATATTTGACAACATTAGGAATGATGAATTTAAAGATGTTCATGTTACGCTGGATCAAATTAAGATGGCTTTCTCCCTTTTATTGATGTGCCCCAGTTGTGATAATCACCAGCTTGGAGTTTGCAGTCACACTACAGTCTTTGCTAGAGACAATTTTTGGTGTTTTAAGGAAAAGGCTGCCATGTTGGAGATCCATCATCTCTCCCTTTAATCTGTCTTCCATGACATCAACGAGAGCAAGTTCATCTGCCAAGTCCTTCATTAAGATACTGATGACACAAGCCATGCCAACAGCACCAACCCCAACAAATGTGATCTTATTCTGGGGTTTTTGGTCTTCCTTAAGAATATTCACAATCACCTGATCCTTGAGTGTTGCCATACTGGACCTAGGAATTGAAATTGCAAGGTAGGCGGGCGTTGGTGGCACGCAACGTTGGATCCGGACTTGGCAGCAGCTGCTCTGATTGACCATTTCTTCATATGTCTCTTGGCCATTTGTATGTCCTGTTTGGAGAGGTGTCTATTCACCTCCTCTGCCCACTTTTAAATTTGGTTCTTTGTCTTCCTTTTGTTGAGTTGTATAGTACTCTATATATTTTGGAAGTTAACCCTTATCTGATGTATCATTGGCAATGATGTTCTCCCATACAGTGGGTTGCCTTTTCATTCTGATGGTTGTTTCTGTTGATGTGCAGAAGCTTTTTAGTTTGATGTTGTCCCATGTATTCATTTCTTTGTTTCTGTTGCCTTAGGTGATGTATCAGTGAAAATTCTGCTGCATATGATGTCCGAAATTTTGTTGCCTACATTTTCTTCTAAAATTTTTATGGATTCATGGGTCATATTTAACTCTTTTTATCCACTTTGAGTTAATTTTTGTGTATGGTGTAATTACAAGCATTTTATAAACATGTAATATAATCATCAGTGAGGTTTGAAGAGAGATTTTATAGGTGTCTTAGGTAAATGGAAAATTATGGTTTACCACAAAACAATCAGATAATGCATCAAGAGTAAAGTGACCCCCCCCCCCCACACACACACATACATTCAAGAAGGTAGATTACTGGGAAAAATAACATTTAGGGAAAGTAACATATATTTTAGATGAGAAAGGGAAAATTTTCATTATATGCGACATTGTGTCAAGCTTACTAGTTATATAAGAATAGGAGATTCCTATTCCTAATTTTTGAGGATAAGTTCTATATCTACAATTTAGCTTTTATAAATTTGTATATTCTAGTACCTGAAATACAATTTTTCTTTTTTTAAATTTTACTTCATTTTTATTTTTGTTACAGATGTTTCCATGTTTTTACCCCATTGACACCTTCCTCCCCATCCCCCCTGCCCTGTCCCTGGTTTTGTTGTCCATGTCCATTGGTTATGTGTACATGCATATACATTCTGTGGTTTATCTCTCCCCATCACACCCTTTTTTGAGGGTTGTCAGTCTGTACCCTATTCCTCAGACTGTTATGTTCATTATATTCCACAAATTAGTGAGATCATGTGATATTTGTTTTTTTTTCTGCTTGGCTTGTTTCACTTAGGATAACACTCTCCAAGTCCCGCCATGTCATCTCAAAGGATAAGAGATCTTTCTTTCTTACAGCTGCATAGTACTCCATTGTGTATATGTACCACTGCTTTTTTTTTTTTAATGATTAATTTTTGTTACAGATGATTCTCCTATTTTCCCCCACTGGTTCCCCCCTCCCCCACCCCTCCCTGCTCCTTCCCCTGATTGTTGCCCATGTCCACTGTTCATGCATACATGCGTATACGTTCTGTGGTTCATCCCTCCCCCACCTCCCCACTTCTTTGGGGATTATCAGTCTGTACCCCGCTTCCGCGTCTCTGGGACTACCCCATTCCTCAAACTGTTATGTTCATTATATTCCACAAATAAGTGAGATCATATAAAACTTGTCTTTCTCTGCTTGGCTTGTTTCACTTAGGATGATACTTTCAAGGTCCCTCCATGTAGTCTCAAAGGATAAGAGATCTTTCTTTCTTACCGCTGTGTAGTACTCCATTGGGTATATGTACCACAGCTTTTTGATCCATTCGTCTACTGATGGGCACTAGGGTTGTTTCCAGATCTTAGCTATTGTAAATAGTGCTGCTACAAAGATGGGGGTACATATATTCTTTCTTATTGGTGTTTTATGCTTCTTAAGGTATATTCCTAGAAGTGGGATTACTGGGTCAAATGGAAGATCAATTTTTAATTTTTTGATGTGACACCATATTGTTTTCCATAGTGGCTGCACCAGTCTGCATTCCCACCAGCAGTGTACTAAAGTCCCCTTTTCTCCACACCCTCGCCAACACTTGTTGTTTGATGATTTGTTGATGGCGGCCATTCTGACAGGTGTGAGGTGATACCTCATTGTTGTTCTAATTTGCATCTCTCTGATGATTAGTGATGATGAGCATTTCGTCATATGTTTCTTAGCCATTTGTATTTCCTGTTTGGAGAGGTGTCTATTTAGTTCTTGTGCCCATTTTTTAATTGGATTCTTTGTCTTCCTTTGTGGAGTTGTATGCGCACTCTATATGTATTGGAAATTAACCCCTTATCTGATATATCATTGGCAATTATGCTCTCCCATACAGTGGGTAGCCTTTCTGTTTTGATGATTGTATCTTTTGCTGTGCAGAAGCTTTTGAGTTTGATGTAGTCCCATGTGTTCATTTTCTCCCTTGTTTCTATTGCCTTAGGTGATGTGTCAGTAAAAATTCTGTTGCATATGATGTCTGAAATTTTGTTGCCCACAGTCTCCTCTAGGATTTTTATGGATTCATGAATTACATTTAAGTCTTTTATCCATTTTGAGTTTATTCTCGTGTAGGGTGTAAGTTGATGGTCTAGTTTCATTTTTCTGCAAGTAGCTGTCCAATTTTCCCAGCACCATTTATTAAAGAGGCTTTCCTTACTCCACTGTATGCTCTTGCCACCTTTGTCAAATATTAATTGAGCATATTGCCTTGGGTCCATTTCAGGGTTCTCTGTTCTGTTCCACTGGTCTATATGCCTGTTCTTGTGCCAGTACCAGGCTATTTTTATTATAGTGGCTGTGTAGTATAACCTGAAATCTGGTATTGTGATCCCTGCAACTTTGTTCTTCCTTTTCAAGATTGCTGTGGCTATTCGAGGCCTTTTTTGGTTCCATATGAACTTTTGAAGTAATTGTTCTAATTCTGTGAAGTATGTCGTTGGTATTTTGATGGGGATTGCGTTGAATCTATAGATCGCTTTGGGTAATATGGACATTTTAATGATGTTGATTCTCCCAATCCATTAACAGGGTATGTGCTTCCACGTTTTTATATCTTCCTCTCTCTTTTTTTTTCCCAATGACCTGTAGTTTTCTGCGAATAGGTCCTTTATTCCTTTGTAAGTTTAGTCCTAGGTATCTTAATTTTTTTCCGCAATGGTAGATGAGGTTGTTTTCTTAGTTTCTCTTTCTGTGAGTTCATCATTGGTGTACAAGAATGCCATCGATTTCTTGACGTTAATTTTGCATCCTGCTACCTTGCCAAGTTCATTTATTAAGTCTAATAAACTTTTGGTGGAGTCTTTGGGGTTTTCTATGTACAGTATCATGTCATCTGCAAATAATGACAATTTCACTTCCTCCTTTCTAATTTGGATCCCTTTTATTTTTTCTTCCTGTATGATTGCTGGGGCTAAGACTTACAGTACTATGTTAAATAGGAGTGGCGAAAGTGGGCATCCTTGCCTTGTTCCTGTTCTTAAGGGAAATGCTTTTAGTTTTTGCCCATTGAGTATGATGTTGGCTGTAAGTCTTTTGTATATGGCCTTTATTATGTCTAGATAGGATCCCTCTATTCCCACACTGCTGAGCGTTTTTATCAGAAATGGATGCTGGATTTTGTCAAAGGCTTTTTCAGCATGTATTGATATTATCATGTGGTTTTTATTCTTCATTTTATTTATGTGGTGTATCACACTTATGGATTTGCGAATATTGTACCAGCCTTGCATCCCTGGGATGAATCCCACTTGGTCATGGTGGATAATTTTTTTGGTGTATTGCTGGATCCAATTTTCTAGTATTTTGTTCAGGATTTTGGCATCTATGATCATCAGGGACATTGGCCTGTAGTTTTCCTCTTTTGTACTGTGTTTTTCTGGTTTTGGAATTAGAATTATGCAAGCCTCATAAAACGAGTTTGGAAGTCTTCCTTCACCTTGAATTTTTTGAAATAGTTTGAGTAGAATGGGTGTTAGTTCTTTTTTGAATGTTTGATATAATTCCCCTGTGAAGCTATCTGGGCCTGGGCTTTTGTTTGCTGGGAGAGTCTTGATTACATCTTCAATTTCTTCTGTTGTTTTTGGTCTGTTCAAGTTTTCTATTTCTTCCTGGTCCAGTTTTGGGAGACTATGTGTGTCTAGAAATTTGTCCATTTCGCTTAGATTGTCAAATTTGTTGCCATATAATTGTTCATAGTAGTTGTTAACAATCTTTTGTATTTCTGTGGTGTCACTTGTTACTCCTCCTGATTTTGTATTTGGGTTCTCTCTCTTTGTTTCTTGGTGAGTATAGCTAAGGGCCCATCAATCTTGTTTATCTTTTTGAAAAACCAGCCTTTTGTTTATTGATCTTTTGAATTTTTTTTTTTTTGGTCTCTATGTCATTTATTTCTGCTCTAATCTTTACTATTTTCTTCCTTCTACTTGCCCTGGGGTTTTTGTTTTGTTTGCAGACTATTAGAAATTTTTCTTGTTTCTTGAGGTAGGCCTGTAGTGCTATGAACTTTCTTTTAGAACTGCTTTCACTGCATCCCATAGATTTTGTGTTGTTGTGTGTTCATTTTCATTGGTTTCTAGGAAGTTTTAATTTCTTCCTTGATCTCAGTAACCCATTCATTGTTTAATAACATGCTATTTAGCCTCCATATGTTCAAATGTCTTTGCATGTTTTTGTTGCAATTGATTTGTAGTTGCTTGCCATTGTGATCTGAGAAGATGCTTGATATGATTTCAATCTTCTTGAACTTGTAGAGATTTAGTTTGTGTCCTATCATGTGGTCTATCTTTAAGAATGTCCCATGTGCACTTGAGAAGAATGTAAATTCTGTAGTTTTGGGGTCTAATTCTTTGTAGATATCTATTAAATCCACTTGGATTAGTGCTTCATTTAGAGTCTCTGTTTTTTGCTAATTTTTTATCTAGAGGATCTATCCAGACATGTCAGTGGTGTGCTGAAATCCCCTGCTATGATTGTATTGCTGTTGATTTCTTCTTTGAAGTCCTCCAGAAGATGTTTAATATATTTTGGTGCTTCTATATTGGGTGGATATATGTTTATCAAGGTTATATTTTTCTGTTGGATAGAACCTTTCAATATTAGGTAGTGGCTTTCTTGGTCTCTAATTATGGTCTTTGTTTTGAAATCTATTTTATCATATACGAGTATTGCTACCCCAGCTTTTTTTTCCTTTGTGTTTGCTTGGAAGATTTTTTTCCATGTCTTCACTTTCAACCTCTGTGAACCTTTTGTTGTGAGGTGGGTCTCTTGTAAGCAACATATAGATGAGTCATGCTTTATTATCCAGTCAGCTACTCTGTCTTTTATCGGGGCATTCAGTCCTTTTACATTTAAGGTGATTATTGATATGTATTAATTTATTGCCATTGTTGTTTAGTGTGTTTATATATTTATTTCTATTTCTTCTACTAATTACAGCAGTCCTTTTAGCATATGTTGCAGTGCTGGTTTAGTGCTAATGTATTCCCTTATTATTTTTTGTCTGGGAAGCTTTTTATTTGACCTTTTATTTTGAATGACAGCCTTACTGGATAGAGTAGTTTTGGATTTAGATCCTTGATTTTCATGACCTTGATTACTTCATGCGATTCCCTTCTGGCCTGTAGTGTTTCTGGTGAGAAGTCAGCTGAGAGCCTTATGGGGCTTCTTTTGTATGTAACCTGTTGCTTATCTCTTTCTGCTTTTAGGATTCTCTCTTTGTCTTTAATTTTTGGCACTTTAATTACTATGTCTTGGTGTGGGCCTTTTTGGGTTCCTCTTACTTGGGCCTCTCTGTGCTTCTTGAACTTGAATGCCTTCTTTCGTCACCAAATTAGGGAAGTTTTTTGTCAGTGTTTCTTTAAATATATTCTCTAACCTTTGTTCATTTTCTTCTCTGGGGACTCCTATGATCTGAATATTAATATGTTTCCAGTTGTCCCACAGTTTTCTTAAGCTATCTCCCTGTTTTTTTTTTTTTATTCCTCATTTTCTTTTTTATTAATTAATTTTTGTTACAGATGTTACTCCTTTTCCCCCCACTGATTCCCCCTCCCCCCCACTCCCTGCCCTTTCCCGTTTGTTGTCCATGTCCACTGTTCATGCATACATGCATATAACTTCTGTGGTTTATCTCTCCACCAATCCCTCATCTAGGAATTGTCAGTCTGTACCCCACTTCTGCGTCTGTAGGACTACCCCATTCCTCAAACTGTTATGTTCATTATATTCCACAAATAAGTGAGATCATATAAAACTTGTCTTTCTCTGCTTGGCTTGTTTCACTTAGGATGATACTTTCCAGGTCCCTCCATGTATTCTCAAAGGATAAGAGATCTTTCTTTCTTACAGCTACGTAGTACTCCATTGTGTATATGTACCACGGCTTTTTTATCCATTTCATCTACTGATGGACACTTGGGCTGTTTCCAGATCTTAGCTATTGTAAATAGTGCTGCTACAAACATGGGGGTACATATATTCTTTCTGATTGGTGTTTCAGGCTTCTTAGAGTATATTCCTAAAAGTGGGATCACTGGGTCAGGTCAAATGGCAGTTCAATTTTTAATTTTTTGAGGTAACACCATATTGTTTTCCATAGTGGCTGCACCAGTCTGCATTCCCACCAGCAGTGCACTGGAGTCCCCTCTTCTCCACACCCTCGCCAACACTTGTTGTTTGATGATTTGTTGATAGCTGCCATTCTGACAGGTGTTAGGTGATACCTCATTGTTGTTTTGATTTGCATCTCTCTGATGGTTAGTGATGATGAGCATTTCTTCATATGTTTCTTAGCCATTTGTATGTCCTGTTTGGAGAGGTGTCTATTTAGTTCTTGTGCCCATTTTTTAATTGGATTCTTTGTCTTCCTTTGTGGAGTTGTATGAGCACTCTATATGTATTGGAAATTAACCCCTTATCTGATATATCATTGGCAATTATGCTCTCCCATACATTGTGTAGCCTTTCCGTTTTGATGATTGTATCTTTCGCTGTGCAGAAGCTTTTGAGTTTGATGTAGTCCCATGTGTTCATTTTCTCCTTTGTTTCTATTGCCTTAGGTGATGTGTCAGTGAAATTTCTGCTGCGTATGATGTCTGAAATTTTGTTGCCTACAGTCTCTTCTAGGATTTTTATGGATTCATGAGTTACATTTAAGTCTTTTATCCATTTTGAGTTTATTCTTGTGTAGGGTGTAAGTTGATGGTCTAGTTTCATTTTTCTGCAAGTAGCTGTCCAATTTTCCCAGCACCATTTATTAAAGAGGCTTTCCTTACTCCACTGTATGCTCTTGCCACCTTTGTCAAATATTAATTGAGCATATTGCCTTGGATCCATTTCAGGGTTCTCTGTTCTGTTCCACTGGTCTATATGCCTGTTCTTGTGCCAGTTCCAGGCTATTTTTATTACAGTGGCTTTGTAGTATAACTTGAAATCTGGTATTGTGATCCCTGCAACTTTGTTCTTCCTTTTCAAGATTGCTGTGGCTATTCGAGGCCTTTTTTGGTTCCATATGAACTTTTGAAGTAATTGTCCCAATTCTGTGTAGTATGCCGTTGGTATTTTGATGGGGATTGCGTTGAATCTATAGATCGCTTTGGGTAATATGGACATTTTAATGATGTTGATTCTCCCAATCCATTAACAGGGTATGTGCTTCCACGTTTTTATATCTTCCTCTCTCTTTTTTTTTTCAATGACCTGTAGTTTTCTGTGAATAGGTCCTTTATTTCTTTGTAAGTTTAGTCCTAGGTATCTTAATTTTTTTACACAATGGTAGATGAGGTTGTTTTCTTAGTTTCTCTTTCTGTGAGTTCATCATTGGTGTACAAGAATGCCATCGATTTCTTGACATTAATTTTGCATCCTGCTACCTTGCCAATTTCATTTATTAAGTCTAGTAAACTTTTGGTGGAGTCTTTGGGGTTTTCTATGTACAGTATCATGTCATCTGCAAATAATGACAATTTCACTTCCTCCTTTCTAATTTGGATCCCTTTTATTTTTTCTTCCTGTATGATTGCTGGGGCTAAGACTTACAGTACTATGTTAAATAGGAGTGGCGAAAGTGGGCATCCTTGCCTTGTTCCTGTTCTTAAGGGAAATGCTTTTAGTTTTTGCCCATTAAGTATGATGTTGGCTGTAAGTCTTTTGTATATGGCCTTTATTATGTCTAGATAGGATCCCTCTATTCCCACACTGCTGAGCGTTTTTATCAGAAATGGATGCTGGATTTTGTCAAAGGCTTTTTCAGCATGTATTGATATTATCATGTGGTTTTTATTCTTCATTTTATTTATGTGGTGTATCACACTTATGGATTTGCGAATATTGTACCAGCCTTGCATCCCTGGGATGAATCCCACTTGGTCATGGTGGATAATTTTTTTGGTGTATTGCTGGATCCAATTTGCTAGTATTTTGTTCAGGATTTTGCCATCTATGTTCAGGAAAATTGGCCTGTAGTTTTCTTTCTTTGTTGTGTGTCTACCTATTTTTTAATTATTTTTCCTTTTGGTGTTCTGATTGGTTGATTTTTTTCTACGCTGTTTTCTGATTCCCTGATCTGGTCCTCAGCTTCCTCTACTGTGCTATTTAGACCTTCTGATACGTTCTTTATTTTTAATATGTCATTCTGGTTTCTTCTTGGTGGTTTTTAATTTCCAATTGATGATTTTCAACATCTCTTTGTCCTTTAAAATGCTGTTGATCCTCCTCAAGATCATGGCTCTGAATTCTAGCTCTGTTAACTTGTATAACTGCTCCACATTTGTCTCATCTTTGGTAGATGTCTCTTGTTCTTTCATTTGGCTTTTGTTTCTGTGTTTCACCATTTTGGCTATCACAGTGGGCTTTGGAGCCTGCCAAATTTTTCCTGTGGGTGTTGGTGTTCTGTTTGTGGCTTCCTCCTCTGGATTTGGAATAGTGAGGACCCACATTAAACACCACTGTCAAGTCCCACCTTTCTGGCTAGCTTTTCTAGCCCAGGAATGGCACAGCTATTCTCTAGTTTTTTTGCCTGGAGGCTATCAGGTTACTTGAAGAGCCTTGGGTTCTCAGTTGAATGAAAAACTTTCTCAGGTGCTCAGTGTAAGGGGATTTCCCAATGGTGGGGCAGATGCTGGTTGTTAGTAAACCACAATTTGCATTTTAATTGCTTATCTGGGTGGGGTTGAATCTTTGAGGGAAGAGCTGCTGCCTCTCCCAAGAGCTCTGGGAAGGAGCAAGATGGCCACCATCCTGCATGGCTACAACTTAGCAAATGCTCTGAGCACCCTTCAAATCCTGGGTGTCCTCACACAGTTCCAGTCCAGTCTGCCCACACTCTGCCAGAGCCCAAGGTTAGTGTCAGTGGCTATTTTAGCATCTGTCCCAGCTCTGCGCTGTGGAGTCTCTTGGGAATGTAACTCGAGGGCACTGCTCACAGCTAAGGCCACTGTTGTCTGTTGGCTACCAGCCCCCCTCTGGCACCTCCACAATCCTACCAATATTGAGTCAGTGTCCCTGGTTATATGATTCTTGCAAGCTGCTTTTCTGTTGCTTTTTCATATCAATTTGTCTTTATTTTGGTTGTAATTCCAGTTTGGTCCTGGGAGACAGTCTGTGTAGCTTCCATTAACTCTGCTGCCATTTTGGAATCTCTATAATTTATTTTCTAGAAAGGGCCATTTGGATATTTATAACATTATTTGCAGGTTGTGAATCATTATCAACTCATAAATTAGGCTAAGTTTGTGAGGCTTGTGATAGCTCATATAAGTTTCACAGGCCTTATAAGGCTCAACAGGAAGGACATTCTCCACCCCTGCTAGAGGAAGGTGACAAGGCCCCTTCCCACCCAGCTCTCCCAGAGAAGGGCCTGGGGACACAAGCACGCAGAACACAACCATTTCCACAATACCTGGTCAACCAGACAAAAAGGGGTGGACAAAATCCGCACAGCAGATCCCTTGGTGACACCTGTCTTCATATTTGGGGTCCTCTGGAGCCTGGGTCCCTTGCCTTCTCTATTTCCAGCTGGGGACCCCTTGCACTCAATATCTAAAGAGGCCAAAGCTGGACATGCAGCTGTGGGAGGACATACTGGTTCTCTGCTGTGGCCCCACCTGTTAGCTCAGGTTCTGGCAGTTTGGGGCCCAAAAAGCAACAGCCATAGAGCCTGAACCCATCTCCCTGACCCCAGCTGCTTCTGCACTGGCCTTAGCTAATCCACCACTGAAACAGTGGCAGCAGAGGCAGGAGCTGCTATTGGGAAGAGGGGTTCTGAGGCCACACACTTACCCAGTGCCTGGTACGTGGCACTCTTGAACCCGTCCATTACCCTCCTGCAGGACGGACAGATGCCTGTGACCACCATGATGAGCCACTCTTCTACTCAGCTCTGCCAGCCCTGCAGACCTCACCTCACCTCTAGGTCCCCTCACTACCAGTCCTCACCCCACCTCCAAGTTTCCCCCATTTCATCTCATTTCCAGGTTCCCCCAACTGTCTACCTTTCCCATCTCTAGGATCCCCCCCAGGGGCCTCATCCCGGCTTCAGTATTCCCCCCCCATAAACTTCACCTTATCTTCAGACCCCCACAGGCCTCACCCCATGTCCAGGTCCCCCACAGGCCTCACTTCATCTCCATGCCCCCTAGCAGGCCTTATCCTATTTTCAGGCCCCTCTACAGGCCTCACCCCATCTCCAGGTCCCCCACAGTCCTCACTCAATTTCCAGGCCCTCTTGCAGGCCTCACCCCATCTCCAGGTTTTCCACAGGCCTCACCTCATCTCCAGGCCCCCCGCACAGGCCTCACCCCAGCAGCAGGTGTTCCTGGTGCAGCTCCTCACACCAGCTCCTCAGCTGCAAGTTCTCCTTCTGTGTCGCCTCCACCTGCACAAACCAAACCCCTTGTGTCTCATTGACCAGACGTCACCAGGCTGGGCCAGCAGGTGCCCATTGAGAGCCTGGTCCCTGTGAGGTGTCAAGCCCCCCTGCATGGGAAAGTGTGTTTCAGGGGTCTCATGCCTGTGTGTGGGTTGAAAACACCTCTTGTTACAGGTGAGGCTGGGAGAGCAGCTTGGGTGATTTGGGGGTAGAGAGGACACACACTGGAAGACCAGCTCAGAGCAGGGCAGGGGCTGTGGGGCCATGAGGCCAGGGCAGGACACAACTGCTGGTGGACACAGCCTGGGGGTACTTGCTAGCTGGGCAACAGCTGGGCTATATAAGTGGACACTCGGCGTCCCACTATAGCAGTACCAAGGCAGCTGGTCCTCAGGGCTGTAGCTGACAGGTGGGGGCAGCATGATGTGACCCCACCCTTCCCATGCCTCACCCTCACCCCCAGATCTAGGTCCTTCTGGCTGGACCACAGCATGTTGGTAATAGGGCCCCTGGGACCAAGGACACATGGAGGGGCCCAGCACAGCCTGATGTTGGGCCTGATGAATTTCCAGGCTGCTGAGGTGCGACAGCCTCTCTCCAGAAAGTTTCTCCAGGAGACACACCCTCAGGTAGACCTGGGGCAGGTATGAGAACTCACCAGGAACGTCTGAGCTGCTCCAGGTCATCCATGCGGCCCTGTGCCTGGAACCAAGGGGAACCTGTCAGCACCACTGCCAGTGCGCACACCAGGTCTTCTGATTTCTGTTTCTTGCATGTCCCCAAGCCCTCCTTACTGCTCCATTTTAAGGTTTCTCGCAACATGTACCTATTGTATTCCTGTTTTTATTTTCAGGATTTTCTGCTGACTCGGCCGTACTCTGCGTGCTGGCACCAGCCTCCCAGTAACACTGTGTCCGCAGGGTCGCTGTCCTCCTGACTCTCCGCTGTCTGGACAGTCTGCTGATGGTTCGCATGCTCGCATTCTCCCGATAGCACTCCTCTTCGTGTTCTCGCAATAATCCCCTAATTGTCTTGCTTTTCAAATTTTCAGGATAGTCTGCAGAGATTACATCTTCTTTATTCCCCTGGAAGCCCTGATGTCCACATTTTTTATGTTTCCCCCTTTCTTCTGATTTCTCTAGTTTATGTTTTCTCAAGATATTTTCCTGATTCCTTCTGTGTTTTGGGTTCACCTAATACACTCCTGGATGTGCCCGTTTTCTGTGTAACGCAGGAGTCTCCTGATGGGCTTTTTCCTGCATTTACATGAATTTTCTGGATTCTCATCATTTTCAGTGTTTTCCCAACATGGTCAGGTTTTTCTCCTGTTTTTATGATTGCAATGCTCTGCTGATTTGTTGTGTGCTGTGCATCCTGGATGATCTTCTTGTCCCGTCATCTTTGCATCGTCAGCATCCTTTTATCATTGCAAAGGAAACTCGATTTCTAGAAGAATGTCCGATGTCACATCCTTGGCCTTCCTTACTTACCTGAAGTGTGAGCACAGGGAAGTATCAATGGATAAAAACAAGTCCCACCTGAGGCATGTCTGAGCCTGTCCCCAAGGTCCTGCAGGGATGGGCTCCAGGCACATGAAAGATGAATTCTTCAAGGACAAGGCATGCTGAGCATGGGCTTTCTCTTTTCTGGGTCTCGAGCAGACTGGGAAGTAGCAGATTCAGACCTGGTTAGAGTCTCTGATCTCTGTAGAATGGTAAGAGGTCTAACACAGAGTCGCTTGTTCCTGCACACCTCATTTTTCTCTTTTGTCTTTTATAATTCTATTATAAAATAGTGTTGCTAAAATTGTTCCTTTGTCTTTGTCTCAGTATAATTAAGGGGTCTTTCTTGTTCTAACAGAATATCACTCTTGCTTTTCTCAATGGAGTCACTGTGTCATGTGCCAGGCTTACTGCGATGTCTCCAGGCATCTCTCTGCTGGTCTCACTGGGGAGCAGAGCTCCCTCAGCCCTCACCAGGTTCTGAATGGAATCACTGTGTCATGTGCCAGGCCTACTGTGATGTCTCCGGACATTTCTCTGCTGTTCTCACTGGAGAGCAGAGCTCCCTCAGCCCTCACCAGGTTCTAAATGGAATCACTGTGTCATGTGCCAGGCCTACTGTGATGTCTCCGGACATTTCTCTGCTGTTCTCACTGGAGAGCAGAGCTCCCTCAGCCCTCACCAGGTTCTAAAATTCTGTCACTAGTTGAAGCTGAAAAGAACCAATTACTGGTTAAAGTAGTGATGGAACTTGGAAATAATGTCAATATCTTCAAGGGAGACATAACCTGTTAAATCCTTAGGTGTCTGTTGGTTGATATAGAAATGTACTGAGTTCCCTAATGACAAAGAGTGCCATTTACAGGCTGACAGAGAAAACATAAATAAAATATAGGTACAACATTGTAAAGTAAAACAATGTCAGAAACCTCAGGTGATTATTAAGCTTAGACTTATGCCCTGGGTAAAACCGCATTTTAAGGGGTATATCTTGGTGAGAATTATAAGTTTTAGAAAGAAGTACAAATTTCTATTTAAAAAAATAAAAAAGTGTACAATATCACTAATCATTAGGGAAATGCAAAGCAAAACCACAATGAAGTATTACCTCACCCCTGGAGAGCCTGCCATCAGAAAGGCAAGACATGGGAGGTGTGAAGGGGAGAAGAGGACCCTTGGGCACTGTTGGTGGGAATATAAATGTGTACGGCCACCAAGGAGATTCCTCAGAAATGAAAACTATAACTATGTATGATCCAGCAGTCCCACTCTGGGTATATCCAGGTAATTGAAACCAAGATCTCAATGAGATAGCTGCTCTCCCATGTTCACTGAGGCACATTCATGTAGCCAAGACGTAGAGACATCCTCAATGTCCATCGATTGATAAATGAATTTCATAACCTTAGGAATGGTCAGTGTCCTTATGGAGCCATCAGATCACAGCCCAGGGTAACCCACAGGCTGATGGCTTTCCCACTGCTCTGGGAGACTGTGCAGCTAGATGCATATACAGGACCAGAGGAGCTCAGTTTGGGGGCCACAGTTGGGATAGAAATGGAAATATAACTACTTCTTATGCTAAATTGATTCTCATCATTAACAAGATAGTCACTTAGAAATGATCTATAAATTGAATTATATGAATCCAAAGAGGTTATTTGTCAGGACTAGATTTAAAATAGGAGGCATTTGGAATGACCTCACTGCCCAGCCCCATGGACCTGGAAGTGGTGCGCTGGGCTTGGGGAGGGCAGTGCCGTGAGATGGGAGGTGCTGTGGGCAGTGGGATGCAGCCTTCTGTCCACTGCCTCGGCAGCGAGTCCCAGAGCTCGGGCTACTGGGACAACCCTTGGGCCACCAATGCTCTTCTCATGGCCCTGGACACTGGCCTGAGTGCACTCAGCCATCCACTACTCTGTGTGCAACTGCTCAACCAGCTGAGTCCGGAGCTGATGCCCCGCCACAGAGACCCATGCACTGGGGAGGAAGGGCCTCTCTCTGCCAGCTTCTTCCCCATCACTAAGTACTTAGTGCAGCAGATGGGGAGACAGGGCTGCTGAACAGCTTGAGCCCCCTCTTGACCGTGACCCAAGGCAGCATGAAGGTTTTCCCTCTGATGAGATGGAGCAGTTTTCCAACAAGGATGACATGGAGACTGCTCTGAGGAAAGTGGAGAAGGAGACTCCTAGGAGATGGAGATGCTGAGCTTGTCCTGAATACTGGCCCACCCCTGACGCCATCTCAATGCACCACGTGGTTCAGTCTGAGAGGAGAGGCCAGGTGCAGTGCTGTACTGAGCTCCTCGGGGAAGACTTTCAGAGAGGAGCTGCTGAGGTCCTTTTCTGGCTTTATCCATCAACTATGGGAGATGCAGTGTTCCTGTGGGGCCATAACTGGCTCACTTTATTAATGCCTACCTGGTGGGTGACAGCTTCAGCCAGGCCCCAGCCATCTGCAGCTACACTGGTGGTGGTGCGGATGGCAGTGAGCATGCTGGCCTACCCTTCCTGTGGATCCAGTGATCTCATGGCCGTGAACGACTGCAGTGGCAGGCAAGGCTCTGCCCCTGCTCTCATGTTCACATCCTGAATGCACTGCTGGGAGGACCTGAGTGTGCACGGCCAGCTCTGCCCAGCTCCATCCTGCTCCTCTACTGGGTGTCGTCAAGATCATTCTTGCCCTGGAGGAATCTGAATCACTTAAAATACCCCCTCAGCCTGACTTCTGTGGGTGAGGCCTGATCATCTCCAACTTGCAAGATAATGCCAAATCAGCGACACCCAGATGTGTTCCAGCCCGGCTGGGCTTTGGTGGCTGTGTTTGCTGTGTGTGTCCAGAAGCTGGCTTGGGTGGGGGTGAGGCTGTGCCCAGGGGATTGGTCTCCTGCTTACCTGGGGCAGGTGGGGTGGGGTTGGATTACTGAGGCAGAATTCCTGCACTTCCTGAGTTGCTGAATCTGACTTGTGCTGGCTGTCAGAGAAGGACTTGTGGAGGCCCAAGTTGGATGGGAAGAGGGTCCTGGTGTCACGCCCCACCCAACTCACACCCGTTAGCCCCAGCTCTGACCCTGCATCCCAGTGGGGAGCACCATTCTCCTCCTGTAGGTAGGGTGTGACTCCCTTTCACAGTCCACCCTCCTGTCCAGGCCCATGGTAGGAAGCTGCTGCTAGGTTCTGCCTTTGTTGATCTCAACACTGCTCTTTCAATACCAAGGCATCATCTTCTGAATGGGAAGTCATGTGGCCACTCAGAATGTGTCCCCTCATCAAGTGCCCATCTGTGTACTGGGGACACCTCATGTGCAGGATTAGGTGACCCCTGTTAAAAGGTTCGATCCCCAAAGTGGTCGTGACCCACAGGTTGAGAATTGCTGCTCTATACGAGGATTGTCCTTCCCACCATCTGGGAGCCTGTTCTTGACAGTGACTCCAGTCAGCACATGGAGATCAGGTGGCTTGTCACCAAATGTCACTGTCATTTTAAATTGGCAGAATGTAGAATGTTGTCTGAAAAATGACAGCAAACATTTCTCATGATGTTTAAAATCTTTTGTCATGTGTTATTTCTCTGGACAATTGTACATTGAGGATAAATCTGCTTAACTTTTAAAAAGTTTCTCCATTATTAAAAATGTGTTAATACTTGCTTGTTCAGCCTGTTGGATTTTACAGTGACATGATTTTTCTCTTTTCCCTTAAATATTCATCTCTTTTTTTTTTTATGCTGGTGATTTTTAGTGTCTATATGCAAATTAGACACTTTATTAGAAAAAAAGAAGTTTTCAAAATATTTTAGAAATATGCACATTTACAATTTTAGAAATTTGGAAGTATTCACTTTTGTTTGAAAAATACAGTGTCTGTTTTTATTTTTCACTCATTGTATTAAATTTTGCTTTAACAGCAGAAATCCGGTGAAGCATCAGCTGTTGTGTTGAGCTGGAGGTACAGGGTCTGTTGACCTGCTCTGGTCTCTCCCTTCTCTTTCAGGAGCTGACCGATGGCTCCATGGTGAGCATCATGCTCCCTGAAATCGCCACGTCTGAAGTAGGTATGATTGAGGAGAAAGCCTGAATTCTGTGTATTCCCCCTTTGATTTGTAAGATTTGCAGTCATGGCTGGTTTGTGTCAGTAATTGGTATGAAGTGTGTGCCCTCTGCTCCTCTGAGGCAGAACTGGGCCTGCGTCTCAGGGGCGGTGCCTCCAGTGGTTACCTTTCAGGTGTGGAGAGGACTGGGAGACAGGTGAACATGACACTTTGTAGGAGAAGATACTAGGAGCCATGGAGGAAACAGACCTGGCTGATTTGAGCAGGAAGAATGAGGACTATATGAGTTTTCTCTCGCATCCTAACAAATGACCTCAGAGGACGTGGCTTACACCAAAAAGTGTGATCACAGGTGCTGTGGAGCAGAAACCAGTTGGTTCTTTGGGCTGCACCCCTCCCCATTTCCTGCTCATAGGTGCTGGCAACATCTGCTTCTATGAGACAGTTCCCTTCCATGTTCCTGCCAAAGCCACTCCCAGCTTCCAGGGGCTGCCACAAGAACCTTGGCTCAGGGTCTTTTCATCCAGCCCCACAGCCAGCAACATGGGTTGTCCTTTCCACAGCATTTCTGACCCACCCACCTAACCCTCTTCCCATCTTCAGAAATGCCTGGTTACTTGCCCCGGACAGGTGTCTAAGTGTGTTGGAACATTGGCCCGTACACCAACAAGTGGTGGGTTCAATTCCTGATCAGGGCACATATCATAGGTTGTGGGTTTGATCGCCAGTCAGGGCAAATATGAGAGATAACTGATCAATGTTTCTGTCTCACATCAATTATTTTCTCACTCCCTAAAAACAATAAATATATCCTCAGAAGAAAATTGAAAAAAAAAATTATGGTTACTTTGGCCAACCTAGCTGAAATGAGATGGTCACTGGGCTACCTTTATGACATGTCTTGCCATTGTGGTCTGTCTCACCTTTGTGACCTATCGCCACAGGATACCCAAAGGGCTGGGTAGGGGCCACTGCAGGGTGACTCCCTAGAAAACTCAGCAAACAACTCCCCAAGATCCTGTCACATATAAACTCAGACGCAGCTGCTGAGTGAGAGCAGCCACATGGAGAACCAGGAGGCCACTCCAATGGAACAGCGAGTGCCCTGAGGACAGGAGAGCCAGGCTGGCAGGTGCAGAGGAGGGCGGGTAGACTAAGGGTCCTCCGGGGGCTTGGAAATGTATCAGAACCATCAAGAGCTCTAGGCATGAGAATGACATAAGCTGATTCATAGTTTTTAAAGATCACTCTGTGATTTTACACTTGAAATGACATTTGAGATGTGTGTTGAGAGCACAAGTGGGATTGGGACAGACAAGGAGGTGAGAAAAGTACTTCAGATTCAGAGACTGTGACCCAGCCTGCAGGCAGGAGAGGGGAAGACCAGAGAACAGTGCACATGATCCTCAGAAGCCTGAGGGAGAGGACAGGGCAGGGAAACACAAAACAGTGTGCGGAAGGGCAGGGCAAGGGGACAGGATAGTTTATGGAGGGGCAGGGAAGAAAAACAGGACAGTTCAAGCTGGGCAGGGCAAAAAAGACAACCCATAGAGGGGCAGGGCAGGGAGAAAGGACAGCCCATGGAAGGGCCGGGAGAAGAAACAGAGCACTCCATCAAGAGGCAGGGTAGGAGCACAGGAGTGTCCATGGAGGGGCCAAGTGCAGGGACAGGACCATCCATGGAGGAACCTGGGTGGAGGCACATGACAGCTCAATGAAGGGGCCAGACAGAAGGACAGGACTGTCCTTTAAGGGACTGGGTGGACAGACAGGAAAGTCATAGAGGAGGCAGGGTGAAGAGATAAGACCAACCATGTAGGTGGCCAAGTGGTGGGACAGGAGGATCCATGGAGAGGCAGGGCATGAAAATGGCAAGTCCATGGGGGAGGGACAGGGAGAAAGGAAAGGACAGTCCATGTAGGTGGCTGGGCAGAAGGACAGACCATTCTCTGTGGAAAAGGCAGGATTTGGAGACAGGATTATTTAGGAAGATGGCCAGGCAAAGAAACTGGACCCTCATGTGGGAACAGGGATAAAAAATAGGACAGGCCATGGAGGGTACAAGTCTGAAAGACAGGACAATCTATGGAGGGCTCAGGGCAGAGGGACAGGACTGTCCACTGAGGGTTAGGGCAGGGAAACAGAACAGTCCATGGAGAAAAGGGCAAAGAGACAGGACCATCTGTGGTGGTGGCAGGGTCAAGAAAAAGGAGACTAATGGAGGAGAGAGGGTGAAGGGACAGGACTGTCCATGGAGATGGTCAGGACGATGGACAGGACAATCCATGAAGGGGGCAGGACAGAGGGACAGAACAGTATGTGGAGGGGCAGGGCAGGGAAACTGGACAGTCCATAGAAATGGCTCAGACAAGGGACAAGATAGTCAATGGAAGGGCAGGCCTAGGTACCTGGAAAGTTAATAAAGGGCTCAGGGAGAAGGGTCAGGACAGTCTGTGATGGGGTCAAGCAGTCCATGGAGTCTGGAGGGCAAGAAACAGTACAGTCAATGGAGCGATCAGTGCAGAGGGAAAGGACAGTCCATGGAGGGAGCAGGGGGAAGGGAAAGGAAAGTCCATTAAGGGGGCAGGGTGGAGAGATAGGATTGTCCATGGAAGGAACAGGTTGGAGGGACAAGACTGTCCCTAGAGGGGACAGGGAAGAGAAACAAGACAGTGCCTGGAAGAAACTGGGAGAAGCGACAGGACAGTCCCTGTAGGGAACAGGGCAGGAAAACTGGACTGTTCATGGAAGGGTAAGGGAGAAGGTAGAGGGCAGTCTGTGGAGGGTGCAGGACAGAGAGACAAGGCAGTCCAAGGAGGGCACCCGGGCAAAGGCACAGGACAGTCTGTGGAGTTCAGAGGGCTGGGAAAGATGACAGTTTATACAGAGGGCAGAGAGAAGGGAGAAGATACTCTTTGGATAGCACAAGGTAGAGAGACAAGACTGTCCATTGAGGGTGAAGGGCACAGAAACTGGATAGTCCATGAAGAGGTCAGGAGAAGGGACAGGACCTTCAGTGGAGGGTGCTGAGTGGAGGTTCAGCACCATCGTGGAAGGGGTAGGATGAAGGGACAGGAAAGTTCATGAAGGAGGCAGTGCAGAGGGACACGACCCTCACTGGGGGAACGGCAGGAAGAATTAACAGGACAGTCCTAGGAGGGCACAAGGCAGAGAGACAGGACTGTTTATTGAGGGTGAAGGGAAGGGAAACAGGACAGTCCATGAAGGAAAGGGGCAAAAGAACAGAACCATCCAAGGTGGGAATGGGGTGGAGGGACAGGACTATCTGTGGAGGGTCCTGGGTGGAGGCACATGACAGTTCAGTGAAGGGGTCGGGTAAAAGGACAGGACCATTCTGTGAGGGAACAGGTAGATAGAGAGGAAGGTAATGGAGGGGCAGGGTGGAGGGACAGTGAACCCTCCATGGGGGAAACACTGCTTGGTTATGGGACACCCCATGGAGGGACCAAGGCTGGAGGGATGGCACCACCCCCTAGAGAAAGGTAAGCAGGGGGAACCAAGGGCTCCAAGAAGGGGAAGGGCAGGCAGACAGTGCGCACTGCTTTTAGGCAAGGCAGCAGGGATCCAAAATCCCCCATGGCAGTGGCAAGACAGAGAGATAGAAGACCCTCTCTGGTTGAGGAATTGCAGAGAGACTCTCCATGGAGGAGGTAGGGATAGGAGGGATGGGACTGTCCATAAAGGTGACACAACATAATGCACAAGGAACTCTCCATTGAGGGTGCAGGGCAGGATGTCGAGGTGACTGTAAGAGGGCACAAGGCAGAGGGACATGGAAAATCCATGGTGGGGCAGAACAAAAAGGACAGAGCACCCTTCATAGATGGGCAGGGCAGCTGGACATGGGAACCTGGGACAATGCAGCACATAAGGTACAATATTAAAAAAGATTCACAAAACAACCTTTATGGAGTGGCAGGGCTGCGTTACAGGGACCATTACTGTAGGCAGGGCCTGGGGGACAAGAGACTCTCCAGGGCTGGGGTAGGTGCAGGTCAGGGAGCCAAAAGACCCTCCTTGGGAGATTTAGGACTTGAGCAACAGGGGACCCTCTATAGAAGAGGCTGGGCAGGATGGACAGGACACTTTTCATAGAGAGGGCAGGAGAGACAGGGCACCCTAAGAGGGCACAAAGCATGGGGACAGAGCACACCCCATGGAGGGAACAGAACATGAAAAGCAAAGGGCCCTTCATAGAGAGAGAGGGCACATGGACAGGAGAATCAGGGTGTAGGCTTGGCATGGGGACAAAAACACCTCCGTGACTGGGGAAGGCTAGGGAGACAATTGATAGTTTAATGAGGGATGTTGGGCAGGAGGGGAAGGGGAACCACCATAGAAAGGGCAGTGCAGAAGCACAGGGGATCCTAAGAGGGAGCAAAGCAGAGGTAAAGGTGACAGACCATGGAGGGGCAGAACAGAAAGTACATAAGCACCCTCCCTGGAGGTCCTGGGCAGTTTGACGGGACCTAGAAGTAGGCAGGGCATGGGGACACAAAACCCTCCATGGCCAGGCCAGGCCAGGCCAGTGAGACAGAAGACACTTAAAGGGAAAGCTAAGAGAGACAGTTGACCCTTTATTGAGGCATCGAGCAGGTGGGAAATGGGCCATTATAATGGTAGTCATGGGGCAAGGGAACACTACATGAAGTGTGAAGGGTAGAAGGGACTTGAAGAGTGCAAGTGGCCCTAGAAGGTGGCAGAACAAAGGAGCACAGGGGAACCCTGGAAAGAGGCAGAGCAAGGGGGACTAGAACTTGTCCATGCTGAGGGTATGGCTGGGAGACAGTGGACCCTGCAAAGGGTGAAAATCCACATGGACATGGGATCCCTTATGGAGAGGCCAAAGCAAAAGGGACTGGGCATCCTCTATAGAGAGGTCTGAGCAGGGGGACAGTAGTCATTTGATGGACTGAGCAGAACAAAAAGGACAGAGTACCCTCCATGGAAGGCAGGGAACGTGGACAGGGCATCCAGGGAGTAGGCAGACCATCAGGATACAGAACTATCCATGGCAGAGGCAAGCAAGGGAGACAGCTGGCCCTTTATGGAGACATGGAACAGAAGGAAAAAGACACTACAGGGGGCAAGGCAAGAGGCAAGGGGACCCTATGTGAAATGGGAAGAGCAGAAACAACAGAGCAAGTCCTTCAAGGGGGCAATGTAGGGGTGAGGGGCACTAAAAAGGGTAGATTAAGGAGTACAAGGAACCCTGGAAAGGGGCAGGGCAAGGGGGACAGGAAACCCTTCGTGCTGGGGGCACAGCAGGGAAACAGTGGACCCTCCATGGGGAAAACACCGCTTGGGTATGAAATACCCCATGGAGGGACCAAGGCTGGAGGTACAGGGCACCCTCTATACAAGGGATATCCAGGGGTGACCAAGGATATCAAGAAGGGGCTGGGCAAATAGACAGGGCAGACTTGTAGTAGGCAGGGCAAGGGAGATGAAAAATCTTCTGTGGTTGGAGCAGACCAGCGAGACAGAAGGCCCTCCATGGAAAAGGCAGGCCAAAAGGCACAGTAGACTCTCCATAGAGTGTGAAGGGCAAGAGGGACAGGGGACCCTAAGAGGGGTCAAACAGAGGGACAGGGTGGTTAGACCATAAGAGTGGAACCTTCATGAATAGGGTTAAAACTTTTTGAAAAGAGACCTATAATAAAAAAAATAAGTTGTGGACTAAAAGAGTTCCAGAATCATGAAATTAGGGAACAGACTGACACACCTCAGAGGAATGGGGATGAGAGGGAGGGAAGAGATAAACCAGAGGACTTACATGCATATATGCATGACCAATCTTCATGGACATTAGGCTGGGGAAGGCAGGAGGGTGGTGGGAGTAGGAAGAAGGGGGACAATGTATAAAAAAGGGGAACATCTGCAATATTTTCAGCAACAAAGAAAGATGTTTAGTAGGAAAAAAAAATAGCAAAATAAAAGAGACCTTATAATAGGCTTAGCAAGGAGATTGCTTTATAAATTATAAAAATTATTTCTAACCACTATGCTGTACACCAAAACTAATATTGAAAGTTAACAATAAATTAAAACTTTAAAAATGTATACAAATCAAATACTGCATAAAAAAGAAATAAACATATAAATCAGAGCGCTCTTTTAAAAATACAAATCAGTTCATGTCATTCTCATGTCTGAAAGCCTTAATGGCCCCAGCAGTGGTCACCCTCCAGACAGATGCATTGCGTGATGGTTATACTGCTGGGAGAGAAATGTCCTCTGTTCTTCTGCCAGTTGCCTCTAACAGTGTTCTGGTGCATCTGGCACAGGTGCAGGGCAGAACTGTGCTTCTTTAAGATTGTGCTAAGCATTCACTTTGGCTTAGTTCTAGTGTGGGAGCACACACATAAAAATAATTTAATGTAAAGGCTTAATCATTCTGATAGCATTTTCAACCCCCCTGATTGAGTTTTATCCTCCTGGCTGCTCTTTCCTGCTCCCCATTTAGCCTGGCTCACCTAGCCCCAGAGGCAGAAGGCTGGGACAGTGTTGCCCAGGCAGCCAGTGAACATGCATCTGGTTGAACATCTGAACAGAACGTCAGTTCTCTTTGGAAAGAAATGTCCACCTCAGGGAATTTTTTATCAGGTGAGGGCTACAACCTGACGCTCATCAAGGAACTGAGACTAATAGCCTCTAGGCAAAAATCTATAGGATAACTGAATCTTTGCTTGGCTTGAAAATCTACCCAAGAAACTAAGATGTGACATTGGTGTTTAATGTGGGCCCTCTCACAGTCATCCAAACCCAGTAGAGGGAGCCAAAATCAGCGGAATACCAACACACATAGGGAAAATTTTGCATGCTTCAAAACCCACGGAGACAGACAAAATAGTGAAACAAAGAAACACATCCCAAAGGAAAGAACAAGAAAATTTAAGGAAAAGGGATAAATGAAAAGGAATTAAGCAAGCTATCAGAGATACAGTTCAGAGTAATGATAATGTGGATGCTCAACAGCATGAGTAAAGAGCTGAACAGCAGGCTCTGGCTGGTTTGGCTCAGTGGTTGGAGCACTGGCCTGCAGACCAGAGTCCCAGGTTCAGTTCTCACTAGGCTCTAGCAGCTAGGGGCACATATCAAAAAAAAAAAAAAAAAAAAAAAAAAGGAGCTGAACAGCATAAATAAAGATATAGAAACAATAAAAATTAATGAATTAAAAATGAAAAACTACCAAGTAGAAATGAAGAATGACACAGTAGAAATAAAGAACACAATGGAAGGAATAACCAGCAATGTAGAGGAACCTGAGGATCAGGTCAGTGAATTAGAACACAAGGTAGAAAAAAAATCACCCAATCATCAAACCTAAGAGAGAGAGAAAAAAAAAGAAAAGACAGGAGGACTGCTTAAGAGAACTGTGGTACAACATGAAATATAACAATATCCACATCATAGGAGTTCCAGAAGAAGAAGAAGAAAATGAGCAAGAGTTAGAGAATATATTTGAAGAAATAGTGACAGAAAAATTTTCTAACTTGGTGAAGGAAAAAGGCATAGAAGTTCAAGAAGCAGAGAGGGCCCCAAAGTAAGAAGAACCCAAACAGGCCCATTTTAAGACACATCATAATTAAAATGCCAAAAGTTAAATAAAAAGATAGACTCCTAAAGGCACAAAGACAAGAAACAAGTTACATATAAAGGAGTTCCCATTAGGCTATCACCTAATTTTTCAATAGAAGCACTACAGGCCAGTAGGGAATGGCATAATGTATTTAAAGTAATGAAAAACAAGGACCTGAATCCAAGACTACTCTAACCAGCAAAGCTATCACTCAAAATAGAAGGTGACTCAGAGATTCCCAGACCAAAAAAAAAAAAAAAATGCTAAGGGATTATATTAACACCAAAGTATCACTGCAAGAAATGTTAAAAGGATTGTGGTAGTAATCAGAAGAAATAGGGAGAAAAACATAACCATAATAAATAAAAGTGGTACTAAATAATAACACAGCAATAATAACCTTTAAAGAAATTGGGTTAAAATATCCAATCAAAAGACAATAAGTAGTTGAATGAGTTGGAAAGCATGACTCATATATACATTGGTTACAAGAGACCCACCTTATAACAAAAGACTCACATAGGTTGAAAGTGAAGGGATGGAAAAAAAATCATCTAAGCAAATGGAAAAAAAAATGGGTAGAAATACTTATATCTAATAAAATATACTTCAAAATGAAAACCACAACTAGAGACAAAGAAGTCCACTACATAATTTTGAAAGGATCTATCCAACAAGAGGATATAACCTTGGTAAACATATATGCACTCAATATAGGAGCACCAAAATACATTTAAAAACTTCTGGAAGACTTTAAAAAATAAATCAACAGCAATACAATATTACCAAGGGACTTTAGCACCCCACTGACACCACTAGATAGATCCTATGGACAGAAAATTAACAAGGTAACAGAGATTCTAAATGATACACTAGGTCAAATAAATTTAATATATATCTACAGAGAAAGACACCCCAAAACTGTTGCATACAAATTCTTCTCAAGTGCACATGGGACATTCTCAACAATAGACCACATGTTAGGTCACAAACTAAGTCTCTACAAATTCAAGAATATTAAAATCATCTCAAACATCTCAAATTATAATGGCATGAAACTTGAAATTATTACAATAAAAACACTAAAAAACATTCAAATGTATGGAGCCTAAATAGCATGTTATTAAACAATGATTGGGTCACCAAGGAGATCAAGAAAGAAATGAAAACCTACCCGGAAATCAATGAAAATGAACACGCCACCACCAAATCTGTGATGCAGCAAAAGAAATCCTGAGTGGGATGTTCATAGCACTACAGGCCTACCTCAAGAAACAAAAAAACATTTCTATTTGTATATGTAACCTTACAACTTAAATGAATAGAAAGTAAACAAAAAGAAGAACACAAAGAAAGTAGGAAAAAAATAGTAAAGTCAGAGTGGAAATAAATGACACAAAGACTAAAAAACAAACAAACAAACAAACAAACAAACAAACAAAACAAAACAAAAGAAACAATTTAAAAGATCAATGAAACAGAACTGGTTCTTTGTAAAGATAAACAAAATTGATGTAACCTTTGCCAGTCTCACCAAGAAACAGAGAGAACACAAATAAACAAAATTAGAAATGAGAGAGGGGAAATAACAACTAACACTACAGAAACACAAAGAATTGTTAACAAATACTATGAACAATTTTATGCCAACAAATTGTACATACTAGGCAAAATGGACAAATTTCTAAAATCATCCAGTCTTCCAAAACTGAATGGGGAAAAGAAAGAAAACTATAACAGACCAATAACAACTATGAATATTAAAGATGTAATGAAGTAACTCCCAGCAAACAGATTTCAGAGAGTCTTACTGAACATTTAAAGAATTAATCTATTCTCCTCAAACTATTCCAAAACATGCAAGAAAAAGAAAGACTTCCAAACTCATTTTATGAGGCCAGCATAATTCTAATTTGAAAAACAGATAAAGACACTACGAAGAAAGAAAACTATAGGGCAATATTCCTGATGAACGTAGATGCCAAAACGCTTAACAAAATATTAGCACATCAGATCCAGCAATACATTTAACAAATTATTCACCATGACCAAGTAGGATTCATCCAAGGAATGCAAAGCTAATACAGTATTCACAAATCAATAAATATTATACACAACATAAACAAAATGGAAGACAAAAACCATATGATCATAACAATAGACACTGCAAAGCATTTGACAAAATCCAGCACCCATTTCTGATGAAAAACTCAGCAATGTGGGAATAGAGGGTTCATATCTTAACATAAGAAAGAATATAAAAACTTTACAGGAAACATTGTACTCAATGTGCAAAAACTAAAAGCATTTCCTGTAAGTACAGGAACAAGACAGGGATGCCCACTTTTACTACTCTTATTTAACATAGTACTAGAAGTCTGAAACACAGTAATTAGACAAGAAAAATGAAAGCAATCCAAATCAGAAGGAAGAAAGTGAAACTCACCATTTGCTGATAAAATAATATTGTACATAGAAAACCCGAAAGACTCAACATAAAAAATATGCTGGATTTAGTATATAAATTTGCAAAGTATCAGCATACAAAATTAACATCCATAAATTGATGGCATTTTATACACCAAGAATGAACACTCAGAGAGGAAAACAAAAAAAGTTATCTTATTTACCATTGCAACAACAACAAAAATACCTAGGAGTAAACATAACCAAGGAGGTAAAAGACCTATTCTGAGAAAACTACAGGACATTGAAAACAAAAAAACAGAAGACATAAAAAAGTGGAAACATACACGAAATATCCATACTACCCAAAGCAATCTACAGATTTATTGCAATCCTTAATAAAGTACCAACAGTATATTTCACAGATCTAGAACAAATGCTCCAAAAGTTTATATGGAACCAAAAAGACCCTGAATAGCCACAGCAATTTTAAAAAAGAAGAACAAAGTGGAGGTTTCATAATACCTGATATCAAATTATACTACAAAGCAATTGTAATAAAAACAGATGGGTACTAGCACAAGAACAGTTATATAGATAAATGGATCAGAACAGAGAACCCAAATATCAACCCAAGACAGTATGCACAATTAATATTTGACAAAAGAGGCAAGATCATACAATGGAAAAAAGACAGTCTCATCAATAAATGGTCCTGAATAAACACTTACCCAAACAAGACATACAAAAGTTCAGGAGACATATGAAAAAATGCACAACATCTCTAATCATCAGAGAGATGTAAATTAAAATGACTATGAGATATCTCCTTGTACCTGCCAGAATGGTGGCCATCAAAAAATTTTCAAACAACAAATGTTGGCAAAGATATGGAGAAAATGGAACCCTAGCACACTGCTAGAGGGAATACAGACTGGTGCAGCTATTATAAAAAACAATATGGTGTTTTCTCAAAAAATTAAAAATGGAATTGCCATTTGACCTAGTAATTCCACTTCTAGGAATATATTCTAAGAATCCTGAAACACCAATCAGAAAGAATAGATGCACCACTATGTTCATAGCAGTACCATTGACAATAATTAAGATCAGAAAACAACCCAAGTGTCTATCAGTTGATGACTAGATAAAAAAGTTATAGTACATTTACACAATGGAATACTATACAGCTATAAGAAAGAAAGATCTATTCCTTTTTGAGAGGACATAGAGGGACCTGAAGAGTATTATGCTGAGCAAAATAAGCCACTCAGAGAAAAACAAGAAACATAGTTAAAAAAATAAAATGGCCCTAAATACATACATATCAATATCACTTTATTTTTATTTATTTATTTATTTTTAATCCTCATCCGAGGACATTTTTCCATTTTTTGTACAGACAGAGTGGGAGGGAGAGAGAGGAACAGAGAGAGGGAAACATCGATGTGAAAGGGACACATCGAGTGGCTGCCACCCGCACGACCAACCAGGGCCGGGGACAAACTGCAACCGAGGTACATGCCCTTAGCGGGAACCAAACTTGGGCCTCTCCGGACCGCAGGCGGACGCTCTAACCGCTGAGCCAAACCGGTCAGGGCTCAATATCACTTTAAATGTGAATGACTTCAATGCTCCAATCAAAAGACATAGGTAGCTGAATGGATAAGAAAACAAGACCTATATATATGCTATCTACAAGAGACCCACCTCAGAATAAAAGATCCACATAGATTAAAAGTAAATAAATAAAAAATATTTTATGCAAATGTAAATAAATATATAATGCTTGGATAACAATACTCATATCTAACAAAATAGAGTTTAAAACAAAGCTTATAGTAAATGACAAAGAAGCACGCTACATAATGATAAAATGAAAAATCTAACAAGAGGATATAACCCTTGTAAACATTTATGCACTCAATATAGGAGCATAAATATATAAAGCAAATATACATAGAAATATATAAAGCAAAATTTGATATGGGCATAAAACAAGAGATTGACAGTGATATAGTCATAGTAAGGGTATTTAACACTACATTGAAATCAAGGGACAGATCTTCCAGACAGAAAGTCCAAAAGAAAAGAGTGGCCTTAATTGACAAGCTGGATCAATTGAATTTAATAATTATCTTCAGAGCATTGCACCCAAAGCAGCAGAATACCGCTACTTTCTAAGTTCACATGAAACATTTTTGAGGATAGACTACATATTAGGACACAAAACAAGTTTCAATAAATCTAAGAAGATGGGAATTATATAAAGCACCTTCTCTGACCTTAATATTAAGAAAATAAAAATCACAAGAGAAAAAAAAGAAAAACACACAAAGTAATGGAGGCTAAATAACTTGTTACTAAAGAATGAATAGATGAACAATAAAGTCAAGGAAAAAATTAAAAATATGCCTTGAAACAAATAAAAGTGAGAACACAAAAACCATAATCTATGGGACACAGCAAAAGCAATTTTACAGGAAAGTCATAGCTTTGCAGGCCTACCTCAAAAAACAAGAAACATATCAAATAAACTAAATTTACACTCAAGCTAGTAAAAGAACAATAAACAAACCCCAAAGAGAGTAGAAGAAAATACATAATAAAAATCTGAGCAGAAATATATGAAATCGAGTCTGAAAAAAACAACAAAAATGATTAGTGAAACCAAAAGCTGTGTTCTTTAAAATGATAGACAAGCCCTGGCTGATTTGGCTCAGCGGTTAGAGCATTGGCCTGCGGTCCAGAGAGACCTGGGTTTGGTTCCCACTAAGGGCATGTACTCGGTTGCAGTTTGTCCTTGGCCCTGGTTGGTCATGTGGGTGGCAGCCACTCCATGTGTCCCTTTCACATCAATGTTTCTCTCTCTCTCTCTCTTCCTCTCTCTACCCTCCACTCTATCTGAACAAAAAATGGAAAAATGTCCTTGGGTGAGGATAAAAAAAGTGATTGACAAGATTGACAAACCTTTAACCAGACTCATCAAGAAACAGAGACGACCCAAAGAAATACAAAGGATTAAATAAAATAAAAAGAGAAAGAAATACAAAGAATTATAAGAAACATTATTAACATCTATATGCCAACAAATTGGCAATCTGGATAAAATGGATAAATCCCTAGTAATATACAATCTTCCAAAACGTAATCAGAAAAAAGCAGAAAATCTGAATAGAACTATTATAACTAATAAAATATAAGCAGTAATAAAAATAAAAAAAATTAACTCCCATCAAACAGAAGCCTCAGATCGATGTCTTCATAGGTGAATTTTACCAAACATTCAGTGAACTAACACCTATCCTCCTCAAACTATTCCAAAACACTCAAGAGGAAGGAAGACTCCCAAGCTAATTTCATGATACCAGTCTTATCCTACTTCCAAAACCTGATAAAGATGGTACAAAGAAAATTATAGACCAATATCCCTGATGAACATAGAGTCTAAAATCCTCAACAAAATATTAGCAAATAAAATTCAGTAATACATGAAAAAGATTATACATACAATGTGAACAACTTGGATTTAGTCCAGGGATGCAAGGTTGGTACAATATCTGCAAATCACTGAATGTGATACACCACATAGACAAAATGAAGGATAAAAATCACAAGATCATATTAATAAATGCAGAAAGAGTACTTGACAAAATACAGCACCCATTTATGATTAAAAACTCTCAGCAATGTGGAAATACAGGGGATGTACCTCAACATAATAAAGGCCATATATAACAAACTCACAGCCAATATTATACTCAATGGTCAAAAGCTAAAACTGTTTCCCTTATAATTGGGAACAACACAGGGATGTCCACTTTCACCACTATTATTCAACATAGTACTGGAAATCCTAAGGATAGCAATTAGACAAGAAGAAGAAATAAATACACCCAAACTGGAAAGAAAGAAGTAAAACTATCATTTGTAGATGACATGATACACACGATATCATAGAGAACACTGAAGATTCCAACAAAATCTATGGAGAAGTCAATTCAGTATGGTAGCAGAATACAAAATAAATATCTAGATGTCAGGTGTATTTTTATACACTGATAATGAACTACCAGAAAAAAAAAGCTAAGAAAAAAATTCCATTTACAACTGCATAAAAAATCTACTAATAAATATAACAAGGATGGAAAAAACATTCTTGTACCTGGGCTGGCTTCTGGAGGCTGTCACAGACACAGTTCCCATGAATGATACTACTCAAGGACATGCATAATCAGAGAGAAGGTGGAACCATCAAAGGAAGCTAATTATTTGCAGGTTGCAACCACAAAAATTGACTTACACTTTCTCAAAGGTAAGGGATGATTAGTAATGTTCCTCTGTGTTCTTGGCAGAATGGTACTCAAAATTATTATAATAATAATACCATGTCTTTGTATGTTTTCTCCTTCTAGAGATGGCTCCAATTTCTCTTTCAGCCTGGCTGCCAGAAAGAGAAGGTAATGCTGGGGGGCGGGGGGGGGGGGGTTAAAATTAACACACCCCATTCAGCAAGGGCTTCAGAAAGATGACAGACAGAAACTGACTCATCAAAATTCTGACGTTCAGTGGTCAAGGCAGGGCCATTCTAATAGCCTATCAAAGATCCTGTCTGTTAGGGTAATAATGTCAAGCTGTAGTAGCAAACTTTTCACTGTATTAATCCAGTGAAATCTACTTGCTGCTGTGTCTGATGAGGTGGGTGAAGGAGACATTGTGGCTCTTTTTCTTCACACAGTGACTCAGGGACCCAGGGCTTCTCCAACATGTGGCTCCACCAAGTGTCCTGGAAGTGAGCTGACCCTCTGCACTCAGCTGGCAGTGAGCACAGACCAAGGGTCTGCAGGATGAATAGCAGGTGGTGTCAGGAAGATGCAGGAGGAGCCAGCTGGTCCTGCTTCCAGCCAGACCTAAACCACACAGTGAGAGAGGCTCGGAAATACAGAACGTCATGAACACCGTGCCTCCTGGAACCCGGAAGAGCACACACACCCTCTTGTCTCCATATCTATGTGGCCAACTCTATCTACCTTCCTCAGGAAAATATCCTGAGAGAAGATAAAAGCACCTCATGCCAACCAATATAACACTTCAAAGGACTGAGAAAAAAAAATCTCACTATCTACTTATTTCTAAAGAAAACTGACTTGCTGTCCAAACTCACTATTTTCCTTCCCTTTCTCCTTCATCAGAAAGGAGAACACATCATTCTGGAGACACCAAGATGGAGCAGATCCATGACCAGCCACCCTGCCTTTGATGAAAACCAGGGGCTCAGGGTAGAATGTACAAGCTGGTATCCATAAAAGCAGCAGTAGCAGATCGGGGGCACAAGTCAGACCTTGACAACTTGATGAATGACCAGCACAGTGGTGAGTTGATTGGTTTTCCCTACATGATCACAGAATGGTCCTAAAGGTGGTGAGTCTCTGCACTGTTTTATGGGTAGGACAGAAATGACAGAGAAGACAGGACATGGGGCCTGTTGGAGCCAGAGTAGGGGACTGTCGAGGACCAATCCCTCTTTTTTTCTCCTGGCTCTGGTTGTTCCATGAAGCTGTAGCCAGGGCTGGGGCATAGCTCCTAAAATGCTGAGAGAAAACCTGTCTCTAAGACCTAAAAAAATAGACCCCTGTGTACCACAGTTTTGGGAAAATCTTGCTTATTTTTTTTTTTTCTCTTGCCAGTTTGCTTCTGAACCACCTCTTATGTGAAGCTTCAACACAGTGCAGGGGAGAGGAATCTAAGATTCTGAGGGAAACCATAGCTCCTAGCGAAGGACCAGGGAAGTTGGCAGAGTCTCCAGGAGAAGAGGAGCTGACAATGAGCTGGGCCTGCACACAGCACTCCCCAGATGCCAGCACTCACTCTGCACCAGGCTGGTACTGAGGTCACCCCACAGATGCCAAGACAGAACTATGGTCTGAACTGAACATTCTCACAAACTTAAACTGTGGTCTCTCAGCCTCTGCCAGTCAGTGGTGGGAACAGACTATGGAACTCCATCCAGTAGGGGCAATGCATCCATCACCAGCTTCAGAAGTTTGAATGGGCAAAGAGGTCAAGTGGAAGAAGGTCAGAGCCCCAGAGCCCCAGCGTGCAGACCCACCATGCCCTGGATTTCAGTTCCCAGAACAAGTTCATATTTTCAAATAAATCTATTGTTCTTTTGTGGTTTCAGTTTCTCCCTGTTTCCTACATTGAAGACTAAATTATTTGTTTTTAGGCAAACATGAGCAACTGAAAAACAGCTCTGTGCTCCCAGCATGGCTGGTGGGAGGGAGGTGCTAACTCAGTATTATTCCAGCAAGTGCATAGGCCCAGCTACACCTCAGCACCACAGAGACCAGGCTTGGTTTTGTGACCCTAACTGGGTGCACATAATGGGGTCAGCCTACGCATGTGGATGGCCACCAACCCTCCCAATTCACAGTATCTCCACATTTGTGACCAAATCCATGCCCCTGTAATTTGATGAAGACATGGCACCCTGATTTTAAGTCATGTGGGCTTGTTCCACTTAACTTGTCTACTATATGAACTGAAGAGATACTGTTCCAGTCACCACTGGGGGGGAGGGGAAAGGTGTGTGCAACAGAGCTCCACAGGAAATTGTCCTAAGAGTTCCCCAAACACCTCACTTTTCAGGATGTTTGGAACAACACCTTTGAGCACCAAATCACACTTATAGCTGGGACACAGGAACTAACACCTGTGCATTCCTCTGTCCCCTTTCTGCCCTTACTCCCAGTCACCCTACTGCATGCAGTGACTTGTTCTATAGGCCACCTCAAATGCCTGAATGTAGGTGAGAATAAAAGACAAGAAAAAGAGAAATGGGGAGTTCTCCACCTTCTCCATGAGCTCAGAGAGAATTTGCTGGGGAAGAGATCAGAACTTTCTGCCAGATTCCACTCTACTTGAGGCATTTATAGAGTATGGCATATTTAACCAGCTCATGAAAGCCTTCAACTCTTCTGAGGTTTGCCTGCCTTTGTATCCCTAGCCCGATCATGAGATCCCCAGTCTATGCACTGGGTCACTTGTGAATAAAATCATTACTGGTCTTTGGGATTAGGAAGTGCCAGGCAAAATGCCCTCACATGAGAAGAAAATGAGAAGAGAAGAAAATGATAGCCACCCTCACAGAGGTGTATTAGAAGTAAGCCCATCTATGACTGCACAAGTATCACTTGAGAACATTTTAACATTAATAGGAATTACTTTGACTTTGTCACCCTTACCCCTGCCTACTGTCAAAGGAGTAGAGAAACACAAACTGTACCCACCTTGGGACAGCTCTCACTAGAGTGGGAGCTGGAACATGATGCATTACAGGGATGGCAGGAGTCAGCCCCCCATAGGATGATGGCTGAGCAAAGGACTGAGTGCTTTTTATTATTAGACTGCACATCCTGCCCAGGGCCATCCCGATGTCCTCTAAACAGAGTCATTTCCTCAATCACTGCTGACAGTCTAAATGGATGCAGCTTAATCTGTGGCGTGAGGTCCACTGAACTTTACTCCATCATCTCTACTCTGCATATTTAGGTCTGTTCTTAGTTCCAAGACATCAAATTAGAATACTTTTATAACAAGAAAAAAGCAGTTTATTCACAGAAGAAAAGAGAACTAATTTAGAGTTTTGTCTTATTTGTTTGTGGTGACGCTGGCAGACAAATGTCCTGCACTGCCACTCGTATAAAAGTATAACACACACAGTCATGTACAGTACATCATACTGATGACAATACACAAATGCGTTGCCAGTTCATGTACTTACTATGCTACACTTGTTATTCATTATCTGTACACACTTCCCTTTTATTACAGAAAGTCTTCTGTAACACAGTGTGTGCGCTGCACCAGCAGCAGCCTCACATAGCTCATGGTCATCGCATCTCTCAATGTCCTCTCAGGGTTGTGCAGCAACATGCTGTGCAGGCTCATACTGGGAGCACAGGCTGTACTGTACAGCCCAGGCATGCACTATGCCAGACCATCTAGGTTCGTGTAAGCACACTCACCCAGGGACACATTTCTGGGAACATAGCCTTGTCATTAAGCAGGGCATGAATGTATGTTAGAAAATAGGACAGGCTGAAAGCTATTTAAATACATGTTTCCAAAAATAGAATAAAAACAGTGTGTTAAATCCAATAGGATTAAAAAGACTAATAAAAAGAGAACATAAATAAATGAAATATAAAATAAAGAGACTGAGTAGTACACTTGGTCAGAAATCACATGCAATCAGAAAGGGCTGAAATAAACTGATGAATGAAATAGGTTCAGAGACATGAAAGCAGAAACACACTGACAGATCTCAGAGGGAAGGAGAAATAGGGGGGCAGGAAGATATTAACCAAAGAACTCATATGCATGTATGCCTAACCCATGGTCATAGACAGTAGTGTAGTGAAGGCCTGGTGGGGAAAGAGGCCAGGTGGAGGTTGGCGAAGGAGAAGAAATGGGGGACATCTGTAATACTCTCAATAATAAAAAAGTTTTCTATCTCTTTCTGGTTCAGTTTTGGAGACTATGTGTTTCTAGAAATTTGTCCATTTTGCTTACATTGTCAAATTTGCTGCTGTATAATTGTTCATAGTATTTGTTCATGATCCTTTGTATTTCTGTGGTATCAGTTGTTACTAAGCTTAATAAATGAATTTGACAAGTAGCAGGATATAAAATTAATGTCAAAAAATTGATGGCATTCTTATACACCAAAGATGAATTCACAGAAAGAGAAACTAAGAAAACAATCCCATTTACCATCGCAGCAAAAAGACTAAGATACCTAAAAATAAACTTAAGCAAAGAAATAAAGAACCTATTCACAGAAAACTAAAGGTCATTAAAAAAATTAGAGAAAGATATAAAAAAGTGAAAGCGCATGCCTTGTTCATGGATTGGAAAAATTAACATCATTAAAGTGTCCATACTACCCAAAGAAATCTATATATTCAATAGACTCTCCAAACAAAATACCAACGACATACTTCACAAAACTAGAACAAATACTTCAAAAGTTCATATGGAACCAAAAAAGACCCCAAATAGCCATAGCAATGTTAAAAAACAAAAACAAAGTTGGAGGGATCCCATTACCAGATTTCAGGTTATACTACAAAGCCACTGTAATCAAAACAGCCTGGTACTGGCACAAGAACAGACCTATAGACCAGTGAAACAGAACAGAGAACCCAGAAATGGACCAAAAGCAATATGCTCAATTAATATTTGACAAGGGTGGCAAGAGCATACAGTGGAGTAAGGACAGCCTCTCTAATAAATGGTGCTGGAAAAGTTAGACAGCTCGTGCAAAAAAAAATAAAACTACACCATCAACTTACACCCTACACAAGAATAAACTAAAAATAGATAAAATACTTAAATGTGATTCTTGAATCCATAAAAATTCTAGAAGAAAATGTAGGCAACAAAGTTTCAGACATCATACGCAGAAGAATTTTCACTGATACATCACCTAAGGCAACAGAAACAAAGGAGAAAATGAACACATGGGACTACATCAAAGTAAAAAGCTTCTGCATAGCGAAAGATACAATCATCTAAATAGAAAGACAACTCACTCTATGGGAGAGCATAATTGCCTATGATATATCAGATAAGGTTTTAATTTCCAATATATATAGAGTGTTTACACAACTCAACAAAAATAAGACAAAGAACCCAATTAAAAAATGGGCAGAGGAACTAAACAGACACCTCTCCAAACAGGACATACAAATGGCTAAGAGACATATGAAAAAATGCTCAACATCACTAATCATCAGAGAGATGCAAATTAGAACAACGATGAGGTATCACCTCACACCTGTCAGAATGGCCGCCATCAACAAATCATCAAACAACAAATGTTGGCGAGAGTGTGCAGAAAAGAGGACTCTAGTACACTGCTGGTGGGAATGCAGACTGGTGCAGCCACTATGAAAAACAATATGGTGTTACCTCCAAAAATTAAAAATTGAACTTCCATTTGACCCAGTGATCCCGCTTCTAGGAATATACCTTAAGAAGCCTGAAACACCAATCAGTAAGAATATATTCACCCCCATGTTCACACAAGCACTATTTGCAATAGCTAAGATCTGGAAACAGCCCAAGTGTCCATCAGTAGACGAATGAATAAAAAAGTGATGGTACATATACACAATAGAGTACTATGCAGCTGTAAGAAAGAAATATCTCTTATCCTTTGAGGCGACATGGAGGGACATAGAAAGTATTATCCTAAGTGAAACAAGCCAAGCAGAAAAAGACAAATACCACATTATCTCACTTATATACAGAATATAATAAACATTATAGTCTGAGGAATATGGTAGACCCAGAGATATGGAAGTAGGGTACAGACTGACAACCCTCAGAAGAGGAGGTGGTGGGGGTGGGAAGAGATAAACCACAGAACTTATATGCATGTATGCATAACCAATGGACATGGACAACAAAGTTGGGGATAGGGTGGGGGAAATGAGAAGGAGGGTGCCAATGGGGTAAAAAAGGAGAAACATCTGTAACAAAAATATCATTAAAAAATAAATAATAAATAAATAAATAAATAAATAAATAAATAAATAAATAAATAAAAAAGAAGAATGGAGACTCTAGTACACTGCTGGTGGGAATGCAGACTAGTGCAGCCACTATGGAAAACAATATGGTGTTACCTCAAAAAATTAAAAATTGAGCTTCCACTTGACCCAGTGATCCCACTTCTAGAAATATGCCCTAAGAAGCCTGAAACACCAATCAGAAAGAATATATGTACCCCCATGTTTGTAGCAGCACTATTTACAATAGCTAAGATCTGGAAACAGCCCAAGTGTCCATCAGTAGATGAATGAATAAAAAAGTTGTGGTACATATACACAACAAAGTACTGTGCAGCTTTAAGAAAGAAAGATCTCTTATCCCTTGAGAGGACATGGAGGGACCTGGAAAGTATTATCCTAAGCGAAACAAGCCAAACAGAGAAAGACAAGTATTATTTGATCTCACTTATTTGTAAAATATAATGAACATAACAATCTGAGAAATGGGGTAGTCCCAGAGATGTGGAAGTGGAGTATAGACTGACAATCTCCAGAAGAGGGGCGTTTAGGGGAGAGATAAACCACAGAACTTATATGCATGTATGCATGAACAAAGGTCATGGACAACAAAGCTGGGGACAGTGTGGGGAGGGAGGGGTAGGGGAAATCAGTGGGGGGAAAAGGAGAAACATCTGTAACAAAAATAAGTAAATTAATTTTAAAAAATGAATGATAGCCTTGCTGGATAGAGTAGTCTTGGATTCAGACCCTTGCCTTGCATTACTTTGTATACTTCATGCTACTTTCTTCTGGCCTGCATTGTTTGTATTTGGAAATTAGATGACAGTCTAATGGGAGCTCCCTTGTAGGTAACTTTCTGTCTCTCTCTTGCTTCCTTTAAGATTCTTCCTTCATGTTTAATGTTTGCCATTTTATTATGATGCATCTAGCTGTGGGTCTTCTGGGGTTCATCTTGCTTGGGATTCTCTGTGTTTTCTGTACTTCTGTAACTTTCTTCTTCACAAGTTTAGAGAACTTTTCTGTCATTATTTGTTCAAACAGTTTCTCTGCTTCTTCTCCTATGGTATCCCTATAATGTGAATGTTGTTACATTTTGTATATCCCACAGCTCCCTTAAACTTTCCCCCTGCTTTTTTTTTTTTAGCAATTTTTTTATTAATTAATTTTTGTTACAGATATTTCTCCATTTCCCCCCACTGATTCCCCCCTCCTCCTCCCTCCCTGCCCTTTTGCCAGTTTGTTGTCCATGTCCACTGTTCATGCATACATGCATATAACTTCTGTGGTTTATCTCTCCCCCACCACCCCCTCTTCTAGGGATTGTCAGTCTGTACCCCACTCCCACGTCTCTGGGAATACCCCATTCCTCAGACTGGTATGTTCATTATATTCCACCAATAAGTGAGATCATATAAAACTTGTCTTTATCTCTTTGGCTTGTTTCACTTAGGATGATACTTTCCAGGTCCCTCCATGTAGTCTCAAAGGATAAGAGATCTTTCTTGGACTTCCGGTCAAGATGGTGGCGTAGGTAAACGCGGTATCGCGTCCTCCCACAACCACATCAAAGTTACAACTAAACTAAAGAACAACCATCATTCAAAACCGCCTGAAATCAAGCTGAATGGAAGTCGTACAACTACGGAACTAAGGGGGAAAAAAAAAAGCAGCTACATCCAGACCGGTAGGAGGGGCGGCGGCGCGAGGGGGGGCGGAGCGCGCAGCGGCGAGACGGGCTGGTCCCACACCCAAGCGTGGTGGATAAAAATCAGGAGGACACCTCGGCTGGGAAGGTCCTTCCTGAGGACTGAGGGGTCCCCATCCCACACCAGGTGCCCCGTTCAGGGTTCCAGTGCCAGGAAGAGAAGTCCCCATAACTTCTGGCTGGAAAAACCAGCGGAAACTGAGGCTCAGGGAAGCTGAAGCGGCTGGAGCCCCAGGCAGCTCCTTAAAGGGCCCGCGAACGGACTTATCGGACTCTCTCCCTCTAAGCTCGGAGGGGAGGCAGCTCGAGGGGCACCAGAGACATACAGGGAAGAACTGAGCGGTTTGGCACTGGAGCGAGCGCTGGAGAGGGGCCTTCCTCGGGGACAAACGTGCTGTCAGAGGCCTTTGTTCCCTTTGTGAGCCCTTCCCGGGGGGCGGCAGACAGAAGCCATATCTGGGACTCCAGCAACCTGGCTCACACTGGTAGCCCCGCCCTGCTGACTCCTTGAGGCCCCGCCCCGCCCCGCCCCACACAACTTTCAAGCTGTTGTCACTTGCTTAATCATAGGATTGGCCGGTCTTGGATCCTGCTTCAGGTTTTTCCTAAATTCTTTCAAACGAGCAGCACCGGGTCTCAGCGAGCCCCATACCGCTCATTAAGTAATACACAGAAACAAACACAGGGAGGCAGCCAAAATGAGGATACAAAGAAGCAGGTCCCAAATGAAAGAACAGAACAAAACCCCAATAAAAGAACTAAGCGAAAGGGAGATAAGCAACCTAACAGATACTGAGTTCAAAATACTGCTTATAAGGATGCTCAATGAACTTAGTGAGAACCTCAGTGAATTTAGGGAGGGCATCAAGAGCATAAAAAAGGACCAGTTAGAAATCATGGATACACAGTTAGAATTAAAGGAGGCATTAACTGAAATAAAGAATAATTTACACAGCTTCAATAATAGAGTATGTAGATCCAAGGAGCAAACCATCGATTTGGAATATAAGGAAGCAAAAAATCCCCAATCAGAAGAGCAAAAAGAAAAAAGAATCCAAAAAAATGAGGATAGAGTAAGGAGCCTCTGGGATAACTTCAAGCGTGCCAACATTCGCATCTTGGGGGTGCCCGAAGGAGAAGAGAGAGAACAAGAAATCGAAAACCTGTTTGAAACAATAATGGCAGAAAACTTTCCTAACTTGGTGAAGGAAACAGACATACAAGTCCAGGAAGCACAGAGAGTCCCAAACAAGATGAACCCCAAGAGGCCCACACCAAGACACATCATCATCAAAATGCAAAAGGTTCAAGACAAAGAGAGAATATTAAAAGCAGCAAGAGAAAGGCAGCTAGTTACCTACAAGGGAGTACCCATTAGGCTGTCAGCTGATTTCTCAAAAGAAACTTTGCAGGCCAGAAGGGAGTGGCAAGAAATATTTAGAGTGATGAAAACCAAGAACCTACAACCAAAATTACTCTATCCTGCAAAGCTGTCATTTAGAATCGATGGACATACAAAAACTTTCCCAGACAAGAAAAAGTTAAAGGAGTTCATCACCACCAAACCATTATTATATGAAATGATGAAGGGTCTTTTTGAAGAAAAAGATAAAATGTATGAACAAACAAAATGGCAATGAATGCATATCTATCAACAATGGAATCTACAAACAAAATGAACAGGAAGAACAGAAACATTCTCATAGATACAGAGAACATTTTGGTGGTTGCCAGTTGGGAAGGGGATTGGGGGAATGGGTGAAAAAGGTGAAGGGATTAAGAAGCACAAATTCATTGCTAGACTGACAAACCTCAAAGGGAAAGGGGTTGGGAGGGTGGGAAGAAATAAACCAAAGAACTTATATGCATAACCAATGGACACAGACAATAATGTGGGAAAAGGTGAGAGGGGGGCGGGAGTGGGGAGGAGGGGGTCAATGGGGGAAAAATGTGGAACATCTGTAATACATTTTACATCCAACAATAAAGATTTGGAAAAAAAAAAAAAAAAGAAATAATTTGGAAAAAAAAAAAAAAAAGAGATCTTTCTTTCTTACAGCTGCATAGTACTCCATTGTGTATATGTACACAGCTGTTTCATTCATTCATCTACTGATGGACACTAGGGCTGTTTCCAGATCTTAGCTATTGTAAATAGTGCTGCTATAAATATGGGGGTATATATATTTTTTCTGATTGGTGTTTCAGGCCTCGTAGGGTATAGTCGTAGAAGTGGAATCACTGGGTCTAATTCTGTGAAGTATGCCGTTGGTATTTTGGTGGGGATTGCGTTGAATCTATAGATTGCTTTGGGTAATATGGACATTTTAATGATGTTAATTCTCCCAATCCATGAACAGGGTATGTGCTTCCACTTTTTTATATCTTCCTCTATTTCTTTTTTCAAAACCTGTAGTTTTCTGCGAATAGGTCCTTTATTTCTTTGGTTAAGTTTATTCCTAGGTATCTAAATTTTTTTGCCGCAATAGTAAATGGGATTGTTTTTTCAGTTTCTCTTTCTGTGAGTTCATCATTGGTGTATAAGAATGCCATCGATTTCTTGACATTAATTTTGTATCCTGCTACTTTGCCAAATTCATTTATTAGGTCTAGTAGACTTTTGATGGAGTCTTTGCAGTTTTCTATGTATAGTAGCATGTCATCTGCATATAATGACAATTGTACTTCCTCCTTTCCAATTTGGATTCCTTTTATTTTTTCTTCCTGATTGCCGCGGCTAAGACTTCCAGTACTATGTTAAATAAGAGTGGTGAAAGTGGGCATACTTGCCTTGTTCCTGTTCTTAAGGGAAATGCTTTAATTTTTGCCCATTGAGTATGATGTTGGCTGTAGGTCTTTCATATATGGCCTTTATTATGTCTAGATAAAATCCCTCTATTGCCACACTGCTGAGCATTTTTATCAGCAATGGATGCTGGGTTTTGTCAAAGGCTTTTTCAGCATCTATTGATGTGATCATGTGGTTTTTATTCTTCATTTTATTTATGTGGTGTATCACATTTATGGATTTGCAAATATTGTACCAGCCTTGGATCCCCGGGATGAATCTCACTTGGTCATGGAGGATAATTTTTTTGGTGTATTGCTGGTTCCGATTTGCTAGTATTTTGTTCAGGATTTTGGCATCTATGATCATCAGGGATAGTGGCCTGTAGTTTTCTTTCTTTGTAGTGTCTTTTTCTGGTTTTGGAATTAGAATAATGCTGGCTTCATAAAACGAGTTTGGAAGTCTTACTTCATCTTGAATTTTTTGAAATAGTTTGAGGAGAATGGGTATTAGTTCTTCTTTGAATGTTCGGTAAAACTTCCCCGTGAAGCCATCCGGGCCTGGGCTTTTGTTTGCTGGGAGAGTCTTGATTACATCTTCAATTTCTCCTGTTGTTATTGGTCTGTTCAAGTTGTCTACCTCTTCCAGATCCACATAGTTTTAGGAGACTATGTGTTTCTAGAAATTTGTCCGTTTTGCTTAGATTGTCGAATTTATTGCCATATAATTTTTCATAGTAGTTGTTCACGATCTTTTTTATTTCTGTGGTGTCAGTTGTTACCTCTCCTCTTTCATTTCTGATTTTGTGTATTTGGGTTCTCTCTCTTTGTTTCTTGGTGAGTCTAGCTAAGAGTCCATCGATCTTGTTTATCTTTTTGAAAAGCCAGCTCTTTGTTTTATTGATCCTTTGAATTGTTTTTTTTTTGGTCTCTATGTCATTTATTTCTGCTCTAATCTTTACTATTTCCTTCCTTCTACTTGCTCTGGGGTTTTCTTTTTGTTTGCTCTCTAGGTTCTTTAAGTTGTGAGGTTAGATAATCTATTAGAGATTTTTTTTTTTTTGAGGTAGGCCTGTAGTGCTATGAACTTCCCTCAGAAGTGCTCTCGCAGCATCCCATAGATTTTGTGTTGTGTCTTCATTTTCATTGGTTTCCAGGAAGGTTTTGATTTCTTCCTTGATCTCCTCGGTGACCCATTCATTGTTTAATAACATGCTATTTAGCCTCCATGTGTTCAAATGACTTTGTATGTTCTTCTTGCAATTGATTTCTAGTTTCATGCCATTGTGATCTGAGAAGATGCTTGATATGATTTCATTCTTTTTGAACTTGTAGAGACTTAGTTTATGACCTAACATGTGGTTTATCTTTGGGAATGTCCCATGTGCACTTGAGAAGAATGTGAATTCTGTAGTTTTGGGGTGTAATTCTCTGTAGATATCTATTAAATTCATTTGGTCTAGTGCTTCATTTAGAGTCTCTGTTTCCTTGCTAATTATTTGTCTAGAGGATTTATCCAGTGATGTCAGTGCAGTGTTGAAGTCCCCTGCTATGATTGTATTGCTATCGATATCTCCTTTGAAGTCCTCCAGAAGATTTTTAATATATTTTGGTGCTCCTATATTGGGTGCATATATGTTTTTCAAGGTTATATCTTCCTGTTGGATAGATCATTTCAATATTATGTAGTGGCCTTCTTTGTCTCTAGTTATGGCCTTCATTTTGAAACCTATTTTTCAGATATGAATATTGCTACCCCAACTTTTTTTGCTTTCCATTTGCTTGGAAGATTTTTTTCCATCCCTTCACTTTCAATCTATGTGAGTCTTTTGTTGTGAGGTGGGTCTCTTGTAAACAACATATAGATGAGTCATGCTTTCTTATTTAATCAGCTACTCTGTGTCTTTTTATGGGAGCATTCAATCCATTTACATTTAAGGTGATTATTGATATGTACTTATTTATTAACATTTTTGTTTAGCGTGGTTCTATTTTTCTTTCTATTTCTCCTGCTAATTACAACAGTCCTTCTAACATTTCTTGTAGTGCTGGTTTGGTGCTAATGTATTCCCTTAGCTTTTTTTTTTTTGTCTAGGAAGCTCTTTATTTGACCTTCTATTTTGAATGATAGCCTCACTGGATAGAGTAGTCTTGGATTCAGATCCTTGTTTTTCATGACCTTGATTACTTCATGCCATTCCCTTCTGGCCTGTAGTGTTTCTTGTGAGAAGTCAGCTGAGAGCCTTACATGTTTCCTTTGTAGGTAACTTGTTGCTTATCTCTTGCTGCTTTTAGGATTCTTCGTCTTTAATTTGTGCCGTTTTGATTAATATGTGTCTTGGTGTTGGCCTGTTAGGGTTCTTCTTACTTGGGGCTCTCTGTGCTTCTTGAACTTGAATGCTGTCTTCCTTCATCAAATTAGGGAAGTTTTCTGTCACTATTTCTTTGAATATATTCTCTAACCCTTGCTCATTTTCTTCTTCTTCAGGGACTCCTATGATGTGAATATTATTTTGTTTCCAGTTGTCCCACAGTTCTCTTAAGCTGTCTTCCTGTTTTATTGTTTTTTTCTTTTGGTTTTCTGATTGGTTGATTTTTTCTACCCTTCTTCTAATTCACTGATCTGGTCCCCAGCTTCCCCTACTCAGCTTTTTAGACCTTCCAATGTGTTTTTCATTTTGATATGTCATTTTTTATTTCTTCTTGGTGGTTTTTAATTTCCAACTGGTTGATTTTCAACATTTCTATGTGTTTACTCATGGTGCTCATGTTCTTAAACATGAGCTTCTTCAACATCATGGCTCTAAATTCTAGTTCTGTTAACTTGCTTAACTGCACCTCATTTATCTCATCTTCGGTAGAAGTCTCTTGTTCTTTCATTTGACTTTTGTTTCTGTTTTTCACCATTTTGGCTATCACAGTGGGCTTTGGAGTCTGCCAAATTTTCCCTGTGAGTGTTGATGTTCTGCTGTTTGTGGCTCCCTCTCCTGGGTTTGGATGAGCCAGGGAGGACCCACTTTAAACACCACTGTCAAGTCTTAGCTCTTCTGGTTAGAGTTGCTAGCCCAGGGAATGGTAGTTATCCTCTAACTTATTTTGCCTGGAGGCTATTAGTAGATGTCACCTGAGGAATCTTGGTTTCTGAGTTGCCTGAAAAACTCCCTCAGGTGCTCAGTGTAAGAGGATTTCCTGAGGGTGGGGCAGCTGCTGTTTGTTATTTAGCCTCAATTAGCATTTCAATGGCCACCAGGTGGGGTTGAATCTCTGAGGGAGGGGCCTTTGCCTCTCTCCAGGGCCCTGGGAAAGAGTAAAATGACCACAGTCCTGCGTGGCTGCACTCAGCGAAAGCTCTTAGCACCCTCCAAAACCCGAGTGTTTCCACACAGTTCCAGTCCAGTCTGCCTTCCCTCTGCTAGAGCCCAAGGTGAGTGGCTGCTGCCAATTTAGCCTCTGTGTAGACTCTGCATCGTGGAGCTGCCTGGGACTTTCAACCCGAGGGCGCTGCTTCCAGCCAAGGGCAGCAGCGGCTGTGGCACCAGCCAAGGGAGTTGCACTCAGCAAAAGCCACAGGAGTAAACCGCGGTAGCTGGACACTGCCGAGGTGGCAGCAGCTTCCAGCAGAGTCCCCTGGTCCCCGCGAGTCTGTGAGGCACCTGCCGAGGGCTTAACCCGCAGAGTTGGCAGGACTCAGCTGGGGTCGCAGCCGAGGTGGCAGCAGCCTTCCGCTGAGTTCCCTGGTCGCAGCCAGACTGTGCGGCACCAGCCGAGGGCTTAGCAGGCAGCAGAGTTCGCAGGACTCAGGCGGGGTTGCAGCCGAGGCGGCAGCAGCAACTTCCCACCGAGTCCCCTGGTCCCCGTCCAGGCTGCTGCGGACCGTGGGCTCCTGGCCCCCTCTCGTGTCCTTGCAAGCCTATCAGGATTGAGTCAGTGTCCCTGGTTATGTGGTCCTCTAAGGTGTCTTTCGGTTGCCCCTTCCTGACGATTTGCCTTTATTTTCGTTGTGAATCCAGTTTGGTCCTGGGAAATGGTCTGTGTAGCTCCATTCACTCTGCCGCCATTTTTCAGATCCTCTATGTTTACTTTTTATTGTGTGTTTTGAAACAGTTGGTTTTGATACATCGATAGTAACCTCATGCCGTACCTGGCCAATCTGTGTCATCATTGTGTGATATTAATGTGTTTGATTTAATCTTAACAATTTGTCTTCTGTTTCAGGTTAGATAATAGGCTTAGAGAGAGTTAGGACTCAGCATCAGGCTTAGGTGAGTTCTTAGGGTTCAGGCTGAGGCTTAGGTGCAGTGTCAGGGTGAAGGTAGATTTTAGGCACATTGGTAGGTGAAGGTAGATTTTAGGAACAGTATTAGTCAAAGGTAGAGTTTAGGTACAGTATTATGGCAAATGTAGATTTAAGGCCCCATATTAGGGCAAATATAGATATTAAGCACAGTATCAGGCGAAGGTAGATATTAGGCACAGTATTAAGCAAAGGTAGATTTTAGGCATAGTATTAGGAGAAGGTAGATATTAGGCACAATGTTAAGCGATAGTAGATTTTACGCACAGTATTACAGGGACGGTAAATTTTAGGCACAGTGTTAGGCTGAGGAAGATTTAAACACAGTATTAGGCGAAGGTGGGTTTTAGGAAGTGTTAGGCAAAGGTAGATTTTAGGCACAGTGTTAGGCAAAGGTAGATTTTAGGCACAGTGTTAGGCAAAGGTAGATTTTAGGCACAGTGTTAGGCTGAGGTAGATTTAGGCACAGTATTATGGCGAAGGTAAATTTTAGGCACAGTATTAGGCAAAAGAAGATTTTAGGCACAGCCCTAGGCAAATGTAGATTTTAGGCACTGAATTAGGGCTAACAGATTTTAGGCCCAGTGTTAAGATGAACGTAAAATATAGGCACAGTATCAGGTGAAGGTAGATTTTAGGCAGAGTGTTAGGGCAATGGTAGTTTCATAGGGAGAGTGCTAAGACTCAGTGTAAGGTTACGTGAATGTAGGGTGCAAGCTGAGACTTAGGCATAGTGTTAGAGCAAAGGCAGATTTTAGGTACAGTGTTAGGCAAAGATAGATTCTATTTTATTTTTTTAGCAGAGTTTTTATTTTTTATTATTTATTTATTTATTTATTTTTATTAATTAATTTTTGTTACAGATGTTTCTCCATTTCCCCCCACTGATTCCCCCCTCCCCCTCCCTCCCTGCCCTTTCCCCAGTTTGTTGTCCATGTCCACTGTTCATGCATACATGCAAATAAGCTCTATGGTTTATCTCTTCCCCACCACCCCCCTATTTAGGGGATTGTCAGTCTGTATCCCATTTCCGTGTCTCTGGGACTACCACCCCCTTCCTCAGACTGTTATGTTCATTATATTCCACAAATAAGTGAGATCATATGAAACTTGTCTTTCTCTGTTTGGCTTGTTTCACTTAGGATGATACTTTCCAGGTCCCTCCATGTAGTCTCAAAGGATAAGAGGTCTTTCTTTGTTACAGCTGCGTAGTACTCCATTGTGTATATGTACCACAGCTTTTTTATCCATTAGAGGCAAAGATAGATTTTAGGCAAAGTCTTAGGTGAGGTCGTTTCTTAAACACAGTTTTAGGGCTTAGCATCAGGCTTAGGTGGAGCATGGAGTGCAGGCTGAGGGTTAGGTGTAGTTTTATGGGTCAGTCTGAGGCTTAAGTGGGATGTTGGGCTCAGGTTGAGTCTTACAAGTGTCAGGATTTGACCTTGACATACAGTTATGGAATTATTTTGTAATTTGAGGTTGACCACCATCTTTTGTCCATGTTTACTGTGTCTGTTCGTCTTGAAAAAAAATTATTCAAGTTCATTTTAAAAATCATTGTTCGACTGTTTATTTATCAGTGTTACAAATTCCAGGTTATGGATAACTCTGTGATTGGAGATAAAGTGTTTAACTGTTTTCTTGTAATCTACAGGTTCTGTGTTTTTTATTTTGGATAGCTTATTTGATGCACCAAAGTTTTTAATAGCAAAGTAGTGTTATTTCTATATTTACTCTTCACTGTGTGTGTTGAAATAGTTGGCTCTGATACACCAATCGCATCCTTATGTTGAGACCTGGCCAATCTGAGTCGTCATTGTGTGATTTTAATGTGTTTGATTAAATCTCACAATTTATCTCCAGTTTTAGGTTAGCTAAGAGGTTTAGAAGGAATTAGAGCTCACCGTCAGGCCTAGGTAGATTGTTAGGATTCAGGCTGAGTCTTAGGTGCAGTGTTAGGGCAAAGGTAGATTTTAGGCACAGTATTGGGGCTCAGGGAGAGGTGTAGGTATGATATTAGGGTGAAGGTTAATTCTTATAAACAGTGTTAGGGCTAAGGTAGACTTTAGACACAGTATTAGGGCGAATGTAGATAATAGGCACAGTATTAGGCGAAGGTAGATTTTACACACTTTATTAGGGTAAACGTAAATATTAGGCAAAATATTAGGTGAAGGTAGATTTTGGGCACAATATTAAGGCCAATGTAGATATCAGGGTCAGTATTAGGCAAAGGTAGCTTTTAGGCACAGTATTAGGGCAAAGGTAGATTTTAGGCACAGTGTTAGGGCGAAGGTAGATTCTAGGCACAGTATTAGACAAAGGTAAATTTAGGCACAGCATTAGGCAAACGTAGATTTTAGGCACAAACTTAAATGAAGGTAGATTTTAGGCACAGTATTAGGGAAAATGTAGATTTTAGGCACAGTGTTATGGCGAACGTAGAGTTTAGGCACAGTGTTATGGTGAAGGTAGTTTCTCAGAGTGTTAAGGCTCAGCATAAGGTTACGTGAATGTAGACTGCAGGCTTAGACTTAGGCACAGTGATAGGGCGAATGTAGATATTGGGCAGAGTTTTAGGGCAAATGTATACTTTAGGCACAGTGTTACAACAAAGCCAGACCTTGGCACAGTGTTAGGCAAAGGTAGATTTTAGGCACACTGTTAGTAGGGCAGAAGTAGATTTCAGGTGCAGTATTCGGAGAAGGTAGATTTTAGGTGCAGTGTTAGGGCAAACAGATTTTAGCCACAGGGTTAGGTGAGGTATATTTTTAGACACAGTTTTAGGGCTCAGCATAAGGCTTAGGTGAATTGTAGGGTGCAGGCTGAGGGTTAGGCTCAGTGTTAGGGATCAGTCTGAGGCTTAAATGTGGTGCAGGGCTCAGGTTGATTCTTACAAGTGTCAGGGTTCTACCTCGGCTTTCAGTTATTGCATTATTTCATAATTTGAGGTTGAACACAATATTTTGTTCACGTTTACTGGAACTGTTCATCCTGAAGAAAGGACTATTCAAGTTCATTTTTAAAATCATTGTTTGACTGTTCATTTATCAATGTTACAAATTCCAGGTTATGGATAACACTGTGATTGGAGATAAAGTGTTTAACTGTTTTCTTGTATGCTTTAGGTTCTCTGTTTTGTTATTGGATAGCTTATTTTGATACACCAAAGTTTTTAATAGTAAATTAATGTTATTTCTATATTTACTTTTTGTTGTGTTTTGAAACAGTTGACTCTAATACACTGATAGCATCCTCATGCTGTACCTGGTAAATCTGTGTCGTCATTGTGTGATATTAATATTTGATTTAATCTAACAATTTCTCTGTTTTTTTTTTTCCTTCTATAAGAGGTTTAGAGAGAGTTAGGGCTCAGCCTTAGGCGTAGGTAAGTTTTTAGGGTTCAGGCTGAGGCTTAGGCGCAGTGTTAGGGCTCAGGGAGAGGCGTAGGCACATTGTCAAGGTGAAGGTAGATTTTAGGCACAGTGTTAGGGCTTGGTTAGAGGCATAGGCACATTTTTAGGGCGAAGGTAGATTTTAGGCACAGTGTTAGGGCAAAGGTAGATACTAGGCACAGTGTTAGGGCAAAGGGAGAGGCTTAGGCAGAGTTGTAGGTCTCAGTGTCAGTCTTAGGTGAGGTTTTAGGATTCAGGCTGAGACTTAAGCACAGTTTTACAGTGAAGGTAGTGTATAGGCACAGAATTAAGGCACAGGTAGATTTTAGCACAGTGTCAAGGTGCAGGTAGATTCTGAAGTGCAAGGTTACGGTTCAGCTTTAAACTTAGATGAGATGTTTGGGTTTAGACTGAAACTTAGGCACAGTGTTAGCGTGAAGGTTGTATTTAGGCACAGTATTAGGGTGCAGGTTGATCCTTAAGTGCAGGGTGAGGGTGAGGGTGGGGGTGAGGGGCAAGGGTGTGGGTTAGGGTTAGGGCTAGGGCAAGGGCTAGCGTTAGGATTAGAACTTGGGTTAGGACTGAGGTTAGGGTTTGGACTTACTGAGCCACACCAGCTGGGACTCATGTTTTCTTTCTATCTTTGAATCTCTTCTACATATGGTATCTGTGAGTGTCATGTATGTGAGGTTCCCACACATATGTATGTCTAAAATTTGATTATTTTTTGTAGCTAATCTGTGTCATAAGTATTTGATTAGTAAATATGTAAAGAACCGTTTAGTTTAAAGGGAAGTTTTTTTTCCCACGTAAGCAAGTAATTAAATATTTAATGTAATGTAAATTTTGGAAGTACATCTATTTCACCCTTAGAAATTTAACTATTTTTGTAAAGCAAACTTTTTTGGACTGAATGATTTTATCAGTAAAATTTGGAAAAATCTCCTAATTTAACTTCTCAATATAAAACTTTTTTGCAGATCAAGGACTACAAGCAGGATTTTTACCTGAATCAAGAGGTGGGGGGACATTCATTAGGTGAGCACTTCCTGTGGAACCACTTTTCCTGAGCTCAACCTGCAGGCTCGATACCAGAATTCCAGGCTCACTACTTCCCTGTGAGCCCGCCTGAGCACTGAGGGGTCCCTCAGTCTCTCTGCAGGCTGGGTCCATGCCTAGGCTGGGCCCTTCAGTAATGAATGTCATAAGCCGTAAAATAGGAAATTTTACAAGTGACACAATGAAGATCCTCAGAGCTTAGTTCTGTGTTATAAAGAACATACCTTGTAAGTGCTAGAACATGGTCAGAGACATTTCAGAGACCCAAAGGCTATAGGTTCTTTTCCCAAACTCCTGCAATGTCACATGAAGAAGTGCCGTGAACTAGGCAGCTGATCAAATCCATGTTTATCTCTCATCAATGTTTCTCTCTCTCTCCCTTTCTCTTCTCTCTTTGAAGTCAATAAAAATATTGCAGCCCTGGCCAGTTTGGCTCAGCGGTTAGAGCGTCGGCCTGCGGTCCAGAGAGACCCAGGTTCGGTTCCCGCTAAGGGCACGTACTTCGGTTGCTGTTTGTCCCCGGCCCTGGTTGGTCGTGCGGGTGGCAGCCACTCGATGTGTCCCTTCACGTCGATGTTTCTCTCTCTCTCTTTTCCTCTCTCTCCCTCCCATTCTATCTGTACAAAAAATGGAAAAATATCCTCGGGTGAGGATTAAAAATAAAATAAAATATTGCAAAAACAAGTGCAAATTAGAAAAGCAGCCACTTTGAGGTACCAGTTAGATAGCGTTTTTTTTTTTAGACTGACAAGAGACCAGGCTGGGAGAGAAAATAGAAGCTTCTGGTCTTGTCACCACAACAATGTAGCTTATTATTTTTAAATTATCTCATTTTATTTCTCTAGTACTTTTTTCCTAAAATAAAAATAATTTTTTTTGCAACTTACTTAATTCAAAAAAAAGAAAAATTATTAAAAATTCTACTCCAAGAACTAAAACAAAACAAAACAAAAACTGCCGTAATTTTAAGAATATATTTTTCCAGCCCTGACCAGTTTGGTTCAGAGATTAGAGCATCGGCCCATGGTCCAGAGAGACCTGGTTTGGTTCCTGCTAAGGGCACGTACCTCACTTGCAGTTTGTCTCCAGCCCTGGTTGGGTTATGAGGGAGGCAGCCACTGAATGTGTCCCTTTCACATTGATATTTCTCTTTCTTTTACTCTTTCTCCTCCCACTCTATCTGAACAAAAATGAAAAAATGTCCTCAGGTGAGGATAAAAAAAGAAGAATATATCTTTCCAGATATTTCTACATGCACATTTTTTTCCTTCTACTTATTTTAGATTTCATGTACTATTTTAGGCTCTTAACATTGATGCAAACTTTTTGAATTTTTCCTTTTCTAAAATGTGCATTTAAAGGTGCACATGTTGTCATAAGTTTTGGAATGCAGTATAATTTTGTATGTTTTAATAAATTTTTAGTGAGAGAGAAGGGAGAAAGAGAGAGATAAAAACATCAATCAACTGCTGCCTACACACCCTTATAGTGGTAGAGCCCAAAACCCAAGCATGTGCATTGACCGGTGACCTCTTGGTGCATAGGTCAATGCTCAACCAGAGAGCCACAACAGGTTGGTGGCAGGTAGTATTTTTATTTTTATTAAGTTCAAATTATTTTCTATGTCCAATGCTTGTTTATTTTTGTTATTAAGAAGTATGTTTTGTAACTTTTAAATATAAGGAGTTTCTAGTTACTTGTTATTCAGGGTTTATAGGTTAACTGCAATGATAATAAGAAACACACTTGTTTCAATTTCAATCCTTTGAATTTTGTTTAAACTTGCTTTTTAATACAATGTGGTAACTTAAAAATGTCCTAAGAGTGTTCTCTGCTGCCGTCTTGTGTGCATCATGGGAATGACAACTCAGTGCGTGTCTTAGTGCACAGGGATTCTGTATTTAGGAATATTGACTGTAATTTGCTGTTCATGTTTAGTTTTTATACCATTACTAATATTTTTGTTGGAGTCTATTGTTTATAAAAGATGTGTGGTGTGTCCTCGAATGAGAGGTGTGTTCAATGTACTATGATTATAAATTTGTTTATTATTCTTGTAGCTCTGTTCTCTATAATTTGAGTCAATGTTGCAAAGTACATAAAAATTTGGAACTTCCTGGTAAATTCAACTTATACATATGATGTGTTCTTCATTTTTAGTAATGCTTTATATCTTAAAGTCTATTATATGTTATTCTATAATTTTCACTTGTTTATGTCTGCATAATAAAGTGTGTGTCAACTCCAGAGTTACCAGCTCTCATGTTTTTTTGATAGTTAAATTTTGTCATTTGCTTAGTATGGAATCCTCAGTACCACCTGGACAAAGGGAACAGGTGAGAGAAGGATTGGTTGCCTTCTGTGTGACTGACTAGGGCCAGGGATCATATCTGCACCCCAGGTATGGGTTCTTGACCAGGAATTAAACTTGTGACCTTTAGGTGTGTGGGCCTATGCTCAACTGCTGAGCCAACCTGGCCAGGGTTCATTGTTGTTGTAATGTGTAATTTCCCAATGGCATATTGAGCTATTTTTGCAAGCTTACTTACTATATCTTATTGATGTAAAAAATATCCAAATCTGTAGAGAGTTTTCATGGGTGAGTTTGAGCCAAACTGACCACAGAGTCTTGGGACTGAAGGTCTGAAATGCTCCAGACAGTAATGGTGTTGCAGATTCTTTTATGCATTTGCAATGAGGAGGAAACCAAGGAAGACAGTGAGGGTGGGAGAGCAAGGCTGGGATTGGGTGACAATGTGGTTAAGAGAACGAGCTCTGAAGGACTTCCGGTCAAGATGGTGGCGTAGGTAAACGCGGTATCACGTCCTCCCACAACCACATCAAAGTTACGACTAAACTACAGAACAACCATCATTCAAAACCGCCTGAAATCAAGCTGAATGGAAGTCGTACAACTACGGAATTAAAAAAAAAAAAAGCAGCTACATCCAGACTGGTAGGAGGGGCGGCAAGGGGTGGTGGCGGCGCTGCGGCGAGACGGGTTGGTCCCACACCCACGTGTGGCAGATAAAAATCAGGAGGCTCCCGCGGCTGGGAAGGTCCTTCCTGAGGACTGAGGGGTCCCCGTCCCACACCAGGTGCCCTGTTCAGGGCTCCAGTGCCAGGAAGAGAAGTCCCCATAACTTCTGGCTGGAAAAACCAGCAGAAACTGAGGCTCAGGGAAGCTGACCTGGCTGGAGCCCCAGGCAGCTCCCTAAAGGGCCCGCGCACGGACTTGCTGGACTCTCTCCCTCTAAGCTCGGAGGGGAGGCAGCTCGAGGGGCGCCAGAGACATACAGGGAAGAACTGAGCTGTTTGGCACTGGAGCGAGCGCTGGAGAGGGGCCTTCCTCGGGGACAAATGTGCTGTCAGAGGCCTTTGTTCCTTTGGTGAGCCCTTCCCGGGGGCGGCAGACAGCCGCCATATCTGGGACTCCAGCAACCTTGCTCACACTGGTAGCCCCGCCCTGCTGACTCCCTGAGGCCCCGCCCCACCCAACTTTCAAGCCCACCCAAGCTGTTGCCACTTGCTTAACCATAGGATTGGCCAGTCTTGGATCCTGCTTCAGGTTTTTCCTAAATTCTTTCCAACGAGCAGCATCGGTTCTCAGCGAGCCCCATACCTCTCATTAAGTAATACACAGAAACAAACACAGGGAGGCAGCCAAAATGAGGAGACAAAGAAACAGGTCCCAAATGAAAGAACAGAACAAAACCCCAATAAAAGAACTAAGCGAAAGGGAGATAAGCAACCTAACAGATACTGAATTCAAAATACTGCTTATAAGGATGCTCAATGAACTTAGTGAGAACCTCAGTGAACTCAGTGAACTTAGAGAGGGCCTCAAGAGCATAAAAAAGGACCAGTTAGAAATCATGGATACACAGTTAGAATTAAAGGAGGCATTAACTGAAATAAAGAATAATTTACACAGCTTCAATAATAGAGTATGTTAATCCAAGGAGCAAACCATCGATTTGGAATATAAGGAAGCAAAAAATCCCCAATCAGAACAGCAAAAAGAAAAAAGAATCCAAAAAAAACGAGGATAGTATAAGGAGCCTCTGGGACAACTTCAAGCGTGCCAACATTCGCATCTTGGGGGTGCCCGAAGGAGAAGAGAGAGAACAAGAAATCGAAAACCTGTTTGAAACAATAATGGCAGAAAACTTTCCTAACTTGGTGAAGGAAACAGACATACAAGTCCAGGAAGCACAGAGAGTCCCAAACAAGATGAACCCCAAGAGGCCCACACCAAGACACATCATCATCAAAATGCAAAAGGTTCAAGACAAAGAGAGAATCTTAAAAGCAGCAAAAGAAAAGCAGTTTGTTACTTACAATGGAGCTCTCATAAGGCTGTCAGCTGATTTCTCAAAAGAAACTTTGCAGGCCAGAAGGGAGTGGCAAGAAATATTCAGAGTGATGAAAACCAAGAACCTACAACCAAAATTACTCTATCCTGCAAAGCTGTCATTTAGAATTGATGGACATATAAAAACTTTCCCAGACAAGAAAAAGTTAAAGGAGTTCATCACTACGAAACCATTATTATATGAAATGATGAAGGGTCTTTTTGAAGAAAAAGATAAAATGTATGAACAAACAAAATGGCAATGAATACATATCTATCAACAATGGAATCTACAAACAAAATGAACAGGAAGAACAGAAACATTCTCATAGATACAGAGAACATTTTGTTGGTTGCCAGTTGGGAAGGGGGTTGGGGGAATGGGTGAAAAAGGTGAAGGGATTAAGAAGTACAAATTCATTATGCAGACTGGTGCAGCCACTATGGAAAACAATATGGTGTCACCTCAAAAAATTAAAAATTGAACTCCCATTTGACCCAGTGATCCCACTTCTAGGAATATACCCTAAGAAGCCTGAAACACCAATCAGAAAGAATATATGTACCCCCATCTTTGTAGCAGCACTATTTACAATCGCTAAGATCTGGAAACAGCCCAAGTGCCCATCAGTAGACGAATGGATTAAAAAGCTGTGGTACATATACACAATGGAGTACTACGCAGCGGTAAGAAAGAAAGATCTCTTATCCTTTGAGACTACATGGAGGGACCTGGAAAGTATCATCCTAAGTGAAACAAGCCAAGCAGTGAAAGACAAATTTCATATGATCTCACTGATTTCTGGAATATAATGAACATAACAGTTTGAGGACAATCCCCTAAGGAGTGGGGAGCTGAGAGAGGGATGAACAACAGAACTTAAATGCATGGAGGCATGAACAGTGGATATGGACAACAATCAGGGGAAGGGGCAGGGAGGGAAGGGGGAGGGGGAATAAGTGGGGGGAAAAGGAGAATCATTTGTAACAAAAATTAATCAATAAAAAAAAAATAAAATAGTAAAAAAAAGAAAAAAGAAGTACAAATTCATTGCTAGACTGACAAACCTCAAAGGGAAAGGGGTTGGGGGGGTGGGAAGAAATGAACCAAAGAACTTATATGCATAACCAATGGACACAGACAATAGTGTGGGAAAAGGTGAGAGGGGGGCGGGAGTGGGGAGGAGGGGGTCAATGGGGGAAAAATGTGGAACATCTGTAATACATTTTACATCCAACAATAAAGATTTAAAAAAAAAAAAAGAGAACGAGCTCTCACACTTTAGAGGGGGGACTGCTGGGGGGATTTCAAAGGTGTGTTCATGTAGATGCATAGAACCAATGGACAGAGCTTACTTAAGGCAAAGGTAACTCTTTTACTAAAGTTACCAGCCTGGGGTTTGATCATCCAGTTTGACCTGTTCTATTAGAACTTTATGATTATATCACCAAGAGGTTGCTTTCCACTGGCCCTTTCCTTTTTAAAAAAATTCTCACCTTAGGATATTTTCCCATTTATCTTCAGATTGAGTGGGAGGGAGGGGGAGAGGGAGAGGGAAACACAGAAACATTGGCATGAGAGAGACACATCGACTGGTTACCTCTCGCATGACCCCAAATGAGACTGGGGACTGAGCCTCAATCAAGGTTCCTGTACTTGACCTGAATAGAACCCTGACTCTTTGGTCACCTATTGATGCTCAAACCGCTGAGCCTAATCAGCCGGGGCAATATATCATAACCTTTAAACATAAGGACTTCCTAGTTAACTGTTGTTACTGATTTCTAGACCAAGTGCACCAAGAGCAATAGACATACTTTACATAAATTTAATCCTTTCATGTTTCCTCCAATTTATTCCTAATACCATATGATCACTTAAAAATGGTCCAAGTAAGATTCTCTGCTACCATCTAGTGTGCGTCTTGGGAATAACACCCTAGTGCAAGTCAGCAAGAAATGTTGGTGTGGTGTAGTGATTATTATGAACATTGAACCTGATTTGCTGCTCATGTTACGTTTTTTATATCATTACTGATGTTTTCATTGGTATCTGTTGGTTCTAAAAGTGTATGCTCTGTCCTTGAATGAGAGATGTGCTAAATGTATTATACTGATAAATTTGTCTATTTTTTCTTGTAGCTCTGTTCTGTATACTTTGTTATAAAGTGCTTGCAAATTTGGAACTTTCTCCTACTTTAAAGTTATTGATATGAAGTGCTGTTCCTTATGTCTAGTAATTTTTTTGCCTCCAAGTGTACTGTATATCAATATGTAATTTTTTAAAATTAATTAATTTATTTTTTGTTACAGATATTTCACCTTTTTTACCCCATTGGCACCCCCCTCCTTACCCCACACCCACCCCATCCCCGGCTTAGTAGTCCATGTTCATTGGTCAGGCATACATGCATATAAATTCTGTGGTTTATCTCTTCCCACCCCCCCCACCCCCTGTTCTGACGGATGTCAGTCTGTGCCCTACTTCCATGTTTCTGGGCCTACCATATTCCTCAGACTGTTATGTTCATTATATTCCGTATATAAGTGAGATCATGTGGTATTTGTCTTTTTCTGCTTGGCTTATTTCACCTAGGATAATACTTTCCAGGTCCCTCCATGTCGTCTCAAAGGATAAGAGATCTTTCTTTCTTACCGCTGCATAGTACTCCATTGTGTATATGTACCACTGCTTTTTTATACATTTGTCTACTGATGGACACTTGGGCTGTTTCCAGATCTTAGCTATTGTAAATAGTGCTGCTATGAACATGGGGGTACATATATTCTTCCTGATTGGTGATTCAGGCTTCTTAGGGTATATTCCTAGAAGTGTGATCACTGGGTCAAATGGAAGTTCAATTTTTAATTTTTTGAGGTAACACCATATTGTTTTCCATAGTGGCTGCACCAGTCTGCATTCCCACCAGCAGTGCACTGGAATCCCCTTTTCTCCACATTCTCGCCAACACTTGTTGTTTGATGATTTGTTGATGGCGGCCATTCTGACAGGTGTGAGGTGATACCTCATTGTTGTTTTAATTTGCATCTCTCTGATGATTAGTGATGTTGAGCATTTCTTCATATGTCTCTTGGCCATTTGTATGCCCATTTTTTAATTGGGTTCTTTGTCTTCCTTTTGTTAAGTTGTATGAGCACTCTATATATATTGGAAATTAACCCCTTATCTGATACATCATTGGCAATGATGTTCTCCCATACAGTGGGTTGCCTTTCCATTTTGATGATTGTATCTTTCGCTGTGCAGAAGCTTTTGAGTTTTTCTATGTATAATATCATGTCATCTGCAAATAATGACAGTTTCACTTCCTCCTTTCCAATTTGGATCCCGTTTATTTTTTCTTCATGTCTGATTGCTGTGGCTAAGACTTCCAGTATTATGTTAAATAAGAGTGGCAAAAGTGGACATCCCTGTCTTGTTCCTGTTCTTAATGGAAATGTTTTTAGTTTCTGTCCATTGAGTATGATGTTGGCTGTAGATCTTTCATATATGGCCTTTATTATGTTAAGATATGATCCCTCTATTCCCCCATTGCTGAGCGTTTTTAGCAGAAATGCATGCTGGATTTTGTCTAATCCTTTTCAAGCATCTATTGATATGATCATGTGGTTTTTATTCTTCATTTTGTTTATGTGGTGTATCACAATTATTGATTTGCGAATATTGTACCAGCCTTGCATCCCTGGAATGAATCCCTCTTGGTCATGGTGAATAATTTTTTTGATATATTGCTGGATCCGATTTGCTAATATTTTGTTTAAGATTTTGGCGTCTATGTTCGTCAGGGATATTGGCCTGTAGTTTTTTTTTCTTTGTAGTGTCTTTTTCTGGTTTTGGAATTAGAATTATGCTGGCCTCATAGAACGTGTTTGGAAATCTTCCTTCTTCTTGAATTTTTTGAAATAGTTTGAGGAGAATGGGTGTTAGTTCTTTTTTGAATGTTCGGTAAAACTCCCCCGTGAAGCCATCTGGGCCGGAGCTTTTGTTTGGTGGAAGAGTCTTGATTACCTCTTCAATTTCCATAGTTGTTATTGGTCTGTTCAAGTTTTCTATCTCTTCCGGGTCCAGTTTTGGGAGACTGTGTGTTTCTAGAAATTTGTCCATTTTGCTTAGAATGTCGAATTTGTTATATAGTTGTTCATAGTCGTTGTTAACAATCTTATGTATTTCTGTGGTGCTGGTTGTTACTTCTCCTCTTTCATTTCTGATTTTGTGTATTTGGGTTCTCTCTCTTTGTTTCTTGGTGAGTCTAGCTAAGGGTCCATCAATCTTGTTTATCTTCTCGAAAAACCAGCTCTTTGTTTCATTGATCCTTTGAATTGTTTTTTGTCTCTATGTCATTTATTTCTGCTCTGATCTTTACTATTTCCTTCCTTCTACTTGCTCTGGGGTTTTCTTTTTGTTTGCTTTCTAATTCTTCAAGTTGTGAGGTTAGACAGTCAATTAGAAATTTTTCTTGTTTTTTGAGGTAGGCCTGTAGTGCTATGAACTTCCCTCTCAGAACTGCTTTTGCTGCATCCCATAGATTTTGTGTTGTTGTGTGTTCATTTTCATTGGTTTCCAGGAAGGTTTTGATTTCTTCCTTGATCTCCTTGGTGACCCATTCATTGTTTAATAACATGCTATTTAGCCTCCATGTGTTGAAATGTCTTTTCATGTTCTTGTTGCAATTGATTTCTAGTTTCATGCCATTGTGATCTGAGAAGATGCTTGATATGATTTCAATCTTCTTGAACTTGTAGAGATTTAGTTTGTGTCCTATCATGGGGTCTATCTTTGAGAATGTCCCATGTGCACTTGAGAAGAATGTGAATTCTGTAGTTTTGGGGTGTAATTCTCTGTAGATATCTATTAAATCCATTTGGTCTAGTGCTTCATTTAGCGTCTCTGTTTCCTTGCTAATTTTTTGCCTAGAGGATCTATCCAGTGCTGTCAACGGGGTGTTGAAGTACCCTGCTATGATTGTATTGTTGTCGATTTCTCCTTGGAAGTCCTCTAGAAGATTATAAATATATTTTGGTGCCCCTATATTGGGTGCATATATGTTTATCAAGGTTATATCTTTCTGTTGGGTAGATCCTTTCAATATTATGTAGTGGCATTCCTTGTCTCTAGTTATGGCCTTCATTTTGAAACCTATTTTATCAGATGTGAGAATTGCTACCCCAGCTTTTTTTTGCTTGGAAAATTTTTTTCCAGTCCTTCACTTTCAACCTATGTGAGTCTTTTGTTGTGAGATGGATCTCTTGTAAACAACATATAGATAAGTCATGCTTTCTTATCCAATCAGCTACTCTGTGTCTTTTTATGGGAGCATTCAATCCATTTATATTTAAGGTGATTATTGATATGTACTTATTTATTGCCATTTTTGTTTAGTGTGGTTCTATTTTCCTTCCCATTTCTCCTGCTAATTACAGCAGTCCTTTTAACATTTCTTGCAGTGCTGGTTTGGTGCTAATGTATTCCCTTATTATTATTATTATTTTTTTGTCTGGGAAGCTCTTTATTTGACCTTCTATTTTGAATGATAGCCTCACTGGGTAGAGTAGTCTTGGATTAAGATCCTTGTTTTTCATGACCTTGATTACTTCATGCCATTCCCTTCTGGCCTGTAATGTTTCTTGTGAGTAGTCAGCTGAGAGCCTTATGGGGTTTCCTTTGTAGGTAACCTGTTGCTTCTCTCTTGCTGGTTTTAGGATTCTCTCTTTGTCTTTAATTTGGGGCATTTTGATTACTATGTGTCTTGGTGTGGGCCTGTTTGGGTTCTTCTGACTTGAAACTCTCTGTGCTTCTTGAACTTGAATGCCTTCTTCCTTCACCAAGTTAGGGAAGTTTTCTGTCACTATTTTTTTGAATATATTCTTTATCCCTTGCTCATTTTCTTCTTCTTCGGGGACTCCTATGATGCCAATATTATTACGTTTCCAGTTGTCCCACAGTTCTCTTAAGTTGTCTTCCTTTCTTTTTAATAGTTTTTTCCTTTTGTTTTTCTGATTGGTTGATTTTTTCTACCCTGTCTTCTAATTCACTGATCTGGTCCTCAGCTTCCTCTATTCTGCTTTTTAAATCTTCCAATTTGTTTTTCATTTCTGATATGTCATTTTTATCGCTTCTTGATGGTTTTTAATTTCCAATTGGCTTATTTTCAGTGTCTCTATGTCCTTACTCATGCTGTTCAGCTTCCTCAAGATCATGGCTCTGAATTCTAGCTCTGTTAACATGCCTAATTGCTCCACAATGATCTCATCTTTGGTGGAGGTCTCTTGCTCTTTTATTTGGCTTCTGTTTCTGTGTTTCACCATTTTGGCTATCTCTGTGGACTTTGTAGCCTGTCAATTTTCCCTGTGGGTGTTGGTGTTCTGCTGTCTGTGGCTCCTTCTCCTGGGTTTAGATGAGTGAGGGAGGACCCACGTTAAACACCACTGTCAAGTCTTACTTTCCTGGTTAAAGTTGCTAGCCCAGAAAAGGTACTGTTTTCCTCTAGCTTTTTGCCTGGAGGCTAGCAATCAGGTTACTTGATGAGTTTTGGGTTTTCGGTTGATTGAAAAACTCCCTCAGGTAATCAGCATAAGGGACTTTCACGAAGGTGGGGAGAAGCTGGTTGTTAATGAGCTTCAATTAGCACTTCAATGGCCCACAGGGTGGGGTTGGATCTCCGAGGGAGGGGCTGCTGCCTCTCCCCAGAGCCTTGGGAAGGAGCAATATGGCCACCGTCCTACGTGGCTGCCACTCAGCAAAAGCTCTGAGCGCCCTCCAAATCCCGAGTGTCCCAACACAGTTCCAGTCCAGTCTGCCCTCCCTCTGCTGGAGCCCAAGGTGAGTGGCTGTGGCTTTTTTAGCCTCTGTCCCAGCTCTGCACTGTGGAGCCACTGGGGAGTGTAACCCTAGGGCGCTGCTCCCAGGTAACGCTGCTGCCGAGCTGCCCATGGGCTCCCAGCCCCCGTCTCGTGCCTTCGAAAACCTACCAGGATCGTGTCAGTGTCTCTGGTTATATGGTCCTCGCAAGCTGCTTTTCTGTTGCTTTTTCCTGTCAATTTGTCTGTGTTATAGTTGTAATTCCAGTTTGGTTCTGGGAGATGGTCTGTGTAGCTTCCTTTCACTCCACCGCCATTTTTCTAGCCATACGCAATTTTTATTTAGCTCACATTGTCCCAATATGTCTTTCTACACTCTTTAAATATCTTTGTACCCTTATGTTTCAGAAAGCTCCCTGTGTTTTCTATGAATAATAAGTGACCATTAAAACCCTTAAGGATATAATTTTGGTGAAGGGTATGATATAGGCATCCAATATTTTTTCCATTTAGTTATCCCTCACCATTTATTATATAATTTATAATATCCAAAGGTCTCACAAGACATCTTTATTGTACAAAATTTCTATATATATTTGAGTCTGTTTCTGGAATTTCTGTTCCCTCAATTTGTCTGTTCACAGGGTATTATCCCACCATTGGAAAGTCTTTAGCTTCATAATATATAATGTTAATGTCTGGTTGGGCTAGCTGCTATTCATTATTTTGCTTGTTCCAAATTACCATTCAATTCTTATTTTATTTATTGATTTTTTAAAAATTAATTTTAGAGAGAGAGGAAGAAAGAGGGAAAGAGAGATAGAAACATCGATGAGAGAACATTGACTGGCTGCCTCCTGCATGCTCCCCAACTGGGAGTGCAGGGTTGACGCCCAACCACTGAGCCACACCAGCCAGGCTTTTTCTTATTTTAACAGAAATTTTATATTGAGATTGTTTCACTTTTTAAATTTTTTCTGATATTTTAAAGTACACCATATTAAATTTCTAGAGAAATTTGGGAAATTTATATCATTATAAATTTTTTTCTATCTAAGACTAGGATGTAACCTTCCATTTATTCAAGTTTGTGCTATGTGGGTAGCATTAAAAAAATTTTTTATACAGATTGTGCACATTCTTGTTAAGTTTATTCCCAGGAATGTTATTGGTCTAACATTGGTTATTGGTTCTCTGATTATATTGTAAATTACTCTAAATGTACATCAGCTATTCATTCCTGGATGTTATTTATTCCCCACTTTACCAAATTATATTGTTTTTAATAATTAAGTGGATTCTCATGTCATCAAGATAAAGAATCTATAATGCAACAATAATAATTACACTATTTTAGTCATATAAAACATAAAATAGTTAAAGTTTATCTGAAAAGAAAAAAATAAGGCAATGTGAAGAGTAAAAATATTCTTAAACATTTTTTTAGTGATAAGTTTATTAATGTCAAACTAGAATAATAACAGAATCCTTAGCAGTTTATTATTTTTATTTATTTATTTTTATTAATTTATTTTTGTTACAGATGTTTCCCCCACTGACCCCCATCCAACTACCTCCCTGCCCTGTCCCCAGCCTTGTTGTTCATGTCCATTGTTCATGCACACATGCATATAAGTTCTGTGGTTTATCTCTGCCCCATCACCCCCTCTTCCAGGGATTGTCAGTCTGTACCCCACTTTTATATCTCCGGGACTTCCCCACTCCTGAAACTTTATTATGTTCATTATATTTCACAAATAAGTGTGATCATTTGATACTTGTCTTTCTCTGTTTGGCTTGTTTCGCTTAGAATAAAACTTTCCAGGTCCCTCCATGTCCTCTCAAAGGATAAGAGACCTTTTTTTCTTACAGGTGCATAGTACTCCATTGTGTGTATGTACCACAGCTTTTTATCCATTCATCTACTGATGGACATTTGGGCTGTTTCCAGATCTTAGAACATGGGGGGTACATATATTCTTTCTGATTGGTGTTTTAGGCTTCTTAAGGTATATTCCTAGAAGTAAAATCACTGGGTCATATGGAAATTCAATTTTTAATTTTTTGAGGTAACACAATATTGTTTTCCATAGAGGCTGCACCAGTCTGCATTTCCACCAGCAGTGTACTAAAGTCCCCTTTTCTCCACACCCTTGCCAACACTTGTTGTTTGATGATTTGTTGATGGCGGCCATTATGACAGGTGTAAGGTGATACCTCATTGTTGTTTTAATTTGCATCTCTCTGATGATGAGTGATGTTGAGCATTTCTTTATGTCTCTTAGCCATTTGTATGTCCTGTTTGGAGAGGTGTCTATTTAGTTCCTCTGCCCATTTTTTAATTGGGTTCTTTGTCTTCCTTTTGTTGGGCTGTATGAACACTCTATATATATTGAAAATTAATCTCTTATCTGATGTATAATTGGCAATTATGCTCTCCCATACAGTCATTCATCTTTCTATTTTGATGATTGTATCTTTTGCTGTGAAGAAACTTTTGAAATTGATGTAGTCCCATGTGTTTATTTTCTTCTTTGTTTCTGTTCCCTTAGGTGATGTATCAGTGAAAATTATGCTGCATATGATGTCTGAAATTTTGTTGCCTGCAATTTCTTCTAGGATTTTTATGAATTCATGAGTCACATTTAAGTCTTTTATCTATTTTGAGTTTATTCTTGTGTATGGTGTAAGTTGAGGTCTAGTTTCATTTTATTTTTTTTGCAATTTTCCCAACACCATTTATTAAAGAGGCTGTCTTTATTCCACTGTATGCTCTTGCCATCTTTGTCAAATATTAATTGAGCATATTGTCTTGGGTCAATTTTTAGGTTCTGTATTCTGTTCCATTTAACTATGCCTGATCTTGTGCCAGTACCTGACTGTTTTGATTACGGTGGTTTTACAGTATAAACTGAAATCTGGTAATGTGATTTCTTCTACTTTGTTCTTCTTTTTCAAGATTGCTGTGGCTATTTGTAATCTTTTTTGTTTCCTATGAACTTTTGAAGTATTTGTTCTAGTTCTGTGAAGTATGTCGGTATTTTGATGGGGATTACATTGAATCTATAGATTGCTTTGGGTAGTATGGACATTTTAGTGATGTTAATTCTTCCAATCCATGAACAAGGTATGTGCTTCCACTTTTTTATATCTTCCTTTATTTCTTTTTGCAATGACTTATAGTTTTCAGTAAATAGGTCCTTTACTTCTTTGGTTAAGTTTATTTCTGAGTATCTTAACTTTTTGCCATGATGGTAAATGGGATTGTTTTTTGTTGTTGTTGTTCAGATAGAGTGGGAGAGAGAGAGAAAGAGAGAGAGAGAAACATCGATGTGAAAGGGACACATCGAGTGGCTGCCACCCGCATGACCCAACCATGGCCGGGGACAAACTGCAACCAAGGTACGCGCCCTTAGTGGGAACCAAACCCGGGTCTCTCTGGACCGCAGGCTGACGCTCTAACCGTTGAGCCAAACTGGCCAGGGCAATGGGATTGTTTTTATAGTTTCTCTTTCTGTGAGTTCATCACTGGTTTATAAGAATGCCACTGATTTCCTGATGTTAATTTTGTATCCTGCTATGTTGCCAAATTTATTTATTAAGTGTAGTTAATATTTGATGGAGTTTTTGGGGTTTTCTATGTATAGAATCATGTCATCTGTGAATAATGACAGTTTCACTTTCTCCTTTCCCATTTGGATCCCTTTTAATTTTTTTTCCTGTCTGATTGCTGTGGCTAAGACTTCCAATACTATGTTAAATAAGAGTGGCGAAAGTGGGCACCCTTGTCTTGTTCCTGTTCTTAAGGAAAATGTTGTTAATTTTTACCCATTGAGTATGATGTTGGTTGTAGGTCTTTCATATATGGCCTTTATTATGTCAAGATATGATCTCTATTCTCAGATTGCTGAGTGTTTTTGTCAGAAATGGGTGCCAGATTATGTCAAATGCTTTTTCAGTGTCTATTGATATGATAATATGCTTTTTATCTTTTATTTTGTTTATGTGGTTTATCACATTTATTGATTTGTGAATATTGTACCAGCCTTGCATCCCTGGGATGAATCCCACTTGGTCACAGTGAATAATTTTTTAGATGTATTGCTGGATTTGATTTGCTAGTATTTTGATCAGGAATTTGGTATCTATGTTCATCAGGAATATTGGTCTCTAGGTTTCTTTCTTTGTAGTGTCTCTTTATGGTTTTAGAATTAGAATTATGCTGGCCTCATAAAACAAGTTTGGAAGTCTTCCTTCTTGAATTTTTTAAAATAGTTTGAGGAGAATGGGTATTAGTTCTTTTTTGAATGTTTGGTAAAATTTCCTTGTGAAACCATCTGGGCTTGGGCTTTTGTTTTTTGGGAGAGTCTTGATTACATCTTCAATTTCTTCTGTTATTATTGGTCTGTTCAAGTTTTCTATCTCTTCCTGGTTCAGTTTTGAAGACTATGTGTTTTTAGAAATTTGCCCATTTTGAATAGATTGTTAAATTTGTTGCCATATAATTGTACATAATATCTGTTAACAATCCTTTTTATTTCTGGAGTGTCAGTTATTATTTCTCCTCTTTCATTTCTGATATTATGTATTTGGGTTCTCTCTCTTTGTTTCTGGTGAGTCTAGCTAAGGGTCCATAAATCTTGTTTATCTTTTCAAAGAACCAGCTCTTTGTTTCATTGATCCTTTGAATTGTTTTTTTGGTCTCCATATCGTTTATTTTTGCTTTGGTATTTACTATTTTCTCCCTTCTACTTGCTCTGTGGTGTTTTTTTTTTATTCTTCTTTGCTTTCTAGTTCTTTAAGTTGTGGGATACAATAGTCTATTACAATTTTTTTTTGCTTCATGAGGTAGGCTTGTCATGCTCTAAACTTTCCTCTCAGAACTGCTTTTGCTGCATCTTATTGATTTTGTGTTGTGTGTTTATTTTTATTGGTTTCCAGAAAGTTTATAATTTCTTCCTTGATCTTCATGGTAACTTATTCATTGTTCAATAACATGCTATTTAGCCTCCATATTTTCAAATGTCTTTGCATGTTCTTGTTGCAGTTTATTTCTAGTTGCATGCTATTGTGATCTGAGAAGATGCCTGATATGATTTCAATCTTCTTCAACTTGTAGAGACTGAGTTTGTGCTCTAACATGTAGTCTATCTTTGAGAATGTCCCATGTGCACTTGAGAAGAATGTGAATTCTGTGGTTTTGGCATGTAATTCTCTGTAGATATCTATTAAATCTAGTTGTTCTAGCACTTCATTTAGAGTCTGTGTTTCCTTGTTAAATTTTGTCTAGAAGATCTATCCAGTGATGTCAGTTGGGTATTGAAGTCTCCTGCTATGATTGCATTGCTGTTGATTTCTCCTTTGAAGTCCTCCAAAAGATTTTTAATATATGTTGGTGCTCCTAAATTACTAAGGTTATATGTTTTTGTTGGATAGATCCTTTCAATATTATGTAGTGGCCTTCTTTGTTTCTAGTTATGGCCTTCATTTTGAAATCTACTTTATCAGATATGAGTATTGCTACACTAGCTTTTTTTTTTTGCTTTTTGTTTGCTTGAAAGATTTATTTCCATTTCTTCACTTTCAACCTATGTCAGTCTTTAGTTGTGAGGCGGGTCTCTTGTAAACAATGTATATGTGAGTCACACTTTCTTATACCATCAGCTACTCTGTTCCTTTTTATTGGAGCATTCAAACCATTCACATTTAAAGTGATCATTGATATGTACTTATTTATTGCCATTTTTGTTTAGTGTGGTTCTATTTTTCTTTCTATTTCTTCTACTAATTACAGCAGTCCTTTTAGCGTATCTTGTAGTGCTGGTTTGGTGTTAATATATTCCCTTAGACTTTTTTTGTCTGGGAAGCTCTTTATTTGACCTTCTATTTTGAATGATAGCCTTGCTGGAAAGAGTAGTCTTACATTCAGAATCTTGTTTTTCATGACCTTGATTTCCTCATGCTATTCCCTTCTGGCCTGTAGTGTTTTTCTAGAGAGTCAGCTCAAGCCTTATAGTGTTTCCTCTGTAGGTAACCTGTAGCTTATCTCTTGCTGCCTTTATTATTCTCTCTTTGTCTTTAATTTTTGGCATTTTGATTACTATGTTTCTTGGTGTGGGCCTGTTTGGGTTCTTCTTCTCTGTGCTTCTTGAACTTGAACACCTTCTTCCTTCACCAAGTTAAACAATTTTTCTGTCACTATTTCTTCAAATATATTCTCTAACCCTTGCCCATTTTCTTCCTCTTCGGGGACTCCTATGATGTGAATATTATTATGTTTCCAGTTGTCCCGCAGTTCTCTTAAGCTGTCTTCCTGTTTTTTTATTTTTTTATTTTGGTTTTCTGATTGTTTGATTTTTTCTACCCTGTCTTCTAATTCACTGATTACGTCCTCAGCTTCCTCTGTTCTGCTGGTTAGTCCTTCCAATGTGTTCTTAATTTCTGCTATGTCATTCTTCATTTCCATTTGGTTAATTTTCAATGTTTCTATATCTTTACTCATAGTGCTGATGTTTTTACTCCTGCTTTTCAGCTTTCTCAAGATCATGGCTTTGAACTCTACCTCTAATAATTTTCTTAACTGCATTTTATTAATCTCATCTTTGATAGAGTTCTCTTGTTTTTTTATTTGGCATTTGTTTGTTTTTGTTTTTGTTTTTTTGTTTCACCATTTTGGCTATCTCAGTGGGTTTTGAAGCCAGCCAGATTTTCTCTGTGGGTGTTGGTGTTCTGCTGTTTGTGGTTCCTTCTGCCAGGTTTGGATGAGCCTGGGTGGGCTCACGTTAAACACCACTGTCAAGTCTTACTTTCCTGGGTAAATTTGCAAGCCCAGGAAAGGTTCAGTTATTCTCTAGCTTTTTCCTGGTGGGTAGTAGTCTCAGTTATTCAGTGCCTTGGAATGTAGCCCAGCTGTTCTGCATAAGAGGATTTCCAGAGGGTAGGATAGATTCTGGTTATTAATGAGCCTCTATTTTTATTTCTTTGCCTCACGTGGAAAAGGCTGAATCTCTGAGGTGGGTGGCTGCTGCTTTTCCCCACCGCTCTGGGAAAGAGCACCTTGACCACTGTTGTTTGTGGCCGCAACTCAGCAAAAACTCTGAGTGCCCTCCAAATCCCAGGTGTCCCCACAGTTTCAGCCCAGTCTGCCCTTCCTCTGCCGTAGCCCCCAGGTGAGTGGCTCTGGGTTGTTTTAGCACTCTGTCCCGGCTCTTTGCGCTGTGGAGCGGGCTTGGTCTATGTTGCCCAAGGGCGCTGCTCAAGGCTAAGACTGCTGCTGTCTGTGGGCTCCCAGCCCATCAACCTTTTGTGACTCTGCAGAATTTACCAGTGTCTCTGGTTATATGGTTCTGTCCTGCTGCTTTTCTGTTGCTTTTTCTTTTTTTGATAATTTGTCTTTATTTTAGTTGTAATTCTTGTTTGGTCCTGGGAGATCATCTGCGTAGTTTCTATTTACTCCGCCTCCATTTTCACATCCTCTGGGCCTATCTTGTGTGCAGCTGGGTCACACAGACCTTCCTGGTGCCTCCACTCCCTGCAGGTCTTGTGAGTATCTGGATCACATAGTTCCTTGGGGATCTGGCTCTATGCCTATGTTATGGGCTGCTGGGTCACACAGGCCTCTCTGGTGCTTCAGCACCCCACAGGTTCCACTGGTAACTGGATGTCACTGTCCCTGCTGGGTGGCACAGGCCTCTCTGGTGCCCCTGAACTCTACTCTGCAGTTCTTAAGGGCGGGCAGCTAGATCACACCAGTCTCTCTTGGACTTATGCTTCCCACCTTTCTTTTAAGCTACTGGATCACACAGTCCTCTGTGGAGCCCCAGGTCCAGCTGCTGGTGGCTGGGGAATGCTGCTGCTATGTGGGGCTCAACTCCTGCTCAGCTTTTGCTGTAGTTTTTGGGGATGGGTCTCAGCTGCTGGTCTGTGCTTCTGTTGCCTGCGGATGGATGTCTGCTGACCAGTCTCTGTTGCTGGGGGTATATCAGGACTCTGATCAGGCTGCTACTATGGGGGATGATGCTAGGCTCTGGGCTGTCTGCTGCTTCCACAACTGGCACATTGGCAGCTCTACTTCTGTGCACAGGTCTGTGTTGACACAGTGTCCACTGGTCCAATGGTGCCAGGTGCACTGGTGGGCTCAGGTTGCTGGGCCCTAACAGCTCCCACTGCCTACTCCCAGGGAAGACCTGGGATCTTCCAAAATGGTGGGACCTCCCCCCGGCACATGGAGAAGCTCGTTGAAGATCTGGTTACTGTGGTAGCTGGCTGCTCTGTCCACAGCAGAGAAACTCTCCTCTTTGTGTCTCTGCACTGCTCGGGTTTGGTCGTCCACCTTCACATCCACTCACTCTCTCACACACACTAGCTCACTCTCTCACACACTCATCCTCCCTCTGGTCCTTTCCGCCGCCATCTTTTAGAATTCTTAGCATTTCAAATGAGTTTAGGGCATGGACACACGGTGTGCTAGAAACCCAAAGTATTTTTTCAGAAAAATTGAGCCTCATGTAGGTGCCCTGAGGAATTCACAATATTGCCAATATCCACTTTTTGAAAGAGAAGCACTTGAGATGGTTACTTCTGGAATCTAATAGAGTGAGATTATTGATTCTAAGTAACATTCAGAAATAGTTATTAAAGAGTGCTTTATGAGCAATTAAAGAAGGCCATGATCCTCAGATTCCTACTGTCATTCATCATTATGATTCAGGCTCCCAAGGTGTCAGACCTTCCTCGCCTCCTGAGCTTCTCTGGGCCTCTCCTCTTAGGACAGTCCTGCCCAGTCTGTAGTGGTGGTGGTTTAGGTCATGGCTTCTGTGCTTCCTGTTCAAAGAGGCATCATTTCAGGTCTAGGTCAAAAATGTTCCAAGTGTAACTCTCTGCTGTCATCTCTTATACATCTTGAGAATGACAGCTGGTGCTTGTCTTAGTGCATAGTGGATTAGTGTTTAGAAACATTGACTGCAATTTGCTGTTCATGTAACGGTTTTATATTGTTCCTGATATTTTTGTTGGAGTCCATTGTTTATAAAAGTGTGGCATTTTCCTGTATGAGAAGTGTGTTGAATCTAATAGAATTAAAAAATTGTCTATGTTCTTTGTAGCTCTGTTCTAATATAATTAGAGTTTATGTTATAAAGTGAATACAAATTTGGAACTTTCTGGTAAATTAAACTTAGAGATATGAGTTTGATTTGTATATTTTTGCCTTAAAGTCTATGATATGGTATTCCCTAATTGTCATTTGGTTTGTGTTTGCCTAACACAGGGTGGAGCAAGTGCAAGTGTGCAGTTGTTTGCATGAAAAATAGTACAATACTGAATAAATACTAATCCTACAACAGACTGTTTTATGTTCTTAGAACTGTAAACCTACTTTGCCCAAACATGTATATATTTTCTCATTCTTTCACTTTCAGTATTTTTGAATATTATGTTTGAAGGAACTCACTATTTTATATTAGCCATGACTGCTCATTGAAATCCATGAGTAATTGAGCTTGGTGGAGGGCATGATGTAGGGATACAGTACATTTTTCATTGGTCTCACATTGTGTATTCTCCTGTTCATATTCTTTTCACTCAATTGATGAGTCATCTTTATGATACAGAATTTCCCCAGAAATAGCCTCCTACTGGATGTTCTGTTCAGTTTCATTACTGCATCCATTCATGGGGCATTGCCCTGTGGTGTTTAATCATTGCAGCTTTAGAATATGGTACATTTATATGTCTACTTTGGCTAGCTTGTGTTTATTATTTTGTGCTTTTAGAATTGTTCTGTGCATTATCGGTGCTTATCAGCATCCATTCCTTCTATTCACTGCCTGCCAATCAACCCTTACAGCACCCACTTAAGAATCTAAAATATTTGCACACATTACAGAATGTTCCTTGGGAAAAAAATGATTCTGGCTGAGAATTACTGATCTTGAAGCTTTGATAATTTTTGGAAGCTGCATGATATGGTGTGGGATATAAAATGTTTTCCCCCCTCAAATGTAGGGAGTTAATGCTAAGAAGATTGAGGAGTATTGCAGAATTTTATCCATGGATGAAAATTTTAGGACAGAATGCTTTTCTGTATTTTTCTTAATATTTCAGTGTGTTGAAAATACTTCCTAATATTCTGGGGTTTAAAGTGAGGACACATTGAGTGAGTCAGCTCTGGAGCAACCTACTCTTAGGCTTGATTGACAGTTAAACCTTCATCTGCTATTTCTGGGATCCTCAATGAACAGGCAGCCAAAGTTGTCAGGTGAGATAGAGAGCAAGTAGAAGATGTAAGGATCAGAGAAGCCTAAGTTTTTCCTGTTGTCTGCTATGAGCAAGAAACTATTTCCTTCAATTCCACCATCTGCACCCAGTGACTGCATTAGGTAAAACTCAGGGAAAAAAAACAAGGAAGTCCAGTCTGTAGTGGAATAGCTGTTTTCCCAGCCGTTTCTTACACTTTGGGTGGGGTATGTCCTAAGTAGATATGGACCATTTTTTCCTGTCCACAATCAGAACACTTGGTAATGGGATAAGAAATCAAAAATGGACTTCCCTTGTCTTAGTTAATTCTCTGTGTGTTTCCATTATAAGATTCCTGAGGAAGCATGTTTTGGGCCATTGTTCCTGTAATTTTTCTGAGATTGCATCAGTTTGGCTGTTCTGAAGTAGCTTATTATTTTATTGTCTTTCTTTACCTAGACTCAGTTTCTTGCTGTACGAAGTCAACAGATCAAACTTGTCATTGTTGAGTGAGGGTATTGTGTGGTACAGAAACATTCATACAGTCATTTTTCAGAGTTTCACAGTTCTCATAGGTAGTCAGTGCTATCTCATTGTTTTAATTTGTAATTCCTTGATGATGCATTATAATGAGCTACTTTTGCAAGCTTATCAACTATGTCTTGTCGAGATAAGAAACATCAGAATGTTAGGGAATTTTTATGAGTTTATTTGAGTCAAACTGACCAGAGATGCTTGGCCATGAAGGTCTGAAATGCTCCAGAGAATATCAGTTTTGCAGGTTTTTATTCATTTGTAATAAGGAGGAAATGAGAAAGACTACATGAGGGTGGGAGAGAGTGAGGTCAGGATTGGATTACAAACTAGTTCACAATGTAGCTGTTGCTCTGGCTGGTTTGGCTCAGTGGTTAGAGTGTTGGCCTGCGGTCCAGAGAATGTAGCTCTCAAGGAGGAGGGACCTGCCAAGGGGTATTTCACAGGTGTGCTCATGTGGGTGCACAGAAACACTAGACAGAGCTTGCTTAAACCCAGTATTAAACCAGTTATGTGTCTGGGGTATGACTGTGTTTTGCCCTGTTTTGTGAGAAATTTATGATCAGATCACCAAGAGGTTATTTTCTTTGGAACACCTTTTTGTCTACATTGCATATCTTTATTGTCCAGCTGTTTGAAATCTTTACCAATTTTTATCGAGGTTTCTTTTATTATCATTCTTTGTGCATTTTCAGAGAACTCTTATATGGAAAATGTGTTTTTCCAGAATTCTCTCCCAGGTGTATGGCTTGTCTTCTTCTTTGAACAAGTTATTTCACAGAGCATTTATTTAGTTTGCAAAGTCCTCATGACTAATGTGTTTTTTACTTAAACCTTATGTATAAAAATACAGCAGTTTTATGAATGTTTTTATTTAAAGGGACAATTAAAACCTAAAGTAATTCCTGAAGGGAGGGTCAGTTGTTGAGGCCTGAGGAGGGACCTGGATGAGGTGAGAGGCAGGGCTTGGATGAGGTGAAAGGCGGGACTTGGGTGGAGGTGAAAGGTGGGACTTGGATGGAGGTAAGAAGTGGGTTTTGGATGGAGGTGAGAGGCAGGGCCAGGGCAAAGGTGTGAGGGGTAAAAAGCAGCCTGTACCTGAGGTGAGGAGCTGAGACAGGATGAACCTCTGGGTCCACACGTTAGTTGAATGATGAGGCTGAAGTCAGATGAAGTGTCCATGCAAGTGATGGAGCCCAGTTTGAAACCTGGGGCAAGGTGAACAATGGGGTACAGAGCAAATTAGATGAGCATTGGGGTGGGGGAGGGCTTCAGGTGAGCAGAGTTGGGGAGCAGGCACAGCCAGCCTGAGAGGACAAGAAACAGGTGCCCTGAGTGTTTCTGGGGTACAAGTCTCAGTGGAAGATTTGCCTGAGGAATTCCTGTAGGATCCACTTTTCTCCACACATTCCCTAAACTGGACATCTGATTTAGAGGTGCACCACTTCTGGTCCCACTTTAAGTGAGCATGGTGGTTGTGCACTTGAGGTTGTGCCAGGTATGGCAAGCCCTAATGGGAAGGAATGTTTAAACTCATTTGAATGTCAGTGCATGAATGAGTGTGAATGTCTGTGTGGCCCCACCAGTACCAACCTACAGAATCTGTATGGGCCTCAACCTGTGGTACTGTGGTGACCTCACATGGCTCAGGGCAGTATCAGGTTCTGGGGAATGCAGTCCCTTCCTGCAAACCTGATCTGAGTCAGGGGTTTGTACTGACCTGCCAAAGTTAAGAGGCACCAAAATCTCCATGAGGTGGACAGCCAGGTTGGTGAACCAAAAATCCCCACCCCTTGTCTGTCTGTGCCATTATGGGAGGAGAAATCATGGGAGGAGGCCATCAACAGTACTTGACTGCATGTTGCAGAACTTTAATTGGTTCCGGGGCCAAAATTTGAGAATGACCCTGAGCCAATTGGAAAGCTTCTGTTTAGCCGAATGGTCTAGTTTTGGGGTAGGCTGGCCCCCTGAGGGAACCCTTAACCTAAGAATCATATGGGCAGTACATCTGATAGTAACAGGGAGGCCAGGACACCCAGACCAGTACATCTACATAGATAGATGGCAGGAACTAGCTCAGGTCATGCCAAAGTGGCTCCAATGCCATGCTGGGAAGAAGCCAAAATTGGCAGGGGTAATTGGAACAAAGAGAAAGACCTCACCTTGCCAAATGTGGGCAGTCCCTTCCCAGGTCCTTATGGCTCAATATAAAAAAGCACGCCAATTCCCCATTCTCAAAGGCCACCCAGAGAAAGAACCGCCCGTCCACTTACCCTCCTCCACATATGCACCTGAGGCAGTCTCCTGGGCTCCCCAAATAGAAACTCTACCACCATCTGTCTCACCAGAACCAGCCCCAGAAGTGCCCCAAATCTCCTCAGTCTTGACAAGGCAACAGCAATGGCAGCCACTCCAGATGCCTCTCAGGGAGACCTAGGCCCCACCACAAATATGGCCAGATGGTACTGAGCAACCAGGACAGGCCATTATTTATTACCAACCATTCACCACCAGTGACCTCTTAAATTGGAAGCACCATACTTTGTCCTACTCGGAGAAACCCTAGGCCCTGGTTGACCTTATGGAGTCCTTCATGCAGACACATTGTTTCACCTGGTGTAACTGCCAACAGCTACTCCTCATGCTGTCCAACACTGAGGAGCAAAGGTGCATTCTCCAGGAAGCCCACCACTATCTAGAGACCACGGCACCCATGGGCACTTTAGACCCAGTCCAATGGGCCAGAGCAGCAGCACCTGGGGCTCAACCTGACTGGGACCACCACTCAGAAGAAGAAAAGGCTGTGCTTCAGAGATACAGGGATGCCCTTCTCCTTTAAATCTGAGCAGGGGCCCAACAGCCTACTCATGTCAAAGGTAGCTAATGTGACTCAGCGGCCTGAGGAATGCCCTGGGGATTTTTACAAATGTCTGTTTGAGGCCTATTGGATATACACCCCATTTGATCCTGAAGGGCCAGACAACGAGAGAATGGTCAACACAGCATTTGTCTCTCAATAAACCTTGGACATCAGGAAGAAGCTTCAGAAACTCGAGGGCTTTGCTTGAATGAACATAAGCCAACTAAAAGAGATTGCCAACAAGGTGTACAATGACAGAGAGGAGGCAGCCAAGTGGGAGGCTCACAAAAGAATGGAGAAAAAAGCAGTCCTCCTAGCAGCAGTGCTAGGAAAGCCCCTGCCACCCAGGGAAGGCCAGCGCCCAGAAGGAAAAGCAAGCCTACACACTGGCGTGTGGAATCAGACCAATGTGCATACTGCAAAGAAAGGGGACACTGGAAGAGAAATGTCCCAACTGAAAGACGAAAAGCAGGCTGATAGGCAACTGGAACCTGAGACCCAGGTGCCTACCATCCTCAGTCTGGCAGGCCTAGACTCAAACTAGGGGAATCCAGGCTCACTATACCTCGGCCCCCATGAGCCTATGGCCCAAATGACAGTAGGGGGCCAAATGCTCCCCTTTATGGTAGATTCTGGGGCAGAACATTCAGTAGTAATGACTGCAGTTGCACCTCCCTCAGGGCTCAAGATCTTTATTGTTGGTGGCACCAGACAACCTAGTGGCCCCAGAGAGTTTTGTCAAGCCTGAACTGTAGAACTGGGGGGCCACCAGGTAAACCACGAATTTCTGTACATGCCAGAGTGGCCAGTTCCACTCCTGAGATGTGACCTGCTTTCTAAGCTAGGAGCTCAGATCTCCTTTTGCCCATTGGGAGAGGCTCACTTACAAGTTGGCACCCCACACCTCACAGCAATCTTAGTTCCCTGATTAGAAGAATATGTAAGGAAGCAGAGGAAGGCCAATGGGAGCCCACAGAGGGAAGGGGGATTGACCTTCAAAAGAGATACCCAAAGGTCTGGGCAGAAGTCAACCCACCAGGATCGGCAGGGAACCATCCACCTATAATTATGGAACTGAATCCGGGAACCAAACTGAAACAGATCCGTCAGTACCCTATCCCTAGTAAGGCCAGGCTAGGCATCACAGACATCATCCAGAAGCATCTGAGGGAAGATATACTTGTCTCATGCCAGTCCCCGTGGAACACTCCCTTGCTGTCAGTGAAGAAGCCAGATGGGAACGGATACAGGCGGGTATAGGACCTGTGAGCAGTGAACAAGGTAGCAATCACACTGCACCTCATGGTACTGAACCCATACACGCTCCTCAGCCAGTTCCCACTGGAGGTGGCCTAGTTCACCTGTTTGGACTTGAAGGACACCTTTTTCTGCCTTCAACTTGTGAAGGTGAGCCAGCTACTCTTTGCTTTCAAATGGGAAGACCACCACACTGCAGCAAAGACCCAACTGACCTGGACCAGATTGCACAGGATTAAAGAATTCAGCTGGGGCCTGGGGTCTGGCTCCAAGAGCAGATAGTGGCGATGGTGTGGTTTTGGATCCATGTTTCCTGTCCAGCACCTGAATATTAAGGTAAAATATCCATCCAGCTCTTTGCTGGGGTTTGGTGCGTCCTTGGGTGGCAGTTCATGTCCTGGTTTATATGTCTGGTCCATTGGCAGCCACAGATTCATTTTCTGGCATGTGGAATCCAGCATTCAGAGTCTGTAGACAGTCTCTGGCCTCTGGTTTTAGGATTTTGCACTGCTTGGTCTGTTTGGGTCTCGGAAACAGATTCAAGGTTGTGGTCCAGGGCCGAGGGGCACTGGTTTTGGTTTGTGGTTCAGTTATAGCATTCAGCGTTTGTGTCTAGGATACTGATTAGGGCTCAAGTATCTGGTGTTTGTTAACTGAAGGTCACTGTGTTTAATTCAATACTAGTAGGAATCCCCAAGTTCATGAAGTTGAGTCAGGTTATTACAAATCTCAAAAAATTTTCTGTCTAGTGGAATGGGAAACCTGAGACTCTCAAGAAGGTCTAGAAATTTATAGGCAGATTTGCAAGATATATTACTCACCCAGGGATCCTTGGAAGCATTCCAGACCTTGTCTGGAAAGAGCAGCCTCAGTTCAAGTCCCTTTCTGGTGACCTTTGTAAGGATGAAACTGACAAAAACATGACCCTGACCACTGGATATGCTCCTTGTCATGCATCAAAGTGAGGAGACAAAGGCAGGTTAGGCAGTGAGATATAGGAGCATGGGACACAAAGGTTGAGTTTGATATGACTTGGGGCTCTGCTCCCAGACCAGCAAGTCAGTACACAGCATACCTGGAGGTTTATTTTGATTCTGCAAGTCTCAGAATACAACTAAAATTAAGTGGGTAAATTTTGCCTTCAAGGTCAGAAACTGTCAGTCTGCATTTATAGAAATGCACAATAGAGGTTCTTAGAAGGAGTACAGGTTAATTACATAACAACAACAAAAAACCCCAGAAATGTTGGTTTCCTTCAAGAGGGGAACGACATTTGTATTAATTTCTTTCTCTGGGACCCTGATGGATTTGCAAAGAATTTTTATTTACTGTTAAAGAAAATAGTGTTGGTAATTCTGACCTATTTTACATAGTATGCCTACTTGTGTCTGGGAGCAAGGCAGTAGAATTGCTGAATGAGTTCTGCTGTGAAAGTATAGAGTGTTCCCACTGCAGAAAGCCAGGTCACCTGAAAAAAAACTGTAGAAATCAAACACTGGATTTGGGGGAGAAACTTAGAGCAAGTGTAGGGTTGATCCCAGTGTGTTTTTCCTCCTGCTCACTTGTAGCCTGGGATAAGTTAAAGTTATTATGGAAATAAATCCCACTAAGGTCCCTATGGATGACAAAGGGCTGAACCCATTCGGAAAAACCACAAACTTTAAAGTGTATGGACATCATTGAGGCAGAATGCCTTGAAAGGACCAATCACAGGTTTCAAAGTATATGTCTGTCCCTAGACAACAGTCTTACAGGAAACCCTCTTCATCCCCTCCCTGCTGTGGTGAGTCTGTGTAGCTTTCAAATATACATTATTTTCACTTACCCTTTGGGAATTCTGATTTTACAAGACAACGCATCCGGACACTGCTGCTTGGTTTCATCTTTAGGGACTCAGCTGAGATTTTCAGGAACCATAAGATAAATGGACTTTCTATGGCTTTGCTCTTTTCCTTTGTTGGGGGAGGACAAACATCGGGACCCTATCATCCACTCAAAAGCGACTAGCATGGCTGACGTTCTTCAATACACAGAGGAAAGGCTTCCTCGACAATGCCCAGCCCAGTCTCTGTTTATGACAACTTGTGCTGATTCCGAGCCAATCTCACTTCCCTTATGGGCCATCTTCTGTGGGCACAGGTCAGCCATTTAAGAGCCACAGGGCAGCTGCTGCGCAAAGACTCTCTTTTTTATTTTTATCCTCACCCGGGGACACTTTTCCAGTTTTTGTTCAATAGAGTGGAAGGGAGAGAGAGAGAGAGAAACATCGATGTGAAAGGAACACATCGAGTGGCTGCCACCTGCATGACCCAACCAGGGCCGGGGACAAACTGCAACCGAGGTACATGCCCTCAGTGGGAACCAAACCCAGGTCTCTCTGGATTGCAGGCCGATGCTCTAACTGGTGAGCCAAACTGGCCAGGGCTCAAAGACTCTTGTAACAGGATAAACCAGAATGGGCAAGATGGCATTAGGCAGCCCGCCAGTGTCAAGAAAACATCCAAGCAACACAGGCACACTATGAAAAAGCAGGCATTGGTCCATCCCCAGCCCTGACCACCCAGGAGGTTGTTTCCCCAGAGATCATAGTCCCTGTTTCTTCTCTCTATCACTGCCCTTTCCTGTCATTCTGTACAGAGTTGAATGGAGGTTGGAGACATGAGTCCTTTGGGTTCTGACCTCTGTCAGTTAACCTGATGGCCAAGGTAACCCCTTCCCACAGGTGTCTAACTGAGCCTGAGCAGATGAGTGTGACACATGCCTGATGCTCCCGGCACTGACTCCACAGGCGTGGAATTGCTCACTGCCCTCTTTAGCCTGTTCCTGGGGAAGAAGGCATAGGGACTCTATGTAGACTAGCAGGACAAGCAGATTCCTGTGATGGACAACATGGGCAGACACAGCTCCTGAGGAGAGTCACTGAACTCCCATGGACTCTGGGGATTTGTCCTTCTCTCCAAATCCTTGTCTGCAGACTGTCCTCAAAAGGCACACCTGGAAAGTTTATGTATATTGTATTGAGATATTCCCCTGAGCTTTCCCCCAAAAGTGTCATCTCAAACCCTTGAGGTAAAGGATACAGTGTGCACTGTTCCTTGAGCATGCCTTCTCTGTTTTCCCTTCTCTTATTTCTTACCTTTGATTTTTGTCTCCTACTCTAAAGGTCCCTATGAGATTTATAACAAGGGGAACAGTGGGCAGCAGCAGCTTGTCCCCAGCTAACACCCTGAACCTGTCTCCAAGGGCCCTCCTTGACCTTGACTCTTCTACTTTAATTAATCTCTTCCTTTGTTTTACTTTGTGGCTTAAAAGGGGCCACACACTGACCTGACAGGGTGAAGTGTTGACAGAACCCAGGCTAAGGGAAGCCAGGAGGAAAAATGGGTGGCTGGCTTTTGCATTTGGAATTTCCATTGGAATTGCTTTATGAGGGTCTGAGCACAAACCTTTGTTGTATAAATGAGAGCTGAACTCATTCACTTTGAAGATGAGGGGCAAGTCCTCCCTCCAGCCCAAATCTCGGGTGTTCTTAGGTGACTAAGAATCTGTGTGGAGGTGTCAGAGTTTCTTCCTCATGACATGCAGGGGCCCCATAGGGAAATCCCACTCAACTGTACTTAAACAACTGACCCATCCAGGGACACACTTATATAGGTTGGTCACCTAGTGCTCCAAGTCCTCATGGCTGTATTAGACAATGGGGAGAGAAACTGAGACATGTAACAGGATTGAATGCAACTCGAAGGGTGAGAGCCTCATGGAACTCAACCCATAAGCACCACACTTTGACTTAACACATTTTTTCCCTAGAGAATTTGCTCAGGCTCTGCAGATTTTGAAGATGCCCATAGAATTAAAATGGGAAATTGTGCTTCTTAGTCCAGGAATGCCCAGACCCTGGTCCTCAGTAACAGTCCTGTTTGGAAACCATTTTCTGTTAAGTGTTTCACAGATATGAGAGGCTGTAACTAGAGATGATCATCATAAAATGGCCCACATGCAGTGTTATTTGTTGCTTAAATTATCTCATTGCATGCAAAAGTAAGAGGAATTTCGGCTCTGAACTTAAAGAGGATGAATGATTGGGAAGCATGCCTTAATTTTGAGGTTAGAAGATTCTAGAAGCACAGATTACATAGGAAAAAGGAAATTACTAATGGATTTTAGAGACCATCTGTGAACTCTTATAAAGTTAGTAAATGTCCATACCCCCATCCCTCCACCTTCTGCAGCTGCTGCACTCTATTTCTTGGTCTCGTTGCTTCCCATGTAGACCTGCCCTTCTCCTCTTCCTTCCCCTTCTACTTTCCCCACCACCACTCTCCACTGGTCTACAGGCAAATGAGAATAGGCGTTCTAACAGCTTCCTTTGGAGAACAGCTGGTCTCAGCCACAGAGGAACTAGCAATTTTTCCTATTTTTTCTGGGACCTTGATGAGTTTTCCAAAAAATTAAAATGTCAGAATATGTAGTTTTGGCTCATCTAAATTCTGAAACTGCTGGAGCTGAGAGATCATGGACATCTGCCGGCAAAGGTAAGCCTTATATATTTAGAGGTTTACTTTGTTAGCATTTGTGAACTGTTGCTACAGGGTTTGGTAGAATTTTGACTTTCTGCCAATTCTTTTTTTTTTCTTTTCTGCATTTACATTGACATGAAAAAGTATTTGTTGGCCTAGCTGCTTGGATTTGGAGCAGCTGTATTGACTCGGGTTTATATACAAGGTGAGCATGTGGTTTGGTTTACACATTTGGAATCTGGCAACTGGGGTCTACTTTCTGGCTCCAACTCCTGACTGGGGCTGTGAAGTCTTGTTTATTGTCCATGTTTCATGTACAGAGCCAGAGCTTTTAGGTAAAATCTTTGTTCTTCTGTGTGTGTGCAGTTTTGGGTGCTCTTGGTGTGACTTTGTGTCCTCAGTTCACGTGTGGGATTGATTTGCAGGTTTAGATTCCAATTCTAGTGTATGGAATCTGGCAGAAACAACATTTCTGTGGCACCCTGATGGTTTCAGAGAGAAGTTTACCTGTTTGAATATGTAATCCTGCCTATTCCAACCTATTCCAATTGGTACATCTATTGGTTCCTAGGAACAAAAGACAGACAATTACTAAATAAGGTTCACAGGAAAACTCCTGTAGATAAAACTGTCCATTTAGGAGATCTATAAAAATAAAATGGGTTTTGGGAAAAACATACACACTCACACCTAGAAACAAACATAGGGCTGCTTTTAGTATTATGAGAAGGCATTTATGTTTCTACTTATTAATAGTTTAGAAAATTAATGTTCCAATAAAAGGTGGCATTACAGTTCCTTTTATGAGCCTCTGTAATTCTTCTATCATTGCATTTAAGAAACCAAATGGAAACAGTGGAGATCTGCACAGAACATCAGATCCACACACAAGGTATTCATTCCCAGACACCCAGTGCTTCCTCACTCACACACGTTTTTATCTGCCATGCCTGTGTACTGCCAAGACTTTTCAATACTAAATTTATGTAATTTCTTTTAAGCATTCTACTAGAAATGCAGTCACTACTTCTTTGCTTTTATGTGGGAATATGACAAGTTTACTTGGACAGTAATGCCCCAGGGAGAGAACAAGAGTTCCACCTATTGTTTTAGACATGATGAGGTGATTTTAATGATGTTAAATTTCTTAAGTATTCCAGGGTAATCCAGTATGTGAGTTATTTAATGTGATACTCCCCAAGAGACACAATATACCTTTCATAGAAACAGGTATAAAGGTCAGAGACACGAAACAAGCAGCTCTGATTTGGCTTATCTCAGGTACAGTGTTTTGTTTATGTAATAACTAAAGTTGAGCTACTAATTAACCCTAAAGACTTAGAGAAATTTTATCTATCTTTTTCTCTGAAAAAACAGCGCAGAGGATGCCTGAGTTCGAATGAACATTGTCACATTTGCTTTTCATTACTGGCACAGCCTCTTTATCTCTTATTGAAATCAAGTTGAGCTAATACAATTCAGTAGAACCCAGAGGGAAAATAAGATTTGAAATCTGTAAAGAATTATCTAAACCTTCCACTCTCAGCCACCTTATTTATAGAAATTTTAGCAAAAAAAATGTAGATCATCATAGACCTATAGGCTTGACTATGCAGCTAAAGGGACTTCATCCTTGCAAAACATCCATTTATGCTATACACCTGTGATGCAAACAAAGAAAAAATAGTTATGTGCTCTCCTTTATCTATGTCCCTCATTCTATTAAATGTTCACTGAATTATCTTAACATTGAATATTACTGTCTGCCAACAGACTCTTGTTTTAAGCACCTTATTTCACCTAAACTTAATATAAAATGGTCTTAACCCATCAACTTTGCTAATCTGCTTACTAGAGAAAGACGTCCACAATTGTGCTTTGCTTAATGAGCACCTTATTCCCAAAAATGTTTTACAGAAAGCTCCTTAATTATCAGAAATGTTTCTAAGGTAGACATTTAATAATGTCCACAGTGTATGTAATTTAAAATGATATTTACAATCCTGGCCAGTTTGTCTCAGCAATTAGAGTGTTGGCCTGCAGTCCAGAGAGGCCTGGGTTCAGTTCCTGCTAAGGGTGCGTACCTTGGTTGCAGTTTATCTCTGGCCCTGTTTGGGTTGTGCGGGTGGCAGCCACTTGATGTGTCCCTTTCACATTGATGTTTCTCTCTCTCTCTCTCTCTCTCTCTCTCTCTCTCTCTTCCTCTCTCACCCTCTCATTCTGTCCGAACAAAAAATGAAAAAATGTCCTCAGGTGAGGATAAAAAAATAATGAAAATAAAAATAAAATGATTATTTACATGAATAACATTTGTCCAACAAGGCTAATTGTTTTTATTTAGACTTGTCAATGGAACAACAATAAAATACAGAATGCTTACACCAATAGGAGCAGTGCCTTAGGTATAACTCACACATTTATAATATTGTGGAAGCATCAAGGATTGAGAATTTTCTAAGCAGGCCACAAGGAATGGAAAAATGTTACAGAAATAGTAAATGTAATACAACATTAAAAAATAGGCTTTCATGAACAATCCAGGACATTCTGAAGCAGCCACCATGAAAGCAAGAGAAAATATTGACCTGATGTTGCAAGTAGACCTGTTTTACCTTCTCCAGTTGGGATGGAGAGAAGTTTTATATACTCCTGCATTCATGCCTGTCACAGGTGACCCAAAGCTACATCCTGTTAGTAAACTAAAAGCCTGAACCCAAATGGAAGGGACTTTCAAAATGTAGGTGAATGGACTCCTTAGTCCATCATCAGCCTTTGGCTTGCTACCCAGTTTTTAATTTAAAGAACAAGAACAACAACAAAACTACTTTGGCCAAAGCTGAATAAATCAGTTAAACTTATTTCAGTTATTTATTTTCAAATTAATACAATTTATGAGATTAGGTATTTAAATATTTTACAAAAACTACATGCTAAAACATTGAAAACCTGAAAAGACTTCATTTTACCTACTTTTACGGTTTGTTACCATAAAAATATATTTACTTTACTCTGATTTACAACATTTATGTCATCATTTTTAAAAATTATGTTTGTTTGACAATTTTCTCAGTTTAAAATTTCGATCTTTTTTTAACTGAAATGGACTTTGAATTATTCCAGTGGGTCCTGAAATGGCTCAGAAACTTACTCTCTGTTTTCAAAAGTTTTTAGAACACTCAGGCTTATTCAATATATTTAAAATTAACACTTTCTCATATCAAGATGATAATAACTGCTGTATTCATTTGCACATAGTAGTATTGAAATATATGTCTTAAAATTTTCAAACTACACTAAGAAAAATTGAAAAACCTCTGAGCAAAATTTACACAGAAAGCTCCCAGGAACAGCAGGGTCCTGTCAGTGACACCGCATGGCCCAGAGTAATCCCTCCCTGAGGGCGCCCCACAGTAATGCTGCAGGTGTTGCTGGTCCATACACTGGAAGTTTATGAATTGTTACAACTGGTCAATATACACTTCCGATGAGACATCGAAAACATTTTAAAACCTTACATATTAATTGAAATGATTCAATAGAAGTAAATAATAACATGGAATTCATATCATTGTATATAACATTTAAGAATAATTATGAGGCACAATTTTTCAATCATATCTGCAACCATGCCACTTTGAGTCTTGTTATTTGTAGACTGTCATTATTTTAATCTAATACATTTACCAATATGTTAGATCTTTACATCAATCCATTGAAAGGACTTTGAAATGGTCATCGCCTAAACAAATTTTTGGAAACTTGAAATAAATTACTGAAGTTCTCTACATACTAGTAAATAACAAAATTTTTACAAAGAATGGACTATGGGACTAAATGAAAAGAACAATTCTTGATAAAATATAATTTTTAACATTTTAGAAATATTTTTTATTGCACTGCTTTAATTAATTTAATATACTTGATTAAATTAAGTTGAGGTGAATAGAACTAATTAGGTTTATGGTACTGGTCAGCTAAGCAACATTCATAAGGTGAATGTGCTTATGTCAATGATACAGATGTATCCCATTGCTTACTTAAGTTAATTTATAAAATATTTTTTAAAGTGCTTATCTTCAAATGTAAGATAAACTAAAGGTAAGCATTGTGTATTGTTATAAAGGGCTCATTCACCAGGTTATAGGGAAAGGATAAGTTAATAGTATTCACTTCACAACACACTCCAGGGAGACAGTTCAGTGAACATGACCCACACCTAGGTGATTTTTGTGCCTTACTAAAACATTTAAAGTCTCTGTCTAGCTATTTTATAAAGAACATTCTCAGGTTCCTAACTGCTTAAGGACCCTATCTGTCACTCACCTTCCTCTACAGTGGATATTAAAACATTTTAAGGGATAAAAAGCCCAAACACAAAAATAACCAGCCATAGCCAGTGGTGACTACGACTTGTACTGACAGCAGCATTGATTGTACCTGCTCTTTAGGCTCTGCCAACCCTGTGAATGTGGCCCAATGGTTAATAATTATCAAAGATACAGAGAATAACTCTGTATATTATCTGCATGGTTTCCATTTCACAATAAAAAACAGCATGACATAAATGCAATAAAAATATTTAGAAAATTGATACAAACCTTCAACCTAATTACGAAAACACATTACCCCTATTTGAATACATTTGAATAACTACATCTGAAGAGAAAGTACAATAACTATAAAAAATGGTCTTCTGTAACTGGTATGAAGGCACCAGTAAATTCCTTATGAAACTATCCCTGTTCTGGTGTCTGAAATTTTAGATAATAACTGCCATTTACAGCATTATATTCTTAAAACTCTCATAAGATTTCAACTTCAATTTTCACAACTTGTGGGAATCAAATTAAGAACACTAATGGCTTTACTTTTCAAAACCAGTTTTTTAAACAATATATCTTATTGGTTTTAGAGACCGGAGAAGGGAGAGGGAGAGACATAAAGATAGATGAGAGACAAACATGATTGACCACTTCCTGCATGCCCCCAACTGGGGATCTGGCCCAGAGGATGGGCATGCGCACTGACCAGAAATCAACCAGCAACATCTTATTGTATGGGTTGTTGCTCAACCCACTGACCAACATTAGCTGGGAACATCATTTACAGTTTTCTAGAAGAAAATAAGTGACCTATAATAAGTAAAAATTAATGTTAGATTTAAATACTAAAAACTAACTATACAGATGAGAAGCCTTTGATAAAAAAAAATACTATGCTAAGAGAATATAAAGAGATTGTAGAGGCAACAAAATGCAGATCATAGTAATTTACAAATTACAGATAATCTATGGTGTTCTCTTTAATAAAGATCCATCATAGCTGCCTGCTTTCGATTTACTTGCCTTTCACTTTTCAGAAAATAACTTTTGGCCTTGACTTCCACCCAAGGTTACATTCCTTTCTTATCCCCAGTGGTCCACTGATTAGAAAGACCAACACTAACACTGGCAGTTCCTAGAAGTAAGCCTTCCTAGCACCATGAGATCTCATTATCCAAACAAAAGCCTGATCATCAATATATTAGTAGAATTATTTTATGTCCTGTAGAGTAATAATTATTGAAAAGGATTCACTCACTAACCTGACAAGGTCAGGGAAGGATTGTGGGACAGACTTGTAGTGTGAGAGACCTGAAATAACCACAAAGGGTAATCTGAAATTAAAACTCTTATGGTGATGGCAATGGGCAGGACCAGAGGGAGGGTGAGTGTGTAAGACAGTGTGAGTGGAAGGGTAGGTGGATGACCAAACCCATGCAGGGTAGAGACACAAGGCAGAAGGTTCTTGTGCTGTGGACAGAGCAGCTGGCTACTGTGGTAAGCAGCTCTTCAGGGCACTTTTTCCTGTGCCAAGAAGAGGTCCCACCATTTTGGAAGATGCCAGATCTTCCCTGGGAGGATGCAGTGGGAGCAGCTAGGGCCCAGCAACCTGAGCCCACCAGCACACCTAGCATCATCGGACCAGTAAACACTCTGTGTCAACACAGACCAATGCACAGCAGTGGAGCTCTGAAGGTGGTGGTCACAGATGCTGCAGACAGCCCAGAGCCCAGCACCATCCCCCACAGTAGCAGCCCAATCAGAGTCAAGATATACCCCCAAAAACAGAGGCTGGGGAGCAGACATCCATTCCCAGGTAACAGAACCACAGATGACCAGCTGAGACCCATTTCCAAAAACTACAACAAAAGCTGAGGAGTTGAACCCCATGGGGCAGCAGCACTTCCCAGCCCCCAGTGGTGGGACCTGGGGTTCCACAGAGGCCTGTGTGGTCCAGTAGCTCACAAGAGCAGTGAGAAGCCAAAGCCCAAGAAAAACTGGTGCAATCCAGCTGCCTGCCTGCAGAACCTGCAGGGTGCAGGGGCACCAGAGAGGCCTGTGCAACCCAGCAGCCCATAACATAGGCATAGAGCCAGGTCGCCAAAGAAACTGATCCAGTTACCTGCAGGACCTGCAGGGTGCTGGAGCACCAAGAAGGCCTGTGTGACCCAGCTGTGCACAAGGTAGGCTTAGAGGATGTGAAAAATGGAGGCGGAGTAATAAAAGCTATCCAGGACCAAATGGGAATTACAACTAAAATAAAGACAAATCCTCAGGAAAAAAGCAACAGAAAAGCAACTGGAGAGGACCATATAACCAAGGACACTGGTAGGATCTGCGGAGGTGTGAGAGGGTGGTGGGCTGGGAGTCCACAGACAGCAACAGTCTTAGCTGTGAGCAGCGCCCTTGGGGAATGAAGAGCAAGCCCACTACACAGTGCAGAGAGCTGGGACACAGCACTAAAATAGCCACAGCCACTCACCTGGGGTCTACAGCAGAGGGGGGGCAGACTGGGCTGGAACTCTGTGAGGATGCCTGGGATTTGGAGGGCACTCACAGTTTTTGCTGAGTTGCAGCCACAAAGGACTGTGGCCAGTGTGCTCCTTCCCTGAGCTGTGGGGAAAAGCAGAAGACCCACCCCTCGAAGATTCACCATTTCCCAGGTGAGGCAAAAAATGCAAATTGAGGCTCATTAAAAACTGGCTTCCATCCCACCCTCTGGAAATCCTCTAATGTGGAACGCCAGGGCTACATTCCAAGGCACTGAGTAACTGAGACTACTAGCCACCAGGAAAAAGCTAGAGGGTAAATGAACCTTTTCTGGGCTTTCAAATCTACCCAGGAAAATAAGACATGACAGTGGTGTTTAATGTGGGCCCACCGAGGTCCATGATACCCAGTAGAGGGATCCGCAAACAGCAGAACACCAACACCCACAGGGAAAATTTGGCAAGCTCCAAAACACACTGAGATAGCCAAAATGCTAAAACAAAGAAACAGATCCCCAATGAAAGAACAAGAGAACTCTCTCAAAAACAAGATGAATAAAATGCAACTAAGCAAATTATCAGAGGTAGAGTTCAGAGCCATGATCTTGAAGAAGCTCAACAGCATGAATAAGAACATCAGCACCATGAATAAAGATATAGAAATATTGAAAATCAACCAAGGGGAAATGAAGAATAACATACCAGAAATTAGGAACACATTGGAAGACTAACCAGCAGAGGAGAGGAAGCTGAGGACCAGATCAGTGAATTAGAAGACAGGGTAGAAAATATCAACCAATCAGAAAACCAAAAGGAAAAAAACAACTAAAAAACAGAAAGACAGCTTAAGACAACTGGAAACGTAATAACATTTCCATCATAGGAGTCCCCAAAGAGGAAGAAAATGGGCAAGGGTTAGAGAATATAATGGAAGAAATAGTAAAAAAACAAAAACAAAAACAAAAACAAAAAACTCTCCTAACTTGGTGAAGGAAGAACGCATTCAAGTTGAAGAAGCTCAGAGAACCCAAGTAAGAAGAACCTAAACAGGTCCACACCAAAAAACATAGTAATTAAAGTGCCAAAAAATAAAGACAAAGAGAGAATCCTAAAGGCAGCAAGAGATAAACAACAGGTTACCTACAAAGAAAATCCAATAAGGCTCTCAGCTGACTTCTCAACAGAAATACTACAGGCCAGAAGGGAATGGCATGAGTAATCAAGGTCATGAAAAACAAGGATCAGAATCCAAGACTACTCTATCCAGAAAGTTTATCATTCAAAATAGAATGTCAAATAAAGAGCTTTCCAGACCAAAAAAAAAAAAGCTAAGGGAATATATTAACACCAAACGAGCACTGTAAGATATGCTAAAAGGACTGCTGTAATTACTAAAAGAAATAGAAAGAAAAATATAACCACACTAAACAAAAATGACAATAAATAAGTATATACCAATTATCACCTTAAATGTCAATGGTTTGAATGCTCAAATAAAAAGACACAGAGTAGCTGACTGGATAAGAAAGCATGACTCACATATATGTTGTTTACAAGAAACCCACTTCACAACAAAAGACTCACATAGGTTGAAAGTAAATGGATGGAACAAAATCTTTTAAGCAAATGGAAAGAAAAAAAAATGCTGGGGTAGTAATACTCATATCTGATAAAATAGATTTCAAAATGAAGGCCATAACTAGAGACAAAGAAGGTCACTACAGAATATTGCAAGGATCTATCCAACAGGAAGATATAACCTTGGTGAACATTTATGCACCCAATATAGGAGCACCAACATATATTAAAAATCTTCTGGCAGACATCAAAGGAGAAATCAACAGCAATACAGTCATAGCAGGGGACTTCAATACCCTGCTGACATCACTGGATAGATCTTCTAGACAAAAAATTAACAAGGAAACACAAACGCAAAATGAAGCGCTAGATCAAATGGACTTAATAGATATCTACAAAGAATTACACCAAAAAATTGCAGAATTCACATTTTTCTAAAGTGCACATGGGAAATTCTCAAAGACAGACCACATGTTAGGGCACAAACTAAGTCTCTACAAGTTCAAGAAGACTGAAATCATATCAAGCATCTTCTCAGATCACAATGGCATGCAACTAGAAATCAAATGCAACAAGAACATGCAAAGACATTTGAAAATATGAAGCTAAATAGCATGTTATTGAACAATGAATGGTTTGCCATGGAGATCAAAGAAGAAATTAAAAACTTTCTGAAAACCAATGAAAATGAAGACACAACAACACAAAATCTATGGGATAGAGCGAAAGCATTTCTGAGAGGGAAGCTCATAGAATTACAGGCCAACCTCAAGAAGCAAGAAATATTTCTAATAGACTATCTAACCTCACAACTTAAAAAACTAGAAAGTAAACAAGAAGAAAATTTCAGAGCAAGAAGGACAGAAATAGTAAAGATGAGAAGAGAAATAAATGACATAGAGATCAAAAAAGAATTTAAAGAATCAATGAAACAAAGAGCTGGTTATTTCAAAAAATAAATAAGATTGATATACCCTTAGCTAGACTCACCAAGAAACAGAGAGAGAACCCAAATACACAAAATCAGAAACGAAAGGGGAGAAATAATAACTGACACCACAGAAATATAAAGGATTGTGAACAAATATTATGAACAATTATATGGTAACAAATTCGAAAATCTAAGCAAAATGGATACATTTCTAGAAACACATAGTCTCCCAAAACTGAACCGGGAAGAGATAGAAACTTAAACAGACCAATAACAATGAAAGAAATTGAACATGTAATCAAGACTCTTCCAGCAAACAAAAGCCCAGGCTCCCCAGATGGCTTTATGGGGGAATTTTAACAAATATTCAAAGAAGAACTAATACTCATTCTCCTCAAACTATTTCAAAAAATTCAAGAAGAAGGAAGACTTCCAGTCATTTTATAAGACCAGCATAATTTTAATTTCAAAACCAGAAAAAAAACATTACAAAGACAGAAAACTACAGACCAATATCCCTGATGAACATAGATGCCAAAGTCCTGAACAAAATACTAGCAAATCATCCAGCAATACATCAAAAAAAATTATTCACCATGACCAAGTGGGATTCATCCCAGGGATGCAAAGCTGGTACAATATTCACAAATCAAAAAATGTGATACACCACATAAATAAAATGAAAGATAAAAATTATATGATTATATCAATAGATGCTAAAAAAGCATTTGACAAAATTCAGCACTCATTTCTGATGAAAATGCTCAGCAATCTGGAAATAGAGGGATCATATCTCAATATAATAAAGGCCATATATGAAAGACCTACAGTCAATATTATACTCAAGGGGCAAAAATTAAAAGCATTTCCCTTAAGAACAGGAACAAGATAAGAATGCCCAATTTCGCCCCTCTTAGTGGGCATATTACAGGAAGTCTTAGCCGAAGCAGTCAGACAGAAAGAAAAAATAAAAGGGATTCAAATGGGAAAGGCGGAAGTGAAACTGTCATTATTTGCAGATGACATGATACTATACATAGAAAACCCCAAAGACTCCATCAAAAGTTTACTAGACTTAATAAATGAATTTGGCAAAGTAGCAGGATACAAAATTAATGTCAAAAAATTGATGGCATTCTTCTACACCAATGATGAACTCACAGAAAGAGAAACTAAAAAAAAAATCCCATTTACCATCACGGCAAAAATACTAAGATACCTTGGAATAAACTTAACCAAAGAAATAAAGGACCTATTCACAGAAAACTACAGGTCATTAAAAAAAATAGAGGAAAATATAGAAAAGTGGAAGCACATACCTTGTTCATGAATTGGAAGAATTAACATCATTAAAATGTCCATACTACCCAGAGCAATCTGTAGATTCAATGCAATCTCCATCAAAATACCAAAGACATACTTCACAGAACTAGAACAAATACTTCAAAAGTTTATATGGAACCAAAGAAGACCCCGAATAGCCACAGCAATCTTGAAAAACAAGAACAAAGTTGGAGGGATCACATTACCAGATTTCAGGTTATACTACAAAGCCACTGTAATCAAAACAGCCTGATACTGGCACAAGAACAGGCATATAAACCAGTGGAACAGAACAGAGAACCCAGAAATGGACCCAAGGCAATATGCTCAATTAATATTTGACAAAGGTGGCAAGAGCACACAGTGGAGTAAGGACAGCCTCTTTAATAAGTGGTGTTGGGAAAATTGGACAGTTACATGCAATAAAATGAAACTAGACCATCAAATTACACCGTACACAGAATAAACTCAAAATGGATAAACACTTAAATGTGACTCATGAATTCATATGAATCCTAGAAGAAACTGTAGGTAACAAAATTTCAGCCATCATACGCAGCAGAATTTTCACATAGAATATCTTTCCATTTTATTATTTCGTTTTCAATCTTATTAAGTAATGCTTTTTAGTTTCCACTATATAAGTTTCTCACATCCTCTTATAAGTTTATTCCTATGTTTTTTGTTCTTGTTTCATTTCTTCTTCAGAAATTTGTTGTTAATACCTAAAGGGCAATAAATTTTTGTACATTGATTTTGTATCCTGCAACTTTACTGTATTTGTTTATTTTTTCTGATAGTTGTTTTCTTTTGTTTTGAGTCGTTCGGGTTTTCCATGAACAGAATTATGCCACCTGTAAAAAAATGACATATTTACATCTTCCTTCTAAATTTGGATGCCTTTTATTTCTTTCTCTTGCCTTATTACTCTGGCTAGCACTTCCAGAACTATATTGAATAAGATTGGAAAGAGTGGGCATGCTTTTCTTCCTCCTGAGTTTAGAAGAAAAGCTTTCCGTTTTTTACAATTGAGAATAATATTAGAGAGTTTGTCATATATAACATTTATTATGTTGTGTTATTGTCCTGCTATACCTATTTAATTGAGTGTTTTAATCATAAATGGATGCTGTATTTTATCAAAGGCTTGTATCTTATCAAATGCTTTTTCTAAATCTATTGACAAGATACTATGATTTGTGTTCTTTGTTATTTAATTGTGGTGTATTGACTGATTTTGCTTATATTGAACCATTCTTGTGCCTCTTGAATGAACCCCACTTGATTGTGATGTCTTATTTTTTTAATATATTATTGTGTTTAATTTGCTAGTATTTTGCTTAGGATTTTTGCATTTGTATTCATTAGAGATATTAGTCTGCAGGTTTTTGTGTGTGTATTATTCTTGCCAGGTTTTGGCATCAGGGTTATGTTGCCCTCATGAAATGTGTTAAAAAGTATTGCGTCTTCTTAAATTTTTGGAAGGGTTTGAGAAAGATAGGTTTTAAAATTTTTGAGTGTTTGGTAGAATGCATTGGTGAAGCATTCTTATCTCCACTTTTAGTTTTGTGGAGGTTTTTCACTGTTTGAATTTTTCACTGTTGATTCAGTTTTTTCACTGCTGATTAATCTATTTAGTTTTTCTAATTCATGATTCAGTCTAGGAAAATTATGTATTTCTAGAAACTTATCCATTTCTTCTAGGCTATTGAATTTGGTGACATTTAGTCTTACATAGAATTCTAATATGATTTTTTGTATATCTGTGATGTTGGTGGTATCTTCTGTTTCAGTTCTGATTTTGTTTGTATGGATATTTTCTCCTTTTTTGTTAGTGAGTCAAGCCAGAGGCTTGTCAATTTTATAAATCTCTTCCAAAGAACCACCTCTTTGTTGTATTAATTCTTTGTGTAGACTTTTTGTTCTTTTCTTTTTTTTTCCTAGTTTGTATTTTTATTAATTTTTTAATTAATTAATTAATTAATTATTTTTGTTACAGATGTTTCTCCTTTCCCCCCCACTGATCCCCCCTCCCGCTTCCTCCCTGCCCTGTCCCCAGCTATGTTGTCTATTGTTCATGCATACATGCATATAAGTTCTGTGGTTTATCTCTCCCCGACCATACCATCTTCTGTGGATTGTCAGTCTGTACCCCATTTGCACATCTCTGGAACTACCCCATTCCTCAGACTGTTGTGTTCATTATATTCCACAAATAAGTGAGATCATATGATACTTGTTTTTCTCTCTTTGGCTTGTTTACCTTAGGATAATACTTTTCAGGACCCTCCATGTAGTCTCAAAGGATAAGAGATCTTTCTTTCTTAAAGCTGCATAGTACTCCATTGTGTATATGAACCACAGCTTTTTTATCCATTTGTTTCCAGATCTTAGCTATTGTAAATTGTGCTGCTGCAAACATGGGGGTACATATATTCTGATTGGTGTTTCAGGCTTCTTAGGGTATATTCCTAAAAGTGGGGAATACTGGGCCAAATGGAAATTCAATTTTTAATTTTTGAGGTAACACCATATTGTTTTCCATAGTGGCTGCACCAATCTGCATTCCCACCAGCAGTGTACTAGTGTCCCCTTTTCTCCACACACTTGCCAACACTTGATGTTTGATGATTTGTTGATGGCGACCATTCTGACAGGTGTGAGGTGATACCTCATTGTTGTTTTAATTTGCATCTCTCTGATGATTAGTGATGTTGAGCATTTCTTCATATGTCACTTAGCCATTTGTATGTCCTGTTTGGAGAGGTGTCTATTTTGTTCCTTTGTCCATTTTTTAATTGGGTTCTTTGTTTGTTTTTTGTTGTTGTTGAGTTGTATGAGCCCTCTATATATATTGGAAATTAAGCCCTTATCTGATACATCATTGGCAATTATGCTCTCCCATACAGTGGGTGGCCTTTCTGTTTTGATGACTATATCTTTTGCTGTGCAGAAGCGTTTGAGTTTAATGTAGTCCCATTTGTTCATTTTCTCCTTTGTTTCTTGTGGGAGACTTTTGCATGGCATCCATCTTGTTAAAGTCTGCTCTGCCATCTCCGGCCCCAGGGCGGGGGGGTCTCTCTGCATACAGTGTCTGCATTCCTCTAGATAATTGTTTACTCCATTCTTTGCTTATCATTTGTTCCACCTGGGGTATTTACTGGAATTTGCTTCAGGTGGGATACTCATTAACTGTTTCACCTGTTTTTCCCCGATATATTATGTGAACTCTCCCTGAATAAATGAGACTTGATCAGAATCCTGTCTTGTCTCCATTTCTCGTGTCTCTTGTCCCTCCTCATCCTCACTCCCCCTCTAGAGTCCTCATTGCTCAACCTGCGGGACGGGTCAGTTTCTATTCCTTTAGTTGATGTATCAGTGAAAATTCTGCTGCGTATGATGTCTGAAATTTTGTTGCCTACAGTTTCTTCTAAGATTTCTATGGAATCATGAGTCACATTTAAGTCTTTTATCCATTTTGAGTTTATTTTGTGTAAGGTATAAATTGATGGTCTAGTTTTATTTTTCTGCATGTAGCTGTCCAATTTTCCCAGCACCATTTATTAAAGAGGCTGTCCTTACTCCACTGTATGCTCTTGCCACCTTTGTCAAATACTAATTGAGCATATTGCCTTGGGTCCATTTCTGGGTTCTCTGTTCTGTTCCACTGGTTTATATGCCTGTTCTTGTGCCAGTATCAGGCTGTTTTGATTACAGTGGCTTTGTAGTATAACCTGAAATCTGGTAATGTGATCCCTCCAACTTTGTTCTTGTTTTTCAAGATTGCTGTGGCTATTCGGGGTCTTTTTTGGTTCCATATAAACTTTTAAAAGTACTTGTTCTAATTTTGTGAAGTATGTCTTTGGTATTTCGATGGAGATTGCACTGAATCTATAGATTGCTTTGGGTAGTATGGACATTTTAATGATGTTAATTCTTCCAATCCATGAACAGGATACATACTACCACTTTTTTATAGTTTCCTCTATTTCTTTTTACAATGACCTGTAGTTTTCTGTGAATAGGTTCTTTATTTCATTGGTTAAGTGTTTTCCTAGGTATCTAATTTTTTTTGCCGCAATGGTAAATGGGATTGTTTTCTTAGTTTCTCTTTCTGTGAGTTCATCATTGGTGTAGAAGAATGCCATCAATTTTGTGATGTCAATTTTGTATCCTGCTACTTTGCCAAATTCATTTATTAAGTCTAGTAGATGTTTGATGGAGTCTTTGGTGTTTTTTTATGTATAATATCATGTCATCTGCAAATAATGACAGTTTCACTTCCTCCTTTCCAATTTGGATCCTTTTTATTTTTTCTTCCTGTCTGATTGCTGTGGCTAAGATTTTCAGTACTATGTTAAATAAGAGTGGCGAATGTGGGCATCCTTGTGTTGTTCCTGTTCTTAAGGAAAATGCTTTTAGTTTTTGCTCATTGAGTATGATGTTGGATGTATGTCTTTCATATGTGGCCTTTATTATGTCGAGATATGATCCCTCTATTCCCACATTGCAGATCGTTTTTATCAGAAATGAATGCTGGATTTTGTTGAAAGCTTTTTCGGCATCTATTGATATGATCATGTAGTTTTTATTCTTCTTTTTATTTATATGGTGTACCACGTTTATTGATTTATGAATATTGTGCCAGCCTTGCATCAGTGGGATGAATTCCACTTGGTAATGCTGGATAATTCTTTTGGTGTATTGCTGGATCTGATTTGCTAGTAATTAGTTCAGGATTTTGGCATTTATATTGATCAGGGATATTGGTCTGTAGTTTTCTTTCTTTTTGGTGTCTTTTTCTGGTTTTGAAATTAGAATTATGCTGGCTTCATAAAACAAGTTTGGAAGTCTTCTTTCTTCTTTAATTTTTTGAAATAGTTTGAGAAGAATGGGTGTTAGGTTTTTTTGTTTTTTTTTGAATGTTCGGTAAAACTCCCCCGTGAAGCCATCCTGGCCTGGGCTTATGTTTGTTGGGAGAGTCTTGATTTCATCTTCAATTTCTTCTGTAGTTATTGGTCTGTTCAAGTTTTCTATCTCTTCCTGGTCTAGTTTTGGGAGACTATGTGTTTCTAGAAGTTTGTCCATTTCGCTTAGATTGTCAAATTGGTTGCCAAACAATTGTTCATAGTAGTTGTTAATGATCTTTTGTATCTGTGGTGTCAGTTGTTACTTCTACTTTTTCATTTCTGATTTTGTGTATTTGTTTTCTCTCTCTTTGTTTCTTGGTGAGTCTAGCTAAGGGTCCAAAAATCTTGTTTAATTTTCAAAGAACCAGGTCTTGTATCATTGATCCTTTGATTTGTTTTTTTTTTTTTTTGGACTCTATGTCATTTATTTCTGCTCTGATCTTTACTGTTTCCTTCCTTCCACTTGCTCTGGGGTTTTCTTATTGTTTGCTCTCTAGTTCTTTAAGTTGTGAGGTTAGATAGTCTATTAGAGATTTTTCTTCTTTTTTGAGGAAGGCCTGTAATGCTATGAACTTCCCTCTCAGAACTGCTTTTGCTGCATCCCATAGATTTTGTGTTGTTGTGTCTTCATTTTCATTGGTTTCCAGGAAGTTTTTCATTTCTTCCTTGATCTCCTTGGTAACCCAATCATTGTTTAATAACATGCTACTTAGTTTCCATGTGTTCAAATGTCTTTGTATGTTCTTCTTGCAATTGATTTCTAGTTTCATGACATTGTGATCTGAGAAGATGCTTGATATGTGATATGATTTCATTCTTCTTGTACTTGTAGAGACTTAGTTTGTGTCCTTACATGTGCTCTGTATTTGAGAATGTCCCAGGTGCACTTTAGAAGAATGTAAATTCTGTAGTTTTGTGGTGTAATGTTTTGTAGATATTTATTAAATCCATTAGATCTAGTGCTTCATTTAGAGTCTCTGCTTCCTTGCTAATTTATTGTCTAGAGGATCTATCCAGTGATGTCAGCAGGGTGTTGAAGTCCTCTGCTATGAATGTATTGCTATCGATTTTTCCTTTGAAGTCCTCCAGAAGATTTTTAATATATTTTGGTGCTCCTATATTGGGTGCATATATGTTTGTCAAGGTTATATCTTCCTGTTGGATAGATCCTTTCAATATTATGTAGTGACCTTCTTTGTCTCTAGTAATGGCCTTCATTTTGCAATTTATTTTATCAGATATGAATATTGCTACCCCAACTTTTATTCCTTTCCATTTGCTGAAAAATTTTTTTTCATCCCTTTACTTTCAACCTATGTGAGTATTTTGTTGTGAGGTGGGTCTCTTGTAAACAACATATAGATGAGTCATGCTTTCTTATCCAATCAGCTACTCTGTGTCTTTTTATGGGAGCATTCAATCCATTTACATTTAACGTGATTATTGATATGTACTTATTTATTGCCATTTTTGTTTAGTGTGGTTCTATTTTTCTTCCTATTTCTCCTGCTAATTATAGCAGTCCTTTTAACATTTCTTGCAGTGCTGGTTTGGTCCTAATGTATTCCCTTATTTTTTTTTTTTTTTGTCTGGGAAGCTCTTTATTTGACCTTCTATTTTGAATGATAGCCTTGCTGGGTAGAGTAGTCTTGGATTCAGATTCTTGTTTTTCATTACCTTGATTACCTCATGCCATTTCCTTCTGGCTTGTAGTGTTTCTGTTGAGAAGTCAGTTGAGAGCCTTTTGGGGTTTTCTTGTTGGTAACCTGTTTCTTCTCTCTTGCTGCTTTTAGGATTCTCTCTTTGTGTTGCATTTTTGGCACTTTGATTACTATGCATCCTGGTGTCGGCCTGTTTGGGTTCTTCATACTTGGGGCTCTGTGTGCTTCTTGAACTTGAATCCCTTCTTCCTTCACCAAATTAGGAAAGTTTTCTGTCACGATTTCTTTGAATATATTCTCTAAACCTTGTCCATTTTATTCTTCTTCAAGGACTCTTATGATGCAAATGTTATTACGTTTCCATTGTCCCACAGTTCTCTTAAGCTGTTTCCCTGTTTTTTAATTGTTTTTTCCTTTTGGTTTTCTGATTGGTTGATTTTACTACCCTTCTTCTGATCTGATTTTACTGATCTGGTCCCCAGCTTCCCTACTCTGCTATTAGACTTTACTATGTGTTTTTCATTTCTGATATGTCATTCTTCATTTCTTCTTGGTGGTTTTTAATTTCCAACTGGTTGATTTTCAATATTTCTATGTCTTTACTCATGGTGCTCATGTCCTTACACATTCTGTTGAGCTTCCTCAAGATCATGGCTCTGAATTCTAGTTCTGTTAACTTACTTAACTGCACCTCATTTATCTCATCTCCCGTAGAGGTCTCTTGTTCTTTCATTTGGCTTCTGTTTCTGTTTTTCACCATTTTGGCTATCACAGTGGGCTTTGGAGCCTGCAAAATTCTCCTTGTGGGTGTTGGTGTTCTGCTGTTTGTGGCTCCCTCTCCTGTGTTTGGATGAGGTAGGGAGGACCCACTTTAAACACCACTGTCAAGTCTTAAGTTTCATGGTTAGAGTTGCTAGCCCAGGGAATGGTAGTTATCCTCTAGCTTTTTTGTCTGGAGACTATTAGTAGAGGTCACCTGAAGAACCTTTGTTTTTGAGTTGCCTGAAAAACTCCCTCAGATGCTCAGTGTAAGAGGATTTCCTGAGGGTGGGGCAACTGCTGGTTGTCAATGGGCCTCAATTAGCATTTCAATGGCCACCAGGTGGGGTTGAATCTCTGAGGGAGCGGCCACCACCTCTCCCCAGGGCCCTGGGAAGGAGTAAGATGACCACAGTCCTGCGTGGCTGCACTCAGCAAAAGCTCTGAGCACCCTCCAAATCCCGAGTGTCCCCACACAGTTCCAGTCCAGTCTACCTTCCCTCTGCTGGAGCCCAAGTTGAGTGGCTACTGCCAATTTAGCTTCTGTTCGGGCTCTGTGCCATGGAGCCTCCTGGGACTTTAACCCGAGGGCGCCACTCCTATCTAAGGGCAGCTGAGGCTGTGGCGGCTCCCAGAGGAGGGTATAGGAGGGTATAGCACCCAGGGGAGGTTGCAGGACCCGGTAGAAGCCAGCCGAGGCTGCCGCAGGTCCCAGCTGAGGCCACTGGTCCCAGCTGAGGGCGCAGGTCCCAACTGAGTCTGCTGCATGTCCCAGCCCAGGGCGCTGCAGACCGTGGGCTCCCGGACCCATCTCGCATCCTCGCAAGCCTACCAGGATTGAGTCAGTGTCCCTGGTCATATGGCCCTTCAAGCTGCCTTTCGGTTGCCCCTTCCTGATGATTTGTCTTTTTTGTTGTTGTTGTAATTTCAGTTTGTTCCTGGGAGATGGTCTGTGTAGCTTCCATTCACTCTGCTGCCTTTTTTTCCCCTAGACGTTTTGTTCTTTATTTCATTTAATTCTACTCTAATTTTATTAGTTTTTTTCTGCTTTCTCTGGGTTGCTTTTGCTCTTTTTTTTTTTTTTTCCTAGTTCTTTAAGATGTAAAGTTAGGTTGTTTACTTAGGATTTCTCTTGTTTCATTTTTTTTTATTCATTTGTTTTTGTTGCAGATGTTTCTCATTTTTCCCCATTGGTATCCTGCTCTCTCCACCCCCCCACCCCATTCCCAGCTTTGTTGTCTATGTCCCTTGGTCATGCATAAGTGTTGTGGTTTATTTCTCCACCCCAACCTCCCCTCCTCTGAGGCTCCACACTCTATGTCTCTGGGTTAATTTTGTTCATTAATTTGTTTCATTTATTCCACAAATAAGTGAGATCATGTGATGTTTGTCTTTCTCTGCTTAGATTGTTTTGCTTAGCTTAATACTCTCCAGGTTCTTCCATGCTATCTCAAAGAATTAGAGATCTTTCTTTCTTACAGCTGCGTAGTACTCCATTGTGTATATGTACCACAGCTTTTTACCCATTCATCTACTGATGGACACTTGGGTTTTTTCAAGATCTTATCTATTGTAAATAGTGCTTCTATGAACATAGGGGTACATATATTCTTTCTGATTCATGTTTTAGGTTTCTTAGGGTATATTCCTAGAAGTGGGATCACTGGGTCAAATGGAAGTTCAATTTTTAATTTTTTGAGGTAACCCCATAGTGTTTTCCACAGTCGCTGCACCAGTCTGCATTCCCACCAGCAGTGTACTAGAGTCCCCTTTTCTCCACACCCTCGCCAACACTTGTTGTTTGATGATTTGTTGATTTTGGCCATTCTGACAGGTATGAAGTGATATCTCAAAGTTATTTTAATTTGCATCTCTCTGATGATTAGTGATGTTGAACATTTCTTCATATGTTTCTTAGCCATTTGTATGTCCTGTTTGGAGAGGTATCTATTTAGGTCCTCTGCCCATTTTTTATTGGGTTCTTTGTCTTTCTTTTGTGGAGTTGTATGAACACTCTATATATTTTTGAAATTAACTTCTTATTTGATGCATCATTGGTGATTATGGTCTCCCATAAGATGGGATTTCTTTTCATTTTGATGGTTGTTTCTTTTGCTGTGTAGAAGTTTTTTAGTAGTCCCATGTGTTTATTTTTTTCTTGTTTCTCTTGCCTTAGGTGTTGTATCAGTGAAAATTTTGCTGTGTATGATGTCTGAGATTTTGTTGCCTTCATTTTCTTCTAAAACTTTTATGGATTTATGAGTTACATTTAAATCTTTTATCCATTTTGAGTTTATTCTTATGTATGGTGGAAGTTGATGTTTTAGCTTCATTTTTTTGCAAGTAGCTGTCCAATTTTTTAACACCATTTATTGAAGAGACTGTCTTGATTTCACTATATGCTTTTGCCACCTTTGTCAAATATTAATTGAGCATATTGTCTTGAGTCAATTTCTGGGTTCTTTATTCTGTTCCAGTGATCTATCTGCCTGTTCTTGTGCCAGTACCAGGCTGTTTTGATTACAGTGGCTTTGTCGTATAATCTGAAATCTGGTAATGTAATCCCTTCCACTTTGTTCTTTTTAAAGATTGCCGTGGCTATTAGGCATCTTTTTCAGTTCCTTATAAACTTTTGGAGTGTTTTTTTTTTCTAATTCTGTGGAGTATTTTAGGTATTTTGATGGGGATTGCATAGAATCTATAGATTGCTTTGGGTAATATGGACATTGTAATGATGTTAATTCTTCTAATCCATGAACAAGGTATGTGCTTCCACTTTTTTATATCTTCTCTATCTTTTTTCTATGTCTTGTAGTTTTCTGCAAATAGGTCCTTTATTCTTTAACTTTATTTCTAAGTATCTTAATTTTTTTGCCACAATGGTAAATGGGATTGTGTTTTTAGTTTCTTTTTCTGTGAGTTCATCATTGGTGTATAAAAATGCTGTCAATTTCTTGATATTAATTTTGTATCCTGCTACTTTGCAAAATTTATTTATTAAGTCTAGTAGTTTTCTGATGGAATCTTTAAGGTTTTCTCGGTACAATATCATGTCATCTGCAAATAATGACAGTTTCACTTTCTTCTTTCCAATTTGGATCCTTTTTATTTTTGCTTCATGTGTAATTGCTGTGGCTAAGACTTCCAGTACTATGTTGAGTAAGAGTGGCAAAAATTGGCATCCCTGTTCTGTTCCTATTATTAAGGGGAATACTTTTAGTTTTTTCCATTTAGTATGATGTTGGCTTTTATATATGGTCTTTATAATTCTGAGATATGATCTTTCTATTCTCACATTGCTGAGTGTTTTTATCAGAAATGGGTGCTGGATTTTGTCAAATCCTTTTTCAGCATCTATTGATATGATCATATGGTTTTCATCTTTTCTTTTGTTTATGTGGTGTATCACATTTATTGATTTGCAAATATTGTACCATACTTGCATGCCTGGGATGAAACCCACTTGGTTATGATGAATAATTTTTCTGATGTATTGCTTGATTCAATTTGCTAATATTTTAAGGATTTGGGCATCTGTGTTCATCATGGATATTAGCCTGTAGTTTTCTTTCTTTGCAGTGTCTTTATCTGGTTTTAGAATTAGGATTATGCTGGCCTCACAAAATGAGTTTGAAAGTGTTCTATTTTCTTGTTTTTTTTTTTGGAATAGTTTGAGGAGAATGGGTATTAGATCTTCTTTGAATATTTGGTAAAACTCCCCCATGAAACTCTCTGGGCCTAGGCTTTTGTCTGCTAGGCGTTTCTTGATTACATCTTCAGTTTTCTTTGTTGTTATTGGTTCATTCAAGTTTTCTATTTCTTCCTGGTTTAGTTTTGGGAGGTTGTGTGTTTTTATAAATTTGTCTATTTCTCTTAGATTGTCCAATTTGTTGGCATATAATTGTTCATAGTATGTTTTGATGATCCCTTGTATTTCTGTGGTGTCAGTTATTACTTCTCCTTTTTCATTTCTGATTTTATTTCTTTGTTTTCTCTCTTTTTGTTTCTTGGTGAGTCTGGCTAAAGGTCCATCGATCATGTTTATCCTTTCAAAGAACCATCTTTTTGTTTCATTGATCTTTTGAATTGTTTTTCTAGTCTCTATGTCATTTATTTCTGCTCTGACCTTTACTATTACCTTCCTCCTACTAGCTCCGGGTTTTTCTTTTTGTTTACTTTCTAGTTCTTTAAAGTATATGGTTAGAAAGTCAATTAGAAATGTTTCTTGTTTCTTGAGGTAGGCCTGTAGTGCTATGAACTTCCCTCTCAAAACTGCTCTCACTGTGTTCAATAGATGTGTTGTTTTGTGTTCACTTTTATTGTTTTCCAGAAGTTTTTTATTTCTTCCTTGATCTCATTGGTAATTCATTCATTGTTTAATAACATGCTATTTAGCCTCCAAGTGTTTGAATGTTTTTGTGTATTTTTATTTTAATTGAGTTCTAGTTTTATGCTACTGTGGTCTGAGAAGATGCATGATATGATTTCAATTTTCTTAAATTTGTAGACTTGCTTTGTATCCTAACATGTGGTCTATCTTTGAGAATGACTCATGTGCACTTGCGAAGAATGTATATTCTAAAGCTTTGAGGTGAAATGTTCTGTAAATATCAATGAAGTCCAACTGATCTAGTTTGTGTCTTAAGCACTCTATGTCCTTGTTAATTTTCTGTCTAGAAGATCTATCCAGTGGTGTCAGTGACGTGTTAAAGTCACCCACTATGATTGTGTTGCTATTGATCTCTTTCTTGAAGTCCTCCAGAAGTTTTTCAATGTATTTTGGTGCTCCTGTATTTGGTGCATATATGTTTACCAGGGTTATATTCTTTTGTTGGATTGCTCCATAATATTATGTAGTGACCTTCTCTGTCTCTTATTTTGGCACTTTTTTTGAAGTCTATATTGTCAGATATGAGTATTGCTACACAAGCTTTTTATTTTTTTATTTCCATTTGCTTGGGAAAATGTTTTCCATCTCTTCACTTTTATCCTGTGTGTGTCTTTTGTTGTGAGGTGGGTCTCTGTAGACAGCATATATATATGGATCATATTTTTTTTTATCTAATCAGCTACACTATGTTTTTTGATTGGAGTATTTAAGCCATTTACTTTTAAAGTAATTAGTGATAGATTGTTATTAGTTGCCATTTTAATGCCTGTGTTTCTCTCTCTCTCTTTCTCTCTCTCTCGTTTCTTCTTACAATAGTCTCTTCAGCATTTCGTGGAGTGCTGGTTTGGTGGTGGTGAATTCCTTTAGCTTTTTTTTGTTTGTTTGTTTGTTATCTATAAAGCTCTTTATTTCTCCTTTAATTTTGAATGATAGCCTTGCTGGATAGAGTAGTCTTGGATTCAGACCCTTACTTTGCATTACTTTGTATACTTCATGACACTTCTTACTCCCTTCTGGCCTGCATTGTTTCTATTGAGAAATCAGCTGACAATCTAATAGGAGCTCTCTTGTAGGTAACTTTCTGTTTCTCTCTTGCTTCCTTTAAGATCCTTTCTTTGCCTTTAATGTTTGCCACTTTTATTATGATGTGTCTAGCTGTGGGTCTTCTGGGGTTCATCTTGCTTGGTTCTCTCTGTGTTTCCTGGACTTGTGTAACTTTTTCCTTCACCAGCTTAGGGAAGTCTTCTGTCATTATTTTTTCAAACAGGTTTTCTATTTCTTTCCCTGATTCTTTCCCTTTTGGTATCCCTATAATGTGAAAGTTGTTACATTTTAAATTGTCCCACTGCTTTCTTAAACGTTCCTCCTGCTTTTTATTTTATTTTTCCCATTTGCTGCTCTATTTGAGTGTTTTTCTGTACCTTGTCTTCTAAGTTACTGATTTAGTCTTCAGCTTCTTCTAATCTACTATTGAACCCTTCTAAGGTATTTTTTATAACAGCTATGTCATTCTTTATTTCATCTTGATTTTTATGCATAGCTTCTACCTCTTTTATTTAAGCTGAAATAGTTCCCAGTGAGTTCTTCATAATTCTTATTAAGTTACTTGTAGTGCCCTGGCCAGTTTGGCTCAGTGGTTAGAGTCTTGGCTTGTAGTCCGAAGAGACCCAGGTTCAGTTCCCGCTAAGTAAACTGTATGCAGCTCACTGTATATAAAACAAGGCTATATGCCTCCCACAGTGTTGTGTTGCGTGTCTCCTCTTGCCTGCTGTGTATCCTGGAGGATTGACTATTGGGGGCTGGTATTGGTATGTCCTGGTAGGGGTTGCTGCTGGATCATGTGGGCCCCTCTGGAGGTGTGTTTCCAGCTGGTCACTGGTGCTACCTGTAGCTGTATAGCTCAGGCCCTGTTGGAGCTGTGCTCCCTGCCCATACTGTTGGTAGCTAAATCACTCAGTCCCTTTGGAGACCCGGCTCTATGCATATGCCTATGCCTATGCCTATCTTGTGGGCAGCTGGGTCACATAGACCTCTCTGGGGCCCCAGCACCCCACAGGTCCCACGGGCAGCTAGATTGCACAGTCCCTTTGGAGACCCAGCTCTATGCCTATCTTGTGGGCAGCTGGGTTGTACAGGCCTCTCTGGTGTCTCAGCACCCCACAAGTCCTGTGGGTAACTGGATTGCACAGTCCCTTTGGAGACCTGTCTCTATGTCTATCTGTGGGCCACTGGGTTGCACAGGCCTTTGTAAATCCCCAGGTCTCACCACTGGTGGCTCGGGAGTGCTGCTGCCCTGAGGGATTCAACTCCTGCTCACCCTTTGCTGTAGTTTTTGGGAATAGGTATCAGCTGCTAGTCTGTGCTTCTATTGCCTGGGGATTGATTCTGCTCCTGAGCCTCTGTTGCTGGGGGTATATCTTGAATCTGATTGGGCTGCTACTGTGAGGAATGGTGCTGGGCTCTCTGCCTTTTGTGGCTTCTGCAACCAGCACCTTGGCAACTCCACTACTGTGCACTGGTCTGTGTTGACACAGGGTGTCCACTGATATGATGGTGCCAGGTGCACTGATGGGCCCAGGTTGCTGGACCCTATCCACTTCTACTGCCTCCTCCCAGGGAAGACTGAGATTTTCCAAAATGGTGAAACCTCCTTGTGGCACAGGGAGAAGCAACCTGAAAAGCTGCTTACTGCAGTAACTGTCTGCTCCCTGTCTGCAGCACAGGAACCTTTTGTTCCATGCCTCTGCACTGCACAAATTTGGTTATCCACACTCATGTCCACTCACAGTCTCTCACAAACTAGTTCACTCTCTCAGCACTCACTCTCCCTCTGGTCCTGCTCGCTGCCAGCCATCTTTTTTCATTCTCTCTTGTTTCTTAAGATAGGCCTATAATGATATAATCTTCCCTCGTATTACTGCTTTTGCTACAGCCTAGATGTTTTATTTAATTATTGACAGTATTATAGATGTTTCCCATGCTCACCCCTTTATTCACCTCCACCTACTCCCACACTCCCTCTGTTTGACTACCACCACACAATAGTTTTGATATGTGGTACTGTCATTTTCATTAGTCTTTCTATATCTTTTGTTCTTACCTTTTTTTCCCCCCTTAACTCAGTTATTTTTTAGTAGTATATTGTTTAACTCTAAATATTTGTGGGTTTACTTTTTTTTGCACTTGATTCTAATTTCAAGGCATTGTGGTCAGAGAATATGCCTAGAATAATCTCAATCTTCTTGAATTTGTTGAGGTTAGTTTTGGGACTCAACAGACAGCTTATCCTTAATATTTCATGTGCACTAGAGAAGAATATAAAATTTGATGTTCTGGGATAAAATGCTGTGTAAATATCGATTATGTCCATTTGGTATAATATGTCATTTAATGCTGATCTTTTTTTATTGATTTTCTATTTGAATAATTTATGTAGAACTGTCAGTGTTGCATTAGGGTCCCCAACTGTGATTATGACTTTGTGACTTTATTTGTTTCTCTTATTAGTTCTGTAAGCTGTTGCTTTGTATATTTCAGGGCTCTCTAATTGGGTGCATATATATTAAGAAGTGTTATGTTTTCTTTTTTTTTTTAATGTATCTTTATTGTTGAATGTACTACAGATGTCATCTCCAATTTCCCCCATTGACCCTCTCCTCCCCAATCCTGCCACCCTCATGCCTTCCCCACCTTATTGTCTGTGTCCATTGGTTATGCATATATGCACAGAAGTTCTTTGGTTTATCTCTTTCCACCCTCTCTTCTTCCTTCCCTTTGAGGGTCATCAATCTAACAACCAGTTTGTACTCCTTAGTTCCTTCATCTTGTTCACTTATCCCCACTAGCCCCCTTCCATTTGGCAAGCAACAAAATGATTTCTGTATCTGAGTCTGTTTCTCTTCTGCTTGCTAATTTTGTTTGTAGATTCAATTGTTGATAGATATGTATTTATTGCTATTTAGTTGTTCATATTTTCTCTATCCTCTTCTTCTTCTTCATGAAGAGCCTTTAACATTTTATACAGTACTGGTTTGCTGATGATAAACTCCTTTAGCTTTTTCTTGTGTGGGAAACTCTTTATATGTCCATTGATTTTAAATGATAGCTTTGCAGGATAGAGTAATCTTGGTTACAGGTCATTGCTTTTCATCACTTTGAATATATCTTGTCACTTCTTTCTGACCTGCAAAGTTTCTATTGAGAAATCAGCTGACAGTCTTATGGGAACTCCCTTGCAGATAACTAACTGCTTTTTCTTGCTGCTTTTAAGATATGTTCTCTTGATGTAGTGTCCTCTTTATTATAAAATGTTTATCTTTGTGTTTTGTTACCTTTGTTTTCTTGAAATCTATTTTGCAGATATAAGTATGGTTACATTAGCTTTTCTTTGGATGTAATTTGCTTGAAAAATCACTTTTTATCCTTTTACTTTGAATCTTTACAGCTTAGATGTGTCTCTTGAAGAACGCGTATGGTTGAGTTTTGTTTACTTGATCCAATCTGCTATTCTATGCCTCTTTATTAGTGAGTTCTGTTCATTTAAACTTAGGGTAATTATTTTTTTCTTTTTTATTGTTGACACTATTACAGATGTCCTCAATTTTTTCCCCCTTGCTCACCACCTAGCCCATTTTAGCGTTCCCTTGGCATTCACCACTCAGTTGTCTGTATCCATGAGCTATGTACATATATTCTTTGGCTGCTCTCTTCACCTTCTTTCATCCAGACTCTCCCATGCACTTCCCCTCTGACCTCTGTCAGCCTATTTCACATATCTGTAACTTTGGTTCTATTTTGTCCATCCATTTATTTTTTCATTAGATTTTATATATATGTGAAATAATATGGTATATGTGTTTCTCTGACTGGCTAATTTTGATTAGCATAATCATTTCCAGGTCCATCTATACTGTTGCATAAGGTAAGAGTTCCTTCTTGTTTAGAGCTGTGTAGTATTCCATTGTGTAAATGTACCACGGATTTTTTTTATCCATTCATCTACTAACAGGCACTTGGGCTACTTCTAGATCTTAGCTAATGTATCTTAGCTAATGTAAATAATGCTGCTATGAATGTAAGAATGCATATGTTTTTTCTGACTGGTTTTAGGATTCTTCGAATATATATATTCAGAAGTGGAATTAAAGGGTCCAAAGGCAGTTTTATTTTTAATATTTTTGAGGAAACTCCATACTGTTTTCCATAGTGGCTACATCATTTTACATTACCACCATCTGTTCAATAGAGCTCCCTTTTCTCTGCATCCTCACCCATACTTGTTGTTTGATGATTTATTGATGATAGCCATTCTGGCAAATGTGAGGTGATACCTCATTGTGGTTTGAATTTGCATGTTTCCGATGATTATTGACATTGAAAAATTTTTTTTGTATGTCTATTGACCATCTGTATGTCTTCTTTGGAGAAGTGTCTATTCAGGTCCTTTGCCTAGATTTTAATTGAATTATTTCTATCCCTGGTATTAAGTTGTATATATTTTTAATATATTTTTGAAATTAACCCATTATCAAAAGTATTATTGACAAATATGTTCTCCCATATAGTGGGTTCCTTTTTCATTTTGTTGATGATTTTTGTTGTTGTGGGGAAGCCTTTTAGTTTGATATAGTCCCATTTGTTTCTGTTCTCCTTTGCTTCCCTTTCCCTAGGAAGTATATTGGTAAAAATATTGCTACAGAAGATGTCTGAAATTTTACTGCCTGTTTTCTTCTAAGAGTTTTAGGGTATTGCAACTCATATTTGTCTTTTATCCATTTGGAGTTTATTCTTGTGTATGGTGTAAGTTGGTGGTCTAATTTCTGTTTATTTATTTATGTTTTTCTTTTTTTTTAAATTAATTAATTTATTTTTTTATCCTAACCCAAGGACATTTTTCAATATTTTGTTCAGATAGAGTGAGAGGGGGAGAGAGAGAGAGAAACATCGACGTGAGAGCGACACATTGAGTGGTTGCCACCCACACGACCCAACCAGGGCTGGGGACAAACTGCAACCAAGGTATGTGCCCTTAGCGGGAACCGAACCCGGGTCTCTCTGGACCACAGGCCAACACTCTAACCGCTGAGCCAAACCGGCCAGGGCTTATTTATGTTTTTCAATATCTGTCCAACTTTTTTAACAACATTAATTGAAAGCTGTTTTTACTCCCTTGTATGCACTTGCCTCCTTTTTCAAATATTAATTGACCATAAAGGTGTGGATTTTTTTGGGGCTCCCTATTGTGTTCCAATGATCTGTATGTCTCTTCTTGGGCCAGTACCAGGCTACTTTTATTACAATGACTTTGTAGTATAGTTTGATATCCAGTATTGCGATCTCTCCAACTCTGTTCTTCTTTCTTGAAATTCCTTAGCTTTTTGGGTCTTTTTTGGTTCCATATACATTTTTTGAATATTTATTCTAGATCTGTGAAATATGTCATTGATATTTTAATAAAAATTGCATTAAATCTATAGATTATTTTGGGTAGTCTGGACATTTTAATGATGGTAATTCTTTTATTCATGAGCACAGTATATGCCTCCACTTGTTTATATATTTTCCTATTTTTTTCTTTAATGTTCTATAGTTTTCTGAGTACAGGTCTTTTACCTCTTTGGTTAAGTTAGTTTCTAGGTAATAATTTTTTGTTGTTGCAATAGTAAATTGAATTTCTTTCTTAGCTTCTCTGATATTCATTATTGGTGTGTAGATATGCCACCAATTTCTTGCTATTAATTTTGTATCATGTTACTTTGCAGAATTTATTTATTAGATCTAGAAAAATTTTGGTGGATTCTTAAGGAGTTTCTACATAAAATATCATGTCATCTAAAAATAATGACAGTTTTACCTTCTCCTCCTTGTCTGCTGTAGCTTGGACTTCCAGTACTACGTTGAATGAGAGTGGTGAAAGCAGGCACCCTGGTCTTTTTCCCTATCCTAAGGGAAACACTTTTAGTTTTTTGCCCATTGAGTATGATATTGGCTGTAGGTTTGTCATACATGACCTTTATTATGTTGAGGTATGATCCTGTGAGAGTTTATACTGAGAGTTTTATTCTAAATGGGTGCTGGATTTTATTAAATGTTATTTTGCCTCTATTGACATAATCACTTGATTTTTATTTTATATTTTTAATGTAATCTATCACATTTATTGATTTTCATTTATTGTACCCAAAAATATATCTTATTTGATTGTGATATATAATCTTTTAAATGTATTGCTAGATTCAATTTGCTAATATTATTTTGAGGATTGTAGTATCTATGTTCATTAGTAATATTGGCTTATAGTTTTCTTTCTTTGTAGTATCTTTTAAAAAAATTTTTTTTTTGCCCTGGCCAGTTTGGTTCAGTGTTTAGAGTGTCAGCCTATGGACTGGGTTCTGTACCTCAGTTGCGGTTTGTCCCCAGCTCCAATTGGGGTCATATGGGTGGCAATCAGTTGATGTGTCACCCTCGCAATGATGTATCTCCCTCTCTTTTTTCTGCCCTCTCTCCCTCTTAGTCTATCTGAAGATATATACCAAAAAAAATGTCCTCGGGTAAAGATAAAAAATATTTTTTATTTTTTATTCTCTTCATTGATTTGAGAGAGAGAGGAAGGGATACAAAGAGAGAGATAGAAACATCAGTGAGAGAGAACATTGATTGACTGCCTCCTGTGTGCCCCCCACTGGAGGTTGTGCCCACAACCTGCGCCTGTGCCCTGACTGGGAATCAAAGTGGCAAACTCTTTGTGCATGAATCTATGCTCAACCACTGAACTATACCAGCTGAGCTCTTTGTAGTGTTTTTACCCAGTTTTGTAATTAGCATAATGCTAGGCTTGCATAAAGAAGCTGGAACTCTATCCTCTGGATTTTTTGGAATAGTGTGAAGAGGATAGGTGTTATTTCTATTTTGAATGTTTAGTAAAATTTTCCTTGAAGCCATCTGATCCAGGACTTTTGTATGCTGGGAGATTTTTTTTTTTTTTATTACTGCTTCAATTTTCTTAGTAGTTATTGGTGTATTCTAGTTTTCTGACTCTTCCTGAATGAGTTTTGAAAGATTGTATATTTCTAGAAATCTGTCCATTTTGCCCAGGTAGTCTATTTTTTTGGCATATATTTGTTCATAGAATTTTCTTATAATTTTTTTTTTGTATTTCTGTGATATCAGTTGTTTCTCTTTTGTTTCTGATTTATTTGGGTCCTCTTTATTTCTTGATGGGTCTCATTAAAGGTTTACCAATTTTGTTAATTTTTTTTACAAACCAGCTTTTGGTTTTATTGATCTTTTGTATTGTAATTTTTAGACTCTATGCCATTTATTTTCTCTCTGATCTTTATCATTTCCTTTCTTCTGCTTACTCTATGCCTTCTTTATAGTTCTTTTTATGGTCCTTCTAGGTCTAGAAATAGATTATTTTAATTTTGGACAATGCTATGTGGTTACTGTAGGTCTCTGATTTGGTAAGGCTGTCATTCAGGCCTCCCCTCATTAGAGTTAATATGTGGCCCCTTTTTCATCCACATTTTAAACATATATATGTTTTTATTGATTTTAGAAAGAAAGGTAGGAAGAGAAATAGAAACGTTGATGAGAAGGAAACATCAATTGGCTGCTTCCTGCATGCCCCCTATTAGGGATCCAACCCAAAACATATATTTTATTATAACCTCTGTTTTAACCTCTATTTTATTAACTATAAGTATTACTATCCCAGCTTTATTTTCAATTTAAATTTGTATTAAATATCTTTTAATATATCTTTACTTTTAATCTGTGTGCTTCTTTTATTCTGAGATGGGTCTCTTGTAGACAGCATATATATGTGTGTTGTTTCCCTATCCATTCAGCTACCCTATGTCCTTTGATTGGAGCATTGAAGCTATTTATATTTAAAGTGATATTGATAGCTCAGCTGATGTGGCTCAGTGGTTGAGCATTGACCCATGCATCAAGAGGTCACCAATTCAATTCCTGGTCAGGGCACATGCTCATATTCTGGGCCCAATTTCCAGTGGGGAGCATGCAGAAAGCAGCCAGTCAATGTTCTTTTTAAAAGGTTATTGCTTGTGCCCTGGCCGGTTTGGCTCAGCGGTTAGAGTGTCGACCTGCAGTCCTGAGAGACCCGGGTTCGGTTCCCGCTAAGGGCGCGTACCTCGGTTGCAGTTTGTCCCCGGTCCTGGTCGGTCGTGCGGGTGGCAGCCACTCGATGTGTTCCTTTCACATCGATGTTTCTCTCTCTCTCTCTGTTCCTCTCTCTCCCTCCCACTCTACCTGAACAAAAAAATGGGAAAATGTCCTCGAGTGAGGATAAAAAATAAATAAATAAATAAATAAATAAATAAATAAATAAATAAAAGGTTATTGCTTGTGAATAAAGGCCCCAAAGTAGCCATATCAATGTTGACAGCAGAAGAAAAGAGGGACACAGAGAGGTTCTGAAAACCTGCAGCCAATTATCATGAGTCATGATTTATTCAATCGGAAGATACAGAATTCAGGTCATGTGAAAAAAGCAAAAAAATTGTTTTTTAAAAATATAAAAAGATTATGCCAAAAATCTTGTAAAGTCATGTCTGGGAAACTCAAATGCCAGGAGTTGAAATATGGTGGTGGAGTGAATGACAGGTACACAGACTATCTCCCAGGACCAAACTGTAATTACAACCAAAATAAAGACAAATAATAAGAAAAAGACAACAGAAAAGGAGCTGAAGATAATCTATATAAGCAGGGACAGAAAGAGGACACCAAATTGAGCCTGGTATGAACTGTTGAGGTGCAAGAGAGCAGACTGGGAGCCCATGGACACCAGCTAAAAGCTGTTTGAGCTGTGAGCAGTTCCTTTGGGGATAAAACCCCAAGCCAGCTCCACAGCACAGAGTGCTGGGACAGGGAAAGGCACCCACATAATAACTGGCTGCAGTAACCAGAGCTGAGGCTTTGACCATCAAGGAGAGGCACAAGGGAAAAAATGGCAGAGCACTAAATAAGCTACAGCCACTCATCTTGGAAGCCAGCAGAGGGAAGGTGGACTGGACTGGAATTGTGTGGAGAGACTTGGGAGTTTGGAGAGCTGAAAGGGCACTGGGAGTTTTATGCTGATTCACTTCCTCATAGGACAGTAACCATATTACTCAAAGAACCCCTTCCCAGAGTCCTGGGAGGAAGCAACAACCCCTCCCTCAGGAGTTTAACACCACTCAGCCAGGCCACAAAAGGCAAATTGAGGGTCAGTAATAGCTACAGACTGCTGGAAATCCTCTTACCCTGAACACCTGAGGAAATTTTTTTATTCCGCTGAGGGCTACTACCCAAGGCTTATCAAGTAACTGAGATGAATAGCCTGGAGGCAAAAGCTAGAGGAAAACTGAAACTCTGATTGGCCTGAAAAACTACACAGAAAAGTAAGACTACTACAGAAAAGTAAAGACAGTCATGTTTAACATGGGTCCTTCCTCACTCATCCAAAACCAGTAGAGGGAGCCACAATCAGCAGAACACCAATACCCACAGGGATAATTTGGCAGGCTCCAGAACCCACCTCACAATAAAACACTCACATAGGTTGAAAGTAAAGGGATGGAATAAATCTTCTAAGCAAACAGAAAGGAAAATAAAGCTGGGGTAGTAATAGTCATATCTGATAAGTATAGGCCATAACTAGAGACAAAGAAGGCCACCATAATATTGAAAGGATCTATCCAACAGGAAGATATAACCTTGGTAAACATATATGCAGCCAAAATAGGAGCACTAAAATATATTTAAAAACTTCTGGAGGACTTCAAAGGAGAAATGGACAGTAATACAATCATAGCAGGGGACTTCAACACCCCACTGACATCACTAAATAGATTTTCTAGACAAAAAATTAACATGAAAACAGAGACTCTAAATGATGCACTAGATCGAATGGATTTAATAGATATCTACAGAGAATTACACCCCAAAACTTCAGAATTCACATTTTTCTCAAGTGCACTTGGGACATTCTTAAAGATAGACCACATGTTAGGACACAAATTCAGTCTCTATAAGTTCAAGAAGATTGAAATCATATCAAGCATCTTCTCAGATCACAATGGTATGAAAGTGGAAATCAGTTACATCAGAAAACACTCAAAAACATGGGGACTATTAAATGGTATGTTATTAAACAATAAATAGGTTACCAAGGAGATCAAGGAAAAAATTAAAAACTTCTTGGAAACCAATAAAAATGAACACTCAACAACACAAAATCTATGGGATGCAGCTAAAGCAGTCCTGAGAGGGAAGTTCATAGAACTACAGGCCTACCTTAAGAAACAAGAAAAATTTCTAATTGAGTATCTAACCTCACAACCTAAAGAACTAGAAAGTTTGCCCTGGCCAGTTTGGCTCAGTGGTTGGAGCATCGGCCTGTGGACCAGAGAGTCCCAGGTTCAGTTCCCACTAGGGGCATGTAACACACACACACACACAAAAAAGAACCAGAAAGTTTGATCTATGCCCCTTTTGTCATCCCAGCCTCATCAACACATACCTCGTGAGGGCCACTATTTTTGACACTGAGTAAAATTGATTGTATTCATATTGGGAAACCAGTAAGAAAATGACATTGTCATTGGTATCATTTTCTGCTTTTATTAGCCCATGTTAGGAAAATACATATCCTGAGTTGAATTAGGGCACAGACTGGGATTGCAGAAGCATGTTTCATACAGCTGTAAATGGCAGGCCTTTATTTTACTGTGGATCAGTAGCTCTGGGTGTCATGGAGGGCAGAGCAATCTGTGTGATGAAAGCTAGTGTGAGTCAGCATCCAATAATTAGGCTGGACCTGAGATGGTCAATCAGTGTTTTTCTAGGTTATAAATGTAGGGTTTCTACCTGGATGCCCTTATGATGGGAACCAGCTTCTTTTCCAACTTAACATGTGGGGACACCCACTCTAGGTCACAAATTTACCAAAACAGGTTGCTTCACATATGCAAAGATGACCCACAAGAGCATGGAAAATACTTCCCTTAGACCTTGTTAGGAAGGGCTGGGTATCCCATGAAGGCACAGTATTATTAAAGTGGCATGGAAGGCTACCACAGCTCACAGTGCTTCATGGTCACACTCTTTGGGGCACAAAGTTGCCAAGTTAGCCGTGGGTGGAATTGTTCCCTCCACCAAGCTGTAAGGCAGATGCTACCCCAGAACTGCCTGGACTTTCTTATTAATGGCTGTGAGTTTCTCCTCATAGCAAAACAGTCCATGCCAGGGCTCCCCCTCCAGGTAACAATGTTTCCTAAGAGGAAAAGGACCATCTTTAGCATGGGTGTGTGGGATCACACCTGGCACATGTGTAATTGCATGAAAGGCAACATACACAGACACACTAGTTTTTTGGAATGAGTGACCATGGCTGGATGTTTTTTTCTTCTTTCTTTCTTTTCTTTCTTTCTTTCTTTCTTTCTTTCTTTCTTTCTTTCTTTCTTTCTTTCTTTCTTTCTTTCTTTCTTTTGTTTCTCTTTCTTTCTTTCTTTCTTTCTTTCTTTCCAGAAGAAAAAACAATACCATTTTTATTTTTAAAACTCTGGTTTCCATATTACATCCCATTTTTAAAAAATTAATGTAAACCGACCTGCCTATGGGTTAGTCACACTCCAGAGACTTTGTCTTAGTGTGTCCAGACACCTATAGTATTTACAAATGTTGTCTGTTAGGTAGTAAAGTTTTGTTGCAATTTTTTCAGCACATATTTCACAGTAAAATAAAGGAGGGATGTTGGTGTTCTTATATAAGAATTCTTAACACATGAATAAAGCCAATTTTCCTGACAGAAGATTTGTTCTTGAAATATTTTTCTTTACAATTGGAAATAGAGAAATGGGATGTAGTTGTAAAAGAAGCATAAAAATGTTTAAGTTAACATTTTCTTTTAAACTATTTAAGTACCATTAAGTTAAAATGTTTGCATTCATTATAAAAAAATGTTGTCAAATCTTATGCAAATGATTTAACACTGATTGCTGCAACACAAATTGCACTTTTTAAAACAATTATTGTATACATGGAAGAAAAATATCTTGTTTGCTATCCTGTTTACAAATTTCGACTGACTGAGGTCAGAATATGAATGTTGAGAAACGTCAGTCACAGTTCAGTTACAGTTGTGATGCAGTCTGCAGACTGAGTAGTATTTTTGACAAGTGACCTGATGAGCCGACGGCCCAGAGGTGTGCACCAAACGGCCTCAAATGGTCTCGTCCCTGAACATGTGAAATCTGGGTGTGGAAAGGTATTAAGAAATTCTGGAAGAACCCAAACCGATCAGAAGAAATTCTGGAATAACCCAAACCGATCAGAAGAAATTCTGGAATAACCCAAACCGATCAGAAGAAATTCTGGAATAACCCAAACCGATCAGAAGAAATTCTGGAATAACCCAAACCGATCAGAAGAAATTCTGGAATAACCCAAACCGATCAGAAGAAATTCTGGAATAACCCAAACCGATCAGAAGAAATTCTGGAATAACCCAAACCGATCAGAAGAAATTCTGGAATAACCCAAACCGATCAGAAGCAGCACATGATTTGGGGCAATGCACATAAAACCTTTTTTATTTTATTTTTTAAAGCTCAGTATTTCTTAGCAGGCAAAGCCCCCCGTCCTAGTTCAGGTTTCTGGAAGTGGCCCCGCAGATATCCTGGCAGACCCAGAGGCAGGCTGGCTGGAGTCGCACATCCAGGGGCAGGCGGCTGCAGGGGCTGCGCTGGTCTCCGCAAGAAGCGCTGTCTCCCCCTGGCTCTTCACCGACGGGATGGCTGTTAAGGCAGAGCAAGCCTCTTGGGAAATGCATCTCTTTGAAAATAAAGGCACGGAAATCCCGCAGCAGAGGAATGTTCTGCAGCATACTCGCCTGGTTTGCACGTGTGGCACAGTCAGCGCAGGTCCCAGGCCCCGCGCCCGCAGCAGGCTCAGGCCGGGCCAGCGCGCACCAGGAGCCCTGCCTCACCCAGGAGGACGTGACTTCGGGGCGAGGCCAGGCTGACGCCCATGCGCAGCCCATCCTGACCTGAGTACTCGAGCTCACAGTTCCGAGTTAGTGCTTCCTCTGTGCCGGCACCACCCGGACACCCGCCCGAGGCTGTCGGTTGTGTTGCGGGAAAGCATTTTTGCTGCAATCATCTGAGTTAGAAGAGGTGGAAGATGGAGTCAATGGGACGGAATTATTGCTGTTACCAGAGCAAGCCTTTGACTTATTCATGTTTTTAGGTTTTTGTTTTCTGGTCTGAATTTTCTCTTTTTTCGTAACGAGGTCGAGGCACCCGGGGGAGTTTCCTGTAGCGTCCACAGCGTTGCACGCAGGTGCGACCTCTGCATTTCTACCCCATTAAGTGGTGGCCTTGGTGTGACAGTCTGCGCCGGACAACTCAAGCCGTGGGAGAAAGGCGTAAGCTTCTGGGGTGGGGGTAGGGGTGGGGGTGCTGAGGCCTTTGTCTCCCTGTAGAGGCTGCAGGTGTCGCAGGAGCAGTGGCCAATGCTGTCTCGCCAGAGCAGAGTCAGATGGAGCCTAGTTCATGCTCTCAGGACTGGGGCAGGTCTGCGCTGGGTCTGCGGGCTCGGTATCGGTTCTGTGGGCTGCGCAGCACTAGAGTCTCCAGGGGTCTTGCGGGCCAAGCAGGTGTCAGCGGCACACCCACTAGGGCGAGTAGGAACTCGAGTGGTGGTGGTGATGGTGCCCGTTCACCGGCCGCGCAGGGAACAGCGAGCTGTACTGGTGCCCTCGGCCAAGGCCGCCAGGCTGCGGCCACCCGCCACTGACAATGCCACTGACAATGCCCGTGCCCGTCACCGGCCCCCAGCGTCCTGCGCCCTGGGCCATGGCAGGCTGGAGGAGTAGGGGAAGCTGTGAAGATGCGCGCCCCTGCCAAGCCTGTGCTGCCCTCTGGATGTTTTTTCTATGGATGCAAATACTGTGTATGCAATAATGCCTCTCCGGGCCTTTGTATAACGTTTTGTGGGTGGTTCTCTATCTTGGAATTCCAGGAATCCAGCCTACCCATCAGGTGCTTCTTCTCTTTTGGTTTTGGGGTTTCTTACTCTTTTATTTTATTATTATTATTATTATTCAGATAGAGCTGGAGGGAGAGAGAGGAAGCCAGAGAGAGAGAGAGAGAGAGAAACATCGATGTGAAAGTGACACATCGAGTGGCTGCCTCCCCCACGACCCAACCAGGGCCAGGGACAAACTGCAACCGCGGTACATGCCCTTAGCAGGAACCCAACCCGTGTCTCTGGACAGCAGACCGACACTCTAACCGCTGAGCCAAATGGGCCAGGGCTGGTTTGGGGGTTTCTTTTGGCAACTGTTTTGTCTGGCTGGGCCACAGAAGTGCGGAATGTGTCCGGAAGGGTTTGGTGGCAAAAGGAAAGAAAAACAAAAAACAAAAAAACCTTGAGAGAGGCAGAATTCACAAGTGATTTTCCAACCTAGTGCAAGCAGTCCCCACCCTGGTTAGCGCTGGAATACCAGGCACATCCGGTGTGCTAAGTTATGATGTTAATGGTGGGGGCTGCTAATAGGAACTCCACATCCAGGGCTTGGAAGTCAAGCTCTGTAACAAGGGGCTGCCTCATACATTACAAAATGATTGAAACAGAGAGAGAAACATTAAGAGACATTGACATAGAGGGAGACAAAGATAAATCGAGGAGGGAGTGAGTGACAGTCCAACACCATGCACACGCAGGACAGCCGGGAAAGGCTCACAGGCTGGGAGAGCGACTCCGGACCGCACTCTGAGGCTGTTCTGCAGCAGCACTTTCCACAGCGCAGGGCGGTTGCGCTCCGGGTAGGCTCAGGCTGGAAGGTTGATTGTTGCCATTTCCATGCTGGGCAAGTCCAGTTTGTTGGGAGGAGCAGTAGCAGGTGTCTCCAGGGCCTAGGCTGGCTCTGAGCAGGAACTGGGAGAGGCAATCTCAGCACTCGGACTCCCCCGGCTCTCCCCTCAGCTCCTGGCAAGGCTCAGACTTCCCAGCTTTCACCTCCTGCCCCGTCGGCCTCGGAGCCCGGGACTGGCCCAGGACCTGAGTAGCTTTGTGTGTGGCCACAGCCTCCTGCACACATATCCAATTCCAGCCTTTCGGTTTATGATGGAGGTTGTGGCTCTGTTAGGCTTGGGTTCTGTGTGGAGAATGCAAAGGAAGCACCCCTTCCAATACGAGAGGGTACACAGTATTTCAGGGTCTCTTCATTCCTTGGAAACTCGGAGTTTCCAACGCTGCAGTGTAAGGCTCGAACCTCAAAATCCAAATGAAGGTTATCCAGATTAGCATGGGGGGCGCACTGTCAAAGGCCAATAATTTTCTTTGGGAAGTGGAGGTTTTCCACATAGCACCCTAGGTAAGCTGCCGAGGTAGGTTCCAAAACACCCGTATCCCAGGGGGAGGATTAAGTAAAGGGCCCTGTAAAGACTTTACACTGTGGGGAGGCTAGACCCCCTTTCAGCACTGACATTTTACTCTGTCTCTCCAGAGTCTTTTTCATTAATGCTGGAAAGATTTAACCACTTCTTCAAAGCTAGGGTACACACAGCAGTGAATGCAGCCCTTTCTGCAGTGCTGTTGCGGTCAGTCACCTTTGAGTAGAAGGAGAAGAGGCCCTTGAGGAAGAGCCCCAAGTGTCTGGCCCTTCACTAGGGAAAGCAGGTAGGTTCCAGTACATCCTGGAGCGTGGTGTGCTGACGGCGCATGGAAGGACAGCTGGAACTTTTGCTAAAGTGTTGTTTATAAGTGACGTCAAAGACTGATACCTGCATTAACTTATGAGAACACAGTTACACTCAGTGTGTGCATAACTGGTGTGTTCTTTGAAATAATATAATAGCACTTACAGTGAGAACCTGTTGGAAAATGTATTACGTGGTCATTAGGAGTTTTATTTAGTAATTACATTCAGTGCTTAAAACAGTATGTCAAACTGTCACTTGTTACACAATCATTCTGAGTGTGAAAACACACCACTCCATGTCTTACCCAGTGCTCAGGTCACTGAAGACCTACAGCAGACTGTAATACAGAGTTTGTTAGCAGAGTTTATGAATGCATTGATTAGGTCATGTCATAGATGAATACATGCATTATTAGGGATATGTTTCACCTTTTGGAGGAAATACAGGTGATCTGAGTGTGTAGCATGCTGGTATTTCCTGTGTAAAATACTGGGGGACATGTTAGAACATTCATTACTTCATTACTAGGCTGAATCTGTGCTGACACCAGTTTGCAGAAATCTGGCTTGGGACAAATTCTTAGAGTATTCAAAAATTTCACCAGTTTTCATACAATGTGCAACTCTTTCAAACTAACACTGGAGAGTTTCAATAAGAGTTAGGTAGTAATTCTACTACTGTACTGTTTATGTGATAGACTAATCCCTGCATTAACATGTGGGAATACCAAGGGGCACTCAGTGTGGGAATTGCTGACATCATCTCTGAAATATTATAATACCATTTCCACAGGAACATTTTGCAACATTAAATAAAAATAGCATTTTATTTGGCAATTATATTATGTGGCTCCCACCATCCAAGTTTTCGTAACTGCTCACCCTCCTGCTTCCACAGATCAGTGCTGGGTCCATAACATTTGAAATTTACTCTTGGGGTAGCACTGAGCATTTAGAAGATGTAGTCTGTCCATCTCTCTGCTCAGATTTACTATGAATATGAAAGAATCCTCACCCCACAGCCTAAAGCCACAGCATTCCCTGGTTTTCCTCGTGTTGTTTCTCTGAGGGACAATCTATGGACCCAAATGAAAGGAAACACACCTAAAATTGGGCTCTGCTCCTCTAGTCTCTCAGCACATCCTCAGAACAATCACTGCTGGATCAGCTCCAGTGGACGAGATGCACCCTCCAAGGTGTCAGAGGGTCACTGTGGAAGTTTCCAGTCCTCCTGGACTTTTATGCTGGTTCAAAGTCAGGTGAAACATAGGAGGTGAGCATCAAATTAGCATATCCCCTGGAATGGAAGCAGGTCTTGAAGTGTTGTACTGTTCTTGTTCCTGTAGCATTTTTAGGTATTTTCATGGTGTATTAACCATGTTCTCACTGTTGTGAATAGGTGTCTTCTTCCTGCACTTTGCCTTGTTTAATGTGGTTGACCAGGTGTGAGATAACATATGCAGTAATGCATAGAGTGTGGAGTTCTGAGGCATTAAGTCCATCCATACGGTACTTCAGCCACCATGGTCCACCTCTGCAGCTTTTTGTTTTTCCAACTGCAGCTCGGTTACTATGCACAGCAGGTCCTCTTCCTGTCTTCACTGCAGACCGGCCAGCACCGTGATCTCCTCTGTGTCCTTGAAGCACTCTGTTCCCAGAAAGTCCCAGGAAAGAGTCTGCAATTTTGTCCTTTTGGGACTGGCTTGATTTGACCTGTGCCTTGTGCTCAAGTCACTGTCCCTGAGTCATCCCTTGTGGACGAGGGGTGCTCTGTGTCACTGCTTGTCATAGCCTTCCCTGCAGGTGGATGTACAGGAATGTGACTTGTCCTGCAGCCTCTTCTCCTGCTGACTGACACTTGATTTTTTCGTAACTTCTCTTCCCCTGGACATCTGGCCATGGATAGTTTGAGACACTGTCTTGGATGTTATAAAGAGTCATAGAGGAAGGAAAGATGAATCACCCCATTCGGGCTCTTTCTACTTCATTCTGAGGAGCATGATGTCTTCCAAAGCAAGTCAACCAATCCCCCCCACCGCCACCCCACTGGCTTCAGCACAGGCTGGGCATCTCCAGTTTGGATCCTGTGGACAATCAGGTAGTGTCTGCATTTTAGGATTTGCATATATTTGAACTTCCAGTGATCTTTCTATTTGCCTTTCCTCTACTATCAATGAATCTGTCCCCATGGTGAGCCTGGTCTAGGCCCTGGACACCAGGTCCCACTTTTTGGAACCCTACATCTGGGCAGCAGGAACCCCTGGGAATTCTCCTGCCTCCCAGGGCTGCCTGTCCCAGCTTGTTCTGACACAGACCTTAACTCAACCCAGCCCACCCTCCACCCTCCACCGTCCACCTGGATGGGGTGAGCCCACTGTCCACTTTGTACTCTTCACCTGGATGGGGTGTTGGTCCACTCTCAGGATCACCCTTCCAAGACATAATTAACTGGGTGCTGTCTGAAAATAAGCCCCTTTAACTGTGGAAATTATACAAAGCTGTATACACCATGTTGGTCTAATGTTTTTAATTACTAATTGTTCAACTTGCTCCTCTTCTCTCAGATGAAATTCATTAGAATTTTGAATGTCATTGAAGGTGTTTTCTCATGAAAATATTCTCCACTCTGAATATGCATTAACTACCTTATGTTGCATCTATCTTTTTTTTTATTAATTAATTTTTGTTACAGATGTTTCTCCTTTTTTCCCCCACTGATTCCCCCCTCCCCCTCCCTCCCTGCCCTTTCCCCAGTTTGTTGTCCATGTCCACTGTTCATGCGTACAAGCATATAAGTTCTGTGGTTTATCTCTCCCTAACACCACCCTCTTCTGGGGATTGTCAGTCTGTACCCCACTTCCATGTCTCTGGGACTACTCCATTCCTCAGACTGTTATGTTCATTATATTCCACAAATAAGTGAGATCATATAAAACTTGTCTTTCTCTGTTTGGATTGTTTCACTTAGGATGACACTTTCCAGGTCCCTCCATGTAGTCTCAAAGGATAAGAGATCTTTCTTTCTTACAGCTGCATAGTACTCCATTATGTATATGTACCATGGCTTTTTGATCCTTTCGTCTACTGATGGACACTTGGGCTGTTTCCAGATCTTAGCTATTGTAAATAGTGCTGCTACAAACATGGGGGTACATATATTCTTTCTGATTGGTGTTTCAGGCTTCTTAGGATATATCCTAGAAGTGGAATCACTGGGTCAAATGGAAGTTCAATTTTTAATTTTTTGAGAAAACACCACATTGTTTTCCATAGTGGCTGCACCAGTCTGCATTCCCACCAGCAGTGCACTAGAGTCCCCTTTTCTCCACACCCTCGCCAACACTTGTTGTTTGATGATTTGTTAATGGCTGCCATTCTGACAGGTGTGAGGTGATACCTCATTGTTGTTTTAATTTGCATCTCTCTGATGATTAGTGATGATGAGCATTTCTTCATATGTTTCTTAGCCATTTGTATGTCCTGTTTGGAGAGGTGTCTATTTAGTTCCTTTGCCCATTTTTTAATTGGGTTCTTTGTCTTCCTTTTGGGAGTTGTATGGGCACTCTATATGTATTGGAAATTAACCCCTTATCCGATATATCATTGGCAATTATGCTCTCCCATACAGTGGGTAGCCTTTCCGTTTTGATGATTGTATCTTTCGCTGTGCAGAAGATTTGAGTTTGATGTAGTCCCATGTGTTCATTTTCTCCTTTGTTTCTATTGCCTTAGGTGACGTGTCAGTGAAAATTCTGCTGCATATAATGTCTGAAATTTTGTTGCCTACAGTCTCTTCTAGGATTTTTATGGATTCATGAGTTACATTTAAGTCTTTTATCCATTTTGAGTTTATTCTTATGTAGGGTGTAAGTTGATGGTCTAGTTTCATTTTTCTGCAAGTAGCTGTCCAATTTTCCCAGCACCATTTATTAAAGAGGCTGTCCTTACTCCACTGTATGCTCTTGCCGCCTTTTTCAAATATTAATTGAGCATATTGCTTTGGGTCCATATCTGGGTTCTCTGTTCTGTTCCACTGGTCTATATGCCTGTTCTTGTGCCAGTACCAGGCTGTTTTGATTACAGTCACTTTGTAGTATAACCTGAAATCTGGTATTGTAATCCCTCCAACTTTGTTCTTCCTTTTCAAGATTGCTGTGGCTATTCGAAGCCTTTTTGGTTCCATATGAACTTTTGAAATAATTGTTCTAATTCTGTAAAGTATGCCGTTGGTATTTTGATGGGGATTGCGTTGAATCTGTAGATTCCTTTGGGTAATATGGACATTTTAATGATGTTAATTCTTCCAATCCATGAACAGGGTTTGTACTCCCACTTTTTTTATATCTTCCTCAGTTTCTTTCTTTCAATGCCCTGTAGTTTTCTGCGAATAGGTCCTTTATTTCTTTGGTTAAGTTTATTCCTAGGTATCTTAATTTTTTTTGCCACAATGGTAAATGGGATTGTTTTCTTAGTTTTTCTTTCTGTGAGTTCATCATTGGTGTGTAAGAATGCCATCGATTTCTTGACATTAATTTTGTATCCTGCTACTTTGCCAAATTCATTTATTAAGTCTAGGAAACTTTTGATGGAGTCTTTGGGGTTTTCTATATATAGTATCATGTCATCTGCAAATAATGACAGTTTCACTTCCTCATTTCCAATTTTGATCCCTTTTATTTTTTCTTCCTGTCTGATTGCTGTGGCTAAGACTTCCAGTATTATGTTAAATAAGAGTGGTGAAAGTGGGCATCCTTGCCTTGTACCTGTTCTTAAGGGAAATACTTTTAGTTTTAGCCCATTGAGTATGATGTTGCCTGTAGGTCTTTCATATATGGCCTTTATTATGTCTAGATATGATCCCTCTATTCCCACACTGCTGAGCATTTTTATCAGAAATGGATGCTGGATTTTGTCGAAGTCTTTTTCGGCATCTATTGATATGATCATGTGGTTTTTATTCTTCATTTTATTTATGTGGTGTATCACATTTATTGATTTGTGAATATTGTAACAGCCTTGCATCCCTGGGATGAATCCCACTTGGTCATGGTGGATAATTTTTTTGGTGTATTGCTGGTTCCGATTTGCTAGTATTTTGTTCAAGATTTTGGCATCTATGTTCATCAGGGATATTGGCCTGTAGTTTTCTTTCTTTGTAGTGTCTTTTTCTATTTTCGGAATTAGAATAATGCTGGCTTCATAAAACGAGTTTGGAAGTCTTCCTTCTCCTTGAATTTTTTGAAATAGTTTGAGGAGAATGGGTATTAGTTCTTCTTTGCATGTTTGGTAAAACTACCCCGTGAAGCCATCCGGGCCTGGGCTTTTGTTTGCTGGGAGAGTCTTGATTACATCTTCAATTTCTTCTGTTGTTATGGGTCTGTTCAAGTTTTTTATCTCTTCCTCATCCAATTTTGGGAGACTATGTGCTTCCAGAAATTTGTCCTTTTCACTTAGATTGTCAAATTTGTTTCCATATAATTGTTCATAGTAGTTGTTAACAATCTTCTGTATTTCTGTGGTGTCAGTTGTTACCTCTCCTCTTTCATTTCTGATTTTGTGTATTTGGGTTCTCTCTCTTTGTTTCTTCGTGAGTCTAGCTAAGGGTCCATCAGTGTTGTTTATCTTTTTGATAAACCAGCTCTTTGTTTTATTGATCCTTTGAATTGTTTTTGTTTGTTTTTTTTTGTCTCTATGTCATTGCTTTCTGCTCTCATCTTTACTATTTCCTTCCTTCTACTTGCGCTGAGGTTTTCTTTTTGTTTGCTCTCTAGTTCCTTAAGTTGTGAGGTTAGATAGTCTATTAGAGATTTTTCTTCTTTTTGAGGTAGGCCTGTAGTGCTATGAACTTCCCTCTTAGAACTGCTTTCGCTGCATCCCATAGATTTTGTGTTGTTGTATCTTCATTTTCATTGGTTTCCAGGAAGGTTTTAATTTCTTCCTTGTTCTCCTCGGTGACCCATTCATTGTTTAATAACATGCTATTTAGCTTCCATGTGTTCAAATGTCTTTGTATGTTCTTCTTGCAATTGATTTCTAGTTTCATGCCATTGTGATCTGAGAAGATGCTTGATATGATTTCAATCTTCTTGAACTTTTAGAGACTTAGTTTGTGCCCTAACATGTGGTCTGTCTTTGAGAATGTCCCAAGTGCACTTGAGAAGAATGTGAATTCTGTAGTTTTGGGGTGTAATTCTCTGTAGATATCTATTAAATTCATTTGGTCTAGTGCTTCATTTAGAGTCTCTGCTTCCTTGCTAATTTTTTGTCTAGAGGATCTGCCCAGTGATGTCAGCATGGTGTTGAAGTCCTCTGCTATGAATGTATTGCTATCGATTTCTCCTTTGAAGTCCTCCAGAAGATTTTTAATATATTTTGGTGCTCCTATATTGGGTACATATATGTTTATCAAGGTTATACCTTCCTGTTGGGTAGATCCTTTCAATATTATGTAGTGGCCTTCTTTGTCTCTAGTTATGGCCTTCACTCTGAAATCTGTTTTATCAGATATGAGTATTGCTACCCCAGCTTTTTTTTCTTTTCCGTTTGCTTGGAAGATTTCTTTCCATGCCTTCACTTTCAATCTATGTGAGTCTTTTGTTGTGAGGTGGGTCTCTTGTAAACAATATATACATGTGTCATGCTTTCTTATCCAATCAGCTACTCTGTGTCTTTTTATGGGAGCATTCAATCCATTTACATGTAAGGTGATTATTGTTATGTACTTATTTATTGCCATTTTTGTTTAGTGTGGTTTTTTTTCTTCCCATTTCTCCTGGTAATTACAGAAGTCCTTTTAACATTTCTTGTAGTGCTGGTTTGGTGCTAATGTATTCCCTTAGCCTTTTTTTTTTTGTCTGGGAAGCTCTTTATTTGACCTTCTATTTTGAATGATAGCCTCACTGGGTAGAGTAGTCTTGGATTCAGATCCTTGTTTTTAATGACCTTGATTACCTCATGCCATTCCCTTCTATCCTGTAGTGTTTCTTGTGAGAAGTCAGCTGAGAGCCTTATGGGGTTTCCGTTGTAGGTAACCTGTTGCGTATCTTATGCTGCTTTTAGGATTCTCTCTTTGTCTTTAATTTTGGCAGTTTGATTACTATGTGTCATGGTGTGGGCCTTTTTCGGTTCTTCTTACTTGGGGCTCTCTGTGCTTCTTGAACTTGAATGCCTTCTTCCTTCACCAAATTAGGGAAGTTTTCTGTCACGATTTCTTTGAATATATTCTCTAACCCTTGCTCATTTTCTTTTTCTTCAGGGACTCCTATGATGCGAATATTATTCTGTTTCCAGTTGTCCCACAGTTCTCTTAAGGTGTGTTCCTGTTTTTTAATCGTTTTTTCCTTTTTGGATTTCTGATTGGTTGATTTTTTTTCTAGCCTGTCTTCTAATTCACTGATCCAGTCCTCAGCTTCCCCTACTCTGCTTTTTAGAGCTTTCAATGTGTTTTTCATTTCTGATATGTCATTCTTCATTTCTTCTTGGTCGTTTTTAATTTCCAGGTGGTTGATTTTCAACATTTCTATGTCTTTACTGATGGTGCTCATATCCTTACACATGCTGTTGAGCTTCCTCAACATCATGGCTCTAAATTCTAGTTCTGTTATCTTGCTTAACTGCACCTCATTTATCTCCTCTTCGGTTGAAGTCTCTTGTTCTTTCATTTGGCTTTTGTTTCTGTTTTTCACCATTTTGGCTATCACAGTGGGCTTTGGAGTCTGCCAAATTTTCCCTTTGGGTGTTGGTGTTCTGCTGTTTGTGGCTTCCTCTCCTGGGTTTGGATGATCCAGGGAGGACCCACTTTAAACACCACTCTCAAGTCTTAGCTTTTCTGGTTAGTGTTGCTTGCCCAGGGAATGGTAGTTATCCTCTAGGTTTTTTTGTCTGGAGGCTATTTGAGGTCACCTGAAGACCCTTGGTTTCTGAGTTGCCTGAAAAACTCCCTCAGATGCTCAGTGTAAGAGGATTTCCTGAGGGTGGTGCAGCTGCTGGTTGTCAATGGGCCTCAATTAGCATTTCAATGGCCACCAGGTGGGGTTGAATCTCTGAGGAAGGGGCCTACGCCTCTCCCCAGAGCCCTGGGAAGGAGTAAAATGACACAGTCCTGTGTGGCTGCACTCAAGAAAAGCTGTTAGCACCCTTCAAAACCAGAGTGTTCCCACACAGTTCCAATCCAGTCTGCCTTCCTTCTGCTGGAGCCCAAGGTGAGTGGCTGCTGCCAATTTAGCCTCTTTCTAGACTGCGTCATGGAGCTGCCTGGGACTTTTAACCCGAGGGCGCTGCTTCCAGCCAAGGGCGGCCACGGCTGTGGACCAGCCCAGGGCGTTGCACTCAGCAGAAACCCCAGGACTGAGCCGCGGTAGCGGGACACTGCCAAGGTGGCAGCAGCTTCCAGTAGAGTCCCCTGGTCCCAGCGAGTTTGTGCGACACCAGCCGAGGGCTTAGCTGGCAGCAGAGTTCACAGGACTCATGCATGTTCACAGTCTAGGCAGCAGCAGCAGCTTCCCGCCGAGTCTCCTGGTCCCCGCCCAGGCCGCTGCGGCCAGGGGGCTCCCGGTCCCCTCTCGCATCCTTGCAAGCCTACCAGGATTGAATCGGTGTCCCTGGTTATGTGTTCCTCCAAGGTGTCTTTCGGTTGCCCCGTTCCTGATGATTTGTCTTTATTTTCGTTGTAAATCCAGTTTGGTCCTGGGAGATGGTCTGTGTAGCTCCATTCACTCCACCACCATTTTTCAGATCCCCCTGTTGCATCTTTCAGTAAGCATTTTTTTTTACATTTTTTCCAAGAAACTTTATTCAATGTCACATATTTTAATTAGATTTTTATTTTTACTTTTTTTTTCCTGAAAAAATTTACAAACTCTTTCTTAATTGGACATGATGAACTATTTTGTGAGTTGTGGTGGGTATTGTCAGTAATCACATTTCTAATTCACATTGCATCTTAGTTGAGTAGGTAGGTATTCAGTTTTATATGTCTGCTCCAGGTCTACACTACAGTCATTGATATATGTAAATGTATCGTGTGATTACTTCAGTAATTGTAGAAATCTTCAGTCATCTTGCAGTGTCATTTCTCTATTCAGCTTCACCTTTTCAGCCACCTTCCAGCCCTGTAAGTTATGTTAGTTGTTTGAAAATATATAGGGATGCAATATATTTTAGTGATTTGACCCATAGATTCAGGTTTTGTTTTTGAAGTAGCGGTTGATGTGTGGGGTCTTTCCCCAGCCGTGCTGTGTTGGTTAAATATGCTGTGCAGACACCTATCTGCAGCCAATACAGTCAATGCTGGGTGTTTCCTGTGGGGCTTACTGCAGTCACTGCTGGGTCAGGGTGCTCCCTGTGAGCAGCACAGTGAAGAGAGGACACCAGCAGGTGCTCTTCGTCTGCTCACCTGCTGCTACAGCACGGAGGCCTGAGAGCATCAGGTTCAGTGTGGAAGTGTACAGGGATCTGCTGTCTTTCTTGTCCTTTCTTCATAATCATGGTTAACCTCATCATTTATAAAATATGGCAACTCGCCTTTCATCATTTTTTCACTGTATATTTCTATCATTGTAAATTACAGTACAGTAACACCTCGATATCGTGGACTAATTCAGCAGAGAAGGTGTCCATTAAAGCCCAAGGTTAATTTTTTAAATTTTATTATGGTTAATAGATGGTAAGCACTTAAGAGAGGGAATCTGGAGCGGGGGGGGGATATCTGTAACAAAAATAAATAAAAATTGGAGAAATAAAATAAACTGTAAAAAACAAACAAACTGTAAAACTGAAAAAAAAAAAAAAAGAGAGAAAGCCTGGTCTGATACATTGTGCTACATATGTGTTTGCTATTATTGTGTTATAAATATAATAAAGGATAAACAGACTTAAATTTTAAAGAATTCAGTCAATGGATACCCGAACACAATTCCTCTATAATAAAAGAAGGGCAGCAACAAATGGCCAAGAGACATATGAAGAAATGTTCAATATCACTAATCATCAGAGAGATGCAAATTAAAACAACAATGAGGTATCACCTCACACCTGTCAGAATGGCCACCATCAACAAATCATCAAACAAGTGCTGGCGAGGGTGTGGAGAAAAGGGGACTCTAGTGCACTCACTGCTGGTGGGAATGCAGACTGGTGTAGCCACTATGGAAAACAATCTGTTGTTACCTCAAAAAATTAAAAATTGAACTGCCATTTGACCCAGTGATCCTGCTTCTAGGAATATACCCTAAGAAGCCTAAAAAATTGATCAGAAAGAATATATGTACCCCACGTTCATAGCAGCACTATTTACAATAGTTAAGATCTGGAACAGCCCAAATGTCCATCAGTAGATGAATGGATAAAAAAGCTGTGGTACATATATACAATGGAGTACTATACAGCTATTAAGAAAGAAAGATCTCTTATCCTTTGAGACAACATGGAGGGACCTAGAAAGTATTATCCTAAGTGAAACAAGCCAAACAAAGAAAGACAAGTATCTTATGATCTCACTTATTTGTGGAATATAATGAACACAACAGTCTGAGGAATGGGATAGTCCCAGAGGCATGGAAATGGGGTACCAACTGACAATCCCCAGAAGAAGGGGTAGTGAGAGAGGGATAAACCACAGAACTTATATGCATGTATGTATGAACAATGGACATGGACAACAAAGCTGGGGACAGTGCAGGGAGGGAGGGGAAGGGGGGAGTCAGTGGGGGGAAAAGGAGAAACATCTGTAACAAAAATTAATTAATTAAAAATAAAATAAATTAAAAATTAAAATAAATAAAAAATTATAAATATTCCATTGCAAAAACAAAGAAAAATATGAACAATAGAACCGTAACAATGAGAATGTAATATATTCTCTATCATCTCTTCAGAAGATTGTGGTGTTGGTTTTTCACATCAACATTCATCTCTAACTTCTCTATAGGAAAGTTGGTTCTAACCTTAATTGACTGAGCTGATATTTCTGTGCATAAGCAACACTAAGTTTGATACCTCTGTCACACGGCTCCTTGTATATATTACAATAATCTTTGTCTCCCAGATCCTATCCATCACCCATTTTTAATGAACCCTTCATTCTAAATTCTTTGTCTCATTACTGACCAAGATCCTTCAGGTCTAACAAGGCCTGAAAAATAATCTATAGTTTATTGAAAGCAGATCAGTGGTACCCAGGGCATGTGATGATTTGGGGTAGTAGAATTAACTACAGAAGGACATGAGAAAAACTTCCTCATGTATAGTGGAGAAAGTTTGAACAACTTTCAAGTGTACTGTGGCACTGAGTGCATTCACATCATGTGCAACCATGTGTAATGGACATACATACTCTATAACTTAATTATGACAGTGACTATGTAGGTGTATACATTTATCAAACAACAAGCTTAAAACAAGTGCATTTTATTGCATGTGAATTATATACCTCAATAAAATTGTTTTTTAAGTGTGGCTTGATAACCAAAAAATGGAAACCCATATGTCCATCAACAGATAAACAGATAAGCAAAATGTGTAAAATGGACTGTTTATTATTCAGCCTTCAAAAGGGATGACATTCTGACACACAGTACAATATGGATGAACCTTGAAGACATTATGCTAAGTGAAGCCACACACAAAAAGGCAACTACTGCATGATTCTAGTTGTTTGAGGTACAAGAATAGTCAAAATCACAGAGACGGAAAGTAGAGTGGTAGTGGCCTGGAGCTTTGTAAAGGGAAATGGAAAGTGTACATGGGTACAGACTTTCTGTTTGGGATGATGCCAGATTCTGGAGATAGATAATGGTGCTGGTTGCACATGATATGAATGTACTTAATGCCATGGTACACTTGAAAGTTGTTAAAACAGTAATTTTTAAGCAATGTATATTTAACCACAATTCTTTTAAATGGATGTGACTTTAATGAATCATTTATTAGAACTGACCTAAACAGATGTGCCCTGCTTACTTAACATTTGATCTCCTCAAAGTGGATTCAGACATTTAAAATTAGTTCATACACTGTTTGTAGTAATTGTTAATGAATTATTAACTTGTTAATTATCTCCCATTTTACTGTATCTTATACTGCAATTATACAAATTAACTTCACTAGAAAGTAATAAAAGTTTAATATAATAGAAAAATTTTTTTTGTTTATTGATTTTAGAGAGAGAGAACGGGAGAGGGAGAAAGATATAAACATTGATGAGAGAGAACATCATCATCAACTGGCTGTCTTCTGCATGCTCCCCACTGGGGATTGGGCCCACAACCTGGGCATGTGCCATGACCAGGAATTGAACTGGTGACCTCTTGGTGCATGGGTCAATGCTCAACCACTGAGCCACACTGGCCAGGCAAAGCCCAAGGTGTTTATATAATTAAGTAGGTTTTCCAAGTGAATATGTTAAAAATTTGAAAAAACAGGTAGTTTACCTGTTTTAACTTATGTAGACAGGTTTGTGTAATTAAAATGTGTATATGAAAAGTTTAATTTCCCAAAAAGTTTTCTATATGAATTAAATTTACACCGAATAGGTCTAGTAGATGTGTGCATTCACCCGTCACTGAGAGTGAATGAATGCACATGGCTGGGTCGTGGCTTATCGCTCGTGGGAACATCAGCCAGCAGGTGCATTAACGCTGCTGCCGGAAGTCACCACACAGACGGCAGAACAAGTCACCAAAGGATGCCATGTGATCACGTGCTAGTCATCTGCAGGTCATTGTTTTTGTGCATTGATACTTGGATTTACATATGTAGACTCTAGTTGTAGATATGTAATATTAATGTATGTTGACAAAATTACGACAGGGTTTTTTCAAACATACGGCATATATGTTAAAATTTGTTTTAAAAAATGAGAATTAATTACAAAAAAATAACCTGTTAACTTAATGGTAAGCAACTCTTGATCAAAAGCATTTTAAATTTATAAGGTGTTCATTTTTACGTATGACATATGAATTGGACATTTTTTCAACTTAATCTGAAGTTCATTATATCAAGGTCTAGGTAACTGACAGTTTGCTGTAACAGATTTTCTAATCTTACCCTTAAAACTGCCTAAAATTCGATCTTGGAGTTGCCCTACACACACACACACACACACACACACACACACACACACTAAGTGGTGTCTGGTGGTGTGAAGGGAGAGGCACTGTGCCCTGGATCATGGGCATCCTCTCCCAGTGGACAGGCAAGGTCAGCACCACATTATGAATCCTAAGTACATACAACTCTATTTGTTAGTTGTCACCTTAGTTAAACTGGAAAATAGTTTCTCTCGCTTCGGAAATATGTCAAATGAAACAATAAGGAAAATCATAAAGCGATTTTGTGTTACTTATAAATTGTGTTTATGATATTTTCGATCACTGCTGTTGTCATCTAGATGGAAGGTTTCTTGATTTGGTTTGTACATTCATAGGTGAGATCAGTTATATATTTTCCTGCTGCTGCACCACCTCTTCCTCACCCATTTCAGTGGCAGACACACGTGCCCACTGGGTATGGACTTTTGAATCTGGTAAATTAAGTAACCTACAGTAAGTGTTTAAACTTGTTTTTTCAATCACTTTTAGAAGAATGCCATTTTCTAAAGTAAAAGATTGGAAAATGGATTTATATTCTTTTGGTTGGACCAACCTCTGGAATTCTTTTTCTTGAACCCTGGAGACACCCTGTCTCAGATCATGGGGGGAAGTGCCAGAGCCTGGCTGGGTCTCATCCTCCAGGTCAAGGGTCACTCCCCAGGGCATAGGTCAAGGACTGAGGGCACCTGGGAGGAACGCTGAGGTGGCTGAAGATTCCCAAAGGAAGGACACATTTGGATTGTGAAGGTCCAAAGGCTGAGAGTGCAACTTGGGGATGGGATGTTATGACTGAGAGGAAGGAAATATACAGGACTCACAAGTGGGGCTGGAGCTCTGGAGTTCCCTGCCACGGTAGGTAAACTGCGGCAGGAAGAGCAGGGCCCTGTAACAGAAGCCTGGGGGTGTGACCTGGGCAGACAAGAGGAAGAGTCGGGGAAGTTCTGGAAATGAGAGAAAAAAAGAACAGATAGATGCTGGGCTCACAAGGGAACGTGGGCCAGATCTGATGCAAGAGTTCAGCCCTGGAGCTCTGTGGGATGAGGACAAGTCCTGTACGGGTCCCTCTTGTGAGGCTACTGTGTGAATGTGGGAAAGCCCTTAGTAATTGTTTTAGCCTTAGATGACTCCAACCAGAGAGAAACCATTTAAATGTTATCTATGTGGAAAAGCTATTGTGCAACATTCTGACCTTAGAAACCACAATCAAATGTCCACTGGAGAGAAGCTTTATGTATGCCTTCAGTATTGGAAAGCTTTTCATAAAAATTTTACCTTAGAGCCCTGGCTGGTTTTGCCCAGTGGTTAGAACGTCGGCCTGCAGACCAGAGTCCTGGGTTTGGCTCTTGTTAAGGGCACATACCTCAGTTGCAGTCTGTCCCCACCCCGATTGGGGTTGTGTGGGTGGCAACCACTTGATGTGTCTCTGTCACATTGATGTTTCTCTTTTTCCCTTCTCCCTCCCTCATATCTGAAGATAAATGCAAAAATGTCCTTCGGTGAGGATTATAAATGAATGAATGAATGAATAAATAAATAAATAAATATCTCACCTTAGAAAACACGAGAGCATCCATCCTGGGGAGAAACCTCGTGAATGTCCTCAGTGTGGGAAAGCCTCAGTCAGAGCTCTGGCCTTAGCCAGCACAAGAGAACCCACACGGAGAGCAGCCACACGCATTTCTCATGTGGGAAGGCTTTCAGTCAGAACTCTGAGCTTGCTGTCGTAACAGCACACATGCTCGAGAGAAGCCATAGGAATGCTCAGTGTGGGAATGCCTTCGGTCGTTATGCTAACCTTAGACAACCTGAGGGAACCCACACTGGAGAGAAATCATGAAAGACTTCAGTGGAGAGTCTGCCCTGATAGGGCAATCCACAGGAACAGATTAGGAGAAACACTAGTCACAGCTTCAGCACTGAAACAAAGCAGCAGGCTCAGATATAAAAGAAACACTCATCCTCAGTGTGGAAGATCCATTTATCATCACACTCATTAGACTAGAAAATCTTTTCATAAGTGAGTGGATTCATATGAATGGTATCTATGTGCCAAAGCCTCGGTCATTGGCCTGTTCTCAGATAACATGACAGAACCCACAGTAAACATACTAACAGAGATGTCTTCAGCACCACCTCAGAACTCCAAAGACACTGACAAATTGTTCAGATGGTAACTCACAATGCTCTCCAGGCTCAATTTTAATATGGCTGTAGCTGTGGTGGCTATAAAGAAGGTCAAAATATAGGTATCTTACAGATGAGAACATGATGGATATTGAGTTTACTAGGTTAATGAGCCTATGGCAGCCCAGATCTAGAATCTTAGGGTAGCAGTTAGAATTGGAAACAGATTCAAGAGCCCTGGCTGGTTTGGCTCAGCGGTTAGAACGTTGGCCTGTGGACCAGAGAGTCCCAGGTTCGGTTCCCATTAAGGGCACGTACCTTGGTTGTAGTTTGTCCCTGGCCCTGGTTGGGTCGTGTGAGAGGCAGCCACTCGATGTGTCCCTTTCATGTTGATGTTTCTCTCTCTCTCTCTCTTCCTCTCTTCCCCTCCCACTCTATCTGAACAAAAAAAGGAAAAATGTCCTCAGGTGAGGAGAAAAAGAAAAAGAAAAAGAAATAGATTCAAGACAAAAATGTAAAGAAACATAAAAAGTGAACTATCACAGAAGAGGTGGAATGAATATTGACACAATAAAATAGGAGGATCATGTGACGAAGGTTTTATAGGCCTTATATAATTTTAAGGGAGTGAGCCCCACTCACATCTTTGTGTTTGGAGAACTCACCAAACCAAACGCTGGAGGAGATGGTGAAGCCAGAAGAATGTTGATGCCAGTTCCACAAAGAGCAAATTCCTCCTGTTCCAATATCCTGGACCACTCAGTTCTTTCCTCTAGGGGCAAATACATGGTCCGGTGTTTGACTGTCTTATCCTTGGAATACAGACAGGGCTACATTCCCAGGACATGCCCTGGTCACTGAGACATTAAACTAAACTGGGCCACCCCCTGTTAAATTTGATTGGATTTTCCATACTAATACCAATTTATCACCCTCATGCAAAGTGGGAGCTTGGAGTTGAAGATGCAAGGACATTGTGAAGGGATGTTAGAAAGATCCATTAATTTCTTTATTCACTTATCAGTCTTCCTGAGTGCATTCTGTAAACTGGAAACATTCCATGTGTGGGAACTAAACTGGGGCATCAGACACACTGGAACATGGGGCTGAAGTTCTATGAAGGACATGGGTACACAAAGGTAAAAGGATATGAAGATACCTGAAACACCACTTGTTGTAACCCAGGAGAGTCATCCTCACTCAGACATCAAGTAATTTTGAATATTAGGAGCTTTATTACCTGCGCAGGGACTGCAGCCAACCTACACAGAGGAGAACTGCAGCCCCGAGCTCAGGGGGAGGGTTGCTTATATAGGACAGGGGTTACTCAAGAGTTTAGCAGAGCAAGCAAGCTACATGTACAGAAGCAGATATCAGCAGTTAGTAACTGTACAAGTTGTTTATTTTATATTTCTTAACATTTACTAGACCCTAACCTTGAATGTCTCATTGTCCCGTCTGGCATCTCCTGATTAGTTAAGCTCATGGTCATGGCTGACGCATACCTTCCTCTTCAAGAATTTTTGCAAAAACAACTCGGGTTCAAGGAACCCAGGAGAGGTTCCTTCTTCTAGCAGATGGAGAATCACTGGGTTATAACACACTAATGCGATATGCGACTGGGGTGAAGGGTCTGAGTTTCAGAGTGCTGGCCTGTAGTACTTTCAAATGTGTAAAGAATTTATTTACTACCCAAATAATGAGAAAATAATTGTGTACATTATTCCTTGGATAGTGAGGAAATAAAAATGTTATTACATAGCAGACTACAGTAAATGAATTTTGGCCCTGTCATTCACAGCTGACTTACACATTTGAAAGAAATAACTATGGTTGTGGTGACAGACTGCTCCAGCTTACAATTCCTGCTTTGCAGTGGAATTCAATAAACCAGGGACACAGTGGGCATTCTCCTGCATGTGAGGACACACTTCTTCTCATTGTGATTATTTTTATTGTGGACAGTCTTACAGATGTCCCTCAAACCCCCGTTTACCACTCCCCCCAGCCCCGGCCTCACCCCAGGCCTTCACTGCACTGTTGTCTGTGTCCAGCAGGTTCTCATGAACTGCCTGGCAATCCCACTGTGTCAGGAAGGGCAAGGTCAGGCCCTCGGCACATGCTCACTGGAGCATTTCAAACCTTTGCCATTGACATTCACCCTCTGCAGACTCATCTTTTCTCTCACAGTCACCAGATGGATTGTAAATAATTTTATTGAGGAAACAGAAAATTTTGGAAGTGGACAGTTTGGAACACTAGATTCCACACATTTCTGCATGTTCTCCATGGGCTGTGCTATCTCCCTCACAACAGGAAAAAAATGCCTTTGATCTCAGGAAAGAAATTTATGTCTACACTTGATCTGATCCATGTTCTTAGCCTTTAAACAGGTTCTAATATCACCTGATCTACAAATGAATTAAATATAAAAGCACTTTGAACTTCTTTGACTTCCAGTTTCTGCCCTTTTATCTTTCTAATCCAAGTTGAAAGTGTAGTGTATTATTCAGCCTGTCTCCTTAGGCCAAACCAATCTGATTCTTGTCCCTATTCATCTGTGACATCGTTCTTCCTGACAATGCTAATGTTCTAATTAACAAAGAAAAGTCTCACAAGATGTCATCAGTTGTTATATTATCCTCAACCTCAGCAAATTTGAGTCCTTCTAATTAGTTCTCTTTTCCTGGGTTGTATTTACTGCTGTCACAGGGAAGATAAAGTTGAGTGGGCGAGAAACTTATTGGAGAGTTTTGTGGAGTCATGAAATTTCTCAAGACTTTCAGGATTCCAAGAACCATGCTGAAGACCATGTCCTTTCTGCTGTGGGGGTACAAATAGTGCCACACCCTACTTTGAGGCCCATCTGAACCTCTGTAAATATTTGAAGTGACATTGTAGAAGTGAACTGAGAAGGGTGCAGTTCCCGGGGTCTGAGAGGAAAAGTTGCGGGAGGGATGCTTGCAGGGATGCTGAGAATGTGAAGGCGGCTTAGATGTCCATCCTGGGCCCAGTAAAGTCAAGGCTTCCTGCCTCGCATCACCCAGGCCAAACTCCTAAAATCTGAGGGAGTCCCTGCTGCCAGCATGGCCCTGGCCAGCCTCCCGCACCCCCTGCCCCATAGGCCTGTCCTCAAGGGGTTTGTACAGTTTCCCAGGTTGTCCCTGAGTGTCCTCCAGGCTGTGTTTCTCTTCTCCTGTTTGTGTTTGCATTAGGTAACATAGTCCCTGTGCCAACCTAGGACTATAACCGCACCAACCCCATGGAGCCCTCTGGAGGGACCTTGTCTTTCCCCCAGGGTATTCTGTTTCCTAACTACCTGTGTATTATTATTGTCAATGTTGATGTCAGTCAAACTGATATTGTTAGTAGCAGGGTAGCTGTTGTAGCCCATGATCTTACTAAGGCATTTCTGTCAGGAATTACTTTGTGGATGCCACACAGCAGCGATTATGACCGAGGGTCCTGCAGCATGTCAGTAATTACTTCATGAGTGCCAAGGGATGGAAAAGGGGGATTTTGCTGCCATGCCACCGTAACTTGTCTCACTGTTGTGAAGTGGGTCAAATTTCCTAGAGGTGATTATGAAGGGTTACTCAACAGACATACCCATGCATTTTTTTTTTCTTTATTGATTTTACAGAGAGAGGAAGGGAGAGGGAGAGACAGACAGGGAGAAACATCTATGAGAGAGAACATCGATTGTCCACCTCCTGCATACCCCACAGGAGATTTCAGAATTCCTGTATTACTACTTTCCTTTCACTCTGCATCCTTGTGCTATATTTTTATCCATCTCCAGTTGCTGCATTTCATGTAGGTTTCCTGTTTTTTTCCTAGACTTTATAATTGTGATATTCTGCTTCTTTCCACTGTCTGGCCTTCTGGAGCAATGTGTTTGACTCTCAACCTTTTCTGCCTTCTCACAGTGCTACCCCAATGTTCTCATATTCAGCAGTTTTGCAACAACTTCCTGATTATTTTTTTTATTTTTTTTTATTTTTTATTTTATTGATTAATTTTTGTTACAAATGATTCTCCTTTTTCCCCCACTGATTCCCCCCTCCCCCTTCCCTCCCTGCCCCTTCCCCTGATTGTTGTCCATGTCCACTGTTCATGCCTCCATGCATTTAAGTTCTGTTGTTCATCCCTCTCTCAGCTCCCCACTCCTTAGGGGATTGTCCTCAAACTGTTATGTTCATTATATTCCAGAAATCAGTGAGATCATATGAAATTTGTCTTTCTCTGCTTGGCTTGTTTCACTTAGGATGATACTTTCCAGGTCCCTCCATGTCGTCTCAAAGGATAAGAGATCTTTCTTTCTTACCGCTGCGTAGTACTCCATTGTGTATATGTACCACAGCTTTTTAATCCATACGTCTACTGATGGGCACTTGGGCTGTTTCCAGATCTTAGCGATTGTAAATAGTGCTGCTACAAAGATGGGGGTACATATATTCATTCTGATTGGTGTTTCAGGCTTCTTAGGGTATATTCCTAGAAGTGGGATCACTGGGTCAAATGGGAGTTCAATTTTTAATTTTTTGAGGTGACACCATATTGTTTTCCATAGTGGCTGCACCAGTCTGCATTCCCACCAACAGTGTACTAGAGTCCCCTTTTCTCCACACCCTCGCCAACACTTGTTGTTTGATGATTTGTTGATGGCGGCCATTCTGACAGGTGTGAGGTGATACCTCATTGTTGTTTTGATTTGCATCTCTCTGATGATTAGTGATGATGACCATTTCTTCATATGTCTCTTAGCCATTTGTATGTCCTGTTTGGAGAGGTGTCTATTTAGTTCCTCTGCCCATTTTTTAATAGGATTCTTTGTCTTCCTTTTGTGGAGTTGTATGAGCACTCTATATGTATTGGAAATTAACCCCTTATCTGATATATCATTGGCAATTATGCTCTCCCATACAGTGGGTAGCCTTTCCGTTTTGATGATTGTATCTTTCGCTGTGCAGAAGCTTTTGAGTTTGATGTAGTCCCATGTGTTCATTTTCTCCTTTGTTTCTATTCCTTAGGTAATGAAAATTCTGTCAGTGAAAATTCTGCTGCATATGATGTCTGAAATTTTGTTGCCTACAGTTTCTTCTAGAATTTTTATGGATTCATGAGTCACATTTAAGTCGTTTATCCATTTTGAGTTTATTCTTGTGTAGGGTGTAAGTTGATGGTCTAGTTTCATTTTTCTGCAAGTAGCTGTCCAATTTTCCCAGCACCATTTATTAAAGAGGCTGTCCTTACTCCACTGTATGCGCTTGCCACCTTTTTCAAATATTAATTGAGCATATTGCCTTGGGTCCATTTCTGGGTTCTCTGTCTGTTCCATTAGTCTATATGCCTGTTCTTGTGCCAGTACCAGGTTGTTTTGATTACAGTGGCTTTGTCGTATAACCTGAAATCTGGTAATGTGATCCCTCCAACTTTGTTCTTCCTATTCAAGATTGCTGTGGCTATTCAAGTTCTTTTTTGGTTCTATGTGAACTTTTGAAGTACTTGTTCTAATTCTGTGAAGTATGCCGTTGGTATTTTGATGGAGATTGCATTTAATCTATAGATTGCTTTGGGTGATATGGACATTTTAATGATGTTAATTCTTCCAATCCATGAACAGGGTATATGCTTCCACTTTTTTATATTTTCCTCTATTTCATTTTTCAATGACCTGTAGTTTTCTGTGAATAAGTCCTTTATTTCTTTGGTTAAGTTTATTCCTAGGTATCTTAATTTTTTTGCCGCAATGGTAAATGGGATTGTTTTCTTAGTTTCCCTTTCTGTGAGTTCATCATTGGTGTATAAGAATGCCATCAATTTCTTGATATTATATTGTATCCTGCTAATTTCCAAATTCATTTATTAAGTCTAGTAAACTTTTGCTGGAGTCTTTGGGGTTTTGTACGTATAGTATCATGTCATCTGAAAATAATGACAGTTTCACTTCCTCCTTTCCAATTTGGATTCCTTTTATTTTTTCTTTCTGTCTGATTGCTGTGGCTAAGACTTACAGTACTATGTTAAATAAGAGTGGCGAAAGTGTGAACCCTTGCCTTGTTCCTGTTCTTAAGGAACATATTTTTAGTTTTTGCCCATTGAGTATGATGTTGCCTGTAGGTCTTTCATATATGGCCTTTATTATGTCGAGATATGATCCCTCTATTTTCACATTGCTGAGCTTTTTTATCAGAAATGGATGCTGGATTTTGTCGAAGGCTTTTTCAGCATCTATTGATATGATCATGTGGTTTTCATTCTTCATTTTATTTATGTGGTGTGTCACGTTTATTGATTTGCGAATATTGTACCAGCCTTGTATCCCAGGGATGAATCCCACTTGGTCATGGTGAATAATTTTTTTGGTGTATTGCTGGAGCGATTTGCTAATATATTGTTCAGGATTTCGGCATCTATGTTCATCAGGGATATTGGCCTGTAGTTTTCTTTCTTTGTAGTGTCTTTTTCTGTTTTTGCAATTAGAATAATGCTGGCTTCATAAAACGAGTTTGGAAGTCTTCCTTCTTCTTGAATTTTTTGAAATAGTTTGAGGAGAATGGGTATTAGTTCTTCTTTGAATGTTCGGTAAAACTTCCCCGTGAAGCCATCTAGGCCTGGGCTTTTGTTTGCTGGGAGAGTCTTGATTACATCTTCAATTTTTTCTGTTGTTATTGGTCTGTTCATGTTTTCTATCTCTTCCTGGTCCTGTTTTAGGAGACTATGTGTTTTTAGAAATTTGTCCATTTCACTTAGATTCTCTAATTTTTTGCCATATAATTGTTCATAGTTGTTGTTAATGATCTTTTGTATTTCTGTGGTGTCAGTTGTTACTTCTCTTTCACTTCTGATTTTGTGTATTTGGGTTCTCTCTCTTTGTTTCTTGGTGAGTCTAGCTAAGGGTCCATCAATCTTGTTTATCTTTTCGAAAAACCAGGTCTTTGTTTCCTTGATCCTTTGAATTGTATATTTGGTCTCTATGTCATTTATTTCTGCTCTGCTCTTTACCATTTCCTTCCTTCTACTTGCTCTGGGGTTTTACTTTTGTTTGCTCTCTAGTTCTTTAAGTTGTGAGGTTAGATTGTCTATTAGAGATTTTTCTCTTTTTTTGAAATATGCCTGTAGTGCTATGAACTTCCCTCTCAGAACTGCTTTTGCTGCATCCCATAGATTTTGTGTTGTTGTGTCTTCATTTTCACTGGTGTCCATGAAGTTTTTGATTTCTTCCTTGATCTCCTCGGTGATCCATTCATTGTTTAATAACATGCTGTTTAGCTTCCATGTGTTGAAATGTCTTTGTATGTTCTTCTTGCAATTGAGTTCTAGTTTCATGCCATTGTGATCTGAGAAGATGCTTGATATGATTTCAATCTTCTTGAAATTGTAGGGACTTAGTTTGTGCCCTAACCTGTGGTCTTTCTTTGAGAATGTCCCATGTGCACTTGAGAAGAATGTGAATTCTGAAGTTTTGGGGTGTAAATCTATTAAATCCATTTGGTGTAGTACTTCATTTAGAGTCTCTGTTTCCTTGCTAAGTTTTTGTCTAGAAGATCTATTTAGTGATGTCAGTGGGGTGTTGAAGTCCCCTGATATGATTCTATTGCTATCGATTTCTCCTTTGAAGTCCTCCAGAAGATTTTTAATATCTTTTGGTGCTCCTATATTGGGTGCATATATGCTTATCAAGGTTATACCTTCCTGTTGGATAGATCCTTTCAATATTATGTAGTGGACTTCTTTTTCTCTAGTTATGGCCTTCATTTTGAAATCTATTTTATCAGATATGAGTATTGCTACCCCAGCTCTTTTTTCCTTTCCATTTGCTTGGAAGATTTTTTCCCATCACTTTCAACCTATGTGAGTCTTTTGTTGTGAGGTGGGTCTCTTGTAAACAACATATAGATGAGTCATGCTTTCTTATCCAATCAGCTACTTTGTGTCTTTTTATGGGAACATTCAATCCATTTACATGTAAGGTGATTATTGTTATGTACTTATTTATTGCCATATTTGTTTAGTGTAGTTTTATTTTTCTTCCCATTTCTCCTGCTAATTACAGCAGTCCTTTTAACATTTCTTGTAGTGCTGGTTTGGTGCTAATGTATTCCCTTAGGGTTTTGTGTGGGTTTTTTTTGTTTTTTGTTTTTGTCTGCGAAGCTCTTTATTTGACATTCTATTTTGAATGATAGCCTCCCTGGGTAGAGTAGTTTTGGAATTAGATCCTTGTTTTTCATGATTTTGATTACTTCATGCCATTCCCTTCTGGCCTGTAGTGTTTCCTGTGAGAAGTCAGCTAAGAGACTTATGGGGTTTTCTTTGTAAGTAACCTGTTGCTTATCTCTTGTTGCTTTTAGGATTCTCTTTGTCTTGAATTTTTGTCAGTTTGATTACTATGTGTCTTGGTGTTGGTCTGTTTGGGTTCTTCTTACTTGGGGCTCTCTGTGCTTCTTGAACTTGAATGTCTCCTTCCTTCATCAAATTAGGGAAGTTTTCTGTCACTATTTCTTTGAATATATTCTCTAACCCTTGCTCATTTTCTTCTTCTGCGGGGACTCCTATGATGTGAATATTATTACATTTCCAGTTGTCCCACAGTTCTCTTAAGCTGTCTTCATGTCTTTTAATTGTTTTTTCCTTTTGGTTTTCTGTTTGGTTGATTTTTTTCTACCCTGTCTTCTAATTCACTGATCTGGTCCTCAGCTTCCTCTACTCTGCTTTTTAGACCTTCCAATGTGTTTTTCATTTTTGATACGTCATTCTTCATATTTTCTTGGTGGTTTTTAATTTCCAACTGGTTGATTTTCAACATTTCTATGTCTTTACTCATGGTGCTCATGTCCTTACACATTCTGTTGGGCTTCCTCAAGATCATGGCTCTGAATTCTAGTTCTGTTAACTTGCTTAACTGCACCTCATTTATCTCATCTTCGGTAGAGTTCTCTTGTTCTTTCATTTGGCTTTTGTTTCTGTTTTTCACCATTTTGGCTATTACAGTGGGATTTGGAGTCTGCCAAAGTTTCCCTGTGGGTGTTGGTGTTCTGCTGTTTGTGGCTCCCTCTCCTGGGTTTGGATGAGGTAGGGAGGACCCGCTTTAAACACCACTGTCAAGTCTTAACTTTCTTGGTTAGAGTTGCTAGCCCAGGGAATGGTAGATATCCTCTATCTTTTTTGCCTGGAGACCATTAGTAGCAGTCACCTGAAGACCCGTGGTTTCTGAGTTGCCTAAAAAACTCCTTCAGTGCTCAGTGTAAGAGGATTTTCTGAAGGTGGGGCAACTGCTGGTTGTTAATGGGCCTCAATTAGCATTTCAGTGGCCACCAGGTGGGGTTGAATCTCTGAGGGAGGGGCCACCGCCTCTCCCCAGGGCCCTGGGAAGGAGTAAGATGACCACAGTCCTGCGTGGCTTCACTCAGCAAAAGCTCTGAGCACCGTCCAAATTCCGAGTGTCCCCACACAGTTCCAGTCCAGTCCGCCTTCCCTCTGCCAGAGCCCAAGTTGAGTGGCTGCTGCCAATTTAGCCTCTGTCTGGGCTCTGCATCGTGGAGCTGCCTGGGACTTTAACCTGAGGGCCTGCTCCCAGCTAAGGGTGGCTGAGGCTGTGACACCAGCAGAGGGCGTACCACCCAGCCTAGGCCACTGCAGAACCCAGCCAAGGGCATTGCACCCAGCTGAGGCAGCTGCAGGAACCAGCCAAGGGTGTAGCACCCAGCCGTGGTGGCAGCAGCTTCCAGCCGAGGTTGCAGGACCTGGCCGAGGTGGCCACTGGTTCCAGCCTAGGCCATAGGATCCAGCCAAGGGCGCAGCTTCCAGCCGAGTCTGCTGGTCCCAGCTCAGGCCACTGCAGACCGTGGGCTCCCGGCCCCCTCTTGTTTCCTCACAAGCCTACCAGTATTAAGTCAGTGTTCCTGGTTATGTGGTCCTCCAAGCTGCCTTTCGGTTGCCCCTTCCTGACAATTTGTCTTTATTTTCGTTGTAATTCCAGTTTGGTCCTGGGAGATGGTCTGCGTAGCTTCCATTCACTCCGCCGCCATTTTTTCTCTCCTCTTCCTGATTATTTATGTTACCTAATTCTTGAGATAGTCTCTGATTTGAGTTTTCGGTATTTTTGCCATATTCCTCTGACTTTCTTCTTTTCATATATTCTTGCAATATTTTCTTGATTGTCATTGCCAAACTAGGTAGATTTGGACTGTTTCATGCATTCTTGTTATATTTTCCAGGTTCTCTTTATACTGGGCCTTCTCCAGGCATTACACTAAGGTTCCATTTCCTGTAATCTGGGTTCTTCCCGTAGTCTCTCTGTCTTCTTTATTTTTGCCAGTTTTCTGATTCCTCCGATTTTATGGTTTCTGTCAAAATCTTCCAGATTCTCTCAGTTCTATGCATTCTCAGAATCCTCTCCTGAATGCCTCCAGTTTCTGTATCCTCTATGTAGTGTCCAGATTTCACCCTTTTGTTATCTCTCGACTTTCACTCCAGACTCTCTACATTCTCTCTATTTCAGTGGTACCCTCCTGATAGGCATATTATTTTTAATTCTTATACAATTCTGTTGATTCTTTTCACGTTTGGTATTTTGGGCACATTTCTCTGTTGTTGTTTTTTTCCTTTTTTGTTATTATTTTTTCTCTTCTGATTCGCTTCGTTTTCTGTAATTACATGATCTTTTTCTCATTCTCTTTTTTCTTAGTTGTTGAGATACTCCTGATTTTCTCAGATTTCCAAATTCTTTATAACTCTTTCCTTTCATTCTCCATTCTCCTGAAGAAGGGAAGGAGGAAGGGGGGTGGAGAAACATTGGTTGGTTTCCTCCCCAGAGCCCCAGGGATCAAAACTGCAACCCATTTACCAGCTCTTGACCAGAAATGGAACCCAGACCCTTTGGTCCACATGCTGATGCTCCTACCACCGAGTCACACCAGCCAGGGCACTCCCTCCGATTTTATTTAACTCTCCACTTTTTGTTGTCTTTTAGCTCCACTCAGCTCTCTACCTAGATCCCTTCTCTGTTAAGGGGGGTGGAAAGGAAGTGTATGTTTTGTATTATATTCATTTCCTTTTGCATGTTGGAATTTCTTGCCAGAGCAGTGACACATTTTACCTGTAAAAACCTGTGTCGTGGATACGGTAAAATTATGATGCTTGTAGTTGCTGTGGGAAAACCCTGTGAAGTACACACACACACACACACACACACACACACACTCAAAGTACTGACACTAATAAATGAATTTGGGAATGTCCCAGGATTCAAAATTAATCAACAAATATAATTGTATATTGGTATATTAATGACACATTGGAAAACAATATCTTAAAAATAATACTATTTACAGCTTCATATGATTGGAGTGTTATTCCATACCCCCAAAAGTTGTGGGTTTGATTCCTGGGTCAGGACACATACCTAGGTTACAATTTCAATGTCTGGTCCATGCTCATTCAGTAGGCAGCTCACTCTCCCCGGGGTGGACTTGCAGTATCTTTTGCCAATAGATGATGAAAGTGACACCGCCACTCCTGAAGCTGGAACTTTGTCCTGAAGCCCTGAGAGTCCAGGGAAGAAGCCCACCACCCTGAGGAAGCCCCAGCTATAGGAGGGGCCTGGTGCAGGACAGTGCAACTGAGCGGAGCTGAGGCCACTCCACTCGTCTAGCCTACCCAGAGATACTGGCTCCCAGAAGCTTGACACTGGGGACCACACTCATAAATCTGACCATGAGGAGCCACATGCTCCTGTCCCAGGGGAACCATGACATCACCTTGCTGTCACCTTTCCCGGGGTCAGTGTGCTTCGACACTGCCAACTGGGACATAACCACCCGTGAGGCAAACACCAGTGTGCTCTAACCATGGGAGAGTGATGGAAGCTCAGACTCAGGGCTTATCCAAGATGTCACAGTTCACAACCCTGCATTCAGTGCAAATCTGGCTTTCAAATAGCACCCAGCAGGCACACAGGCAGGAGGCCCAGACTCGCTCAAGGCAGGCCAGGTGCCCCAGCCCTGTCTCCCAGATGCCATGGGCAGCACTGTGCGGCTCAGCTCCCCGCCCCCATGGGGTGGGAGATCCTTCCAGTGCTGCTTCTGTTCTTTTGGTAATTGGCCTTGACTACTTTGAACCACTGACCACTGCAGGCCTCCAGACATTCTAGTTACTTTCTGAATTAAACATCAAAGCAGCCCAGAGCCAGGCTGCACACGGTGAGCCATCCACCTGGGGGCACTGTGCCGAGGGTCACAAAATAACATGCACTGTGTCAGGAAAAACAGACACTCAGCACACGGCACGCCCCTCACCAGGCTGGGTGACTGCTTCCGGGAGGAGCTGTGGGCACCGGCAGGAGGAGCCAGAGACGCTGGCCGGACCTGACTGTCCCTCACTGGTGGCTGCATCCTGCAGGAAGCACAGGAGAGGGGCCATCAGCCCTGTAAGAGCCAGTGACCCCTCCCTCTGTCCCATGCTGCTGCTGTGTGGCCCCTGTGCTGTCTGGACCACCCACAGACAAATGCCCACCACCCTGCAAGAGATCCCCAGCCTCTCCCGGAAAGAAACCATGAACCACCACAGCCTCAGGCGTGGCGGAGCAGAGCAGCAGCTTGTCCCTGAGGACAGGAGGCCATGGACGTCTAGGACTGCAGCATCACCTGGGCTGGGCTCTGGCACGGTGCTGGCGAGTCTGAGTGCTGGCTTCCTCGCCCACACCTGCCTGAGGGGTCTCCTAGGAGACCCCGGGCTCCTTCAGAAGACGGGTCTGGTCTGCGGATGCACCACCGAATCTGAGCCTCTGGCTCTGCTCTGCCAGGGAAGCTCCGAGGAGCCCTCTGGAGAAAAGGCTTTGGGAGCTGGTGTCCTCAGATGTCCTTTCTCAGTCCTCTCGCCCCATGTCCACCTTCCTGGTGCTACAGACAGACGGTGCCCCCAGCCCCAGGGCACATGCCGAAGCCGAATTCCAAGCCGAGGGTATCAGGGGTCATTGTATCTGAAACTGAGTGAATGATCCTCACCCTCCACCACAGGCAACCACAGCCAGGAGCAGGGGGTCCTCTGTCCTCCATCCCATCCAGTTAAAACACCACCTCCACTGGGCCCCAGCGGAGAGCCTGCTTCTCGGTCACTGGGCTCGTGGGCTCGCTCTGCTGAGTCTGCACGGTTCCTCTCTGTGCCCTGCTGTCCTGGCTGCGTGCCCCCGCCTCAACCTGTCCCTCCCTCACTGGTCCACAGGCAAGACAGCAGGTCAGGACGGAGCTTCGGAACCTCTCGTGGTCATGTCTACCCTGAGTACACCTGCCCTCCCCTCCCCCAGCCCACCTGTACCCCTCCCCCAGCCTACCTCTACCCCTCCCCCAGCCCACCTCTACCCTTCTCCCAGCCCACCTGCCCTCCCCTCCCCCATAGTCCACTGTGCCCCTTTCTCGGGGCCCCACTTGTACCCCAAAACCCCTCACCCCAGAAGCAAAAACAAATCCAGGATGCTATGTCACCCTGGTGATTACAGTGGCTGTGGCCACCCAGAACCAGTGGGTTGCAGACCGGCCGGCCCGGAAGAAGAGGCCGACCGGAGAGGCAGCGGGGATGGTGAGCACCTCCAGTCCTCCTGTCCTGGGGGCAGGCACCAGGGATCCCAGTGCAGATGTGACTCCTGCAGGACCTGGTGGTGGAGGCCACATAGAACCCAACCAACACTCACAGCCCACGGCATCCAGAACAGACTGGTAGACCGCAGAAGGAGCAGCGGGCATGAGGCCATGGGGTCTGTGCTGAGGGTCACCCAGGAGTGTGGTGAACGCGAACTCGGATCTCAGCAACCACATGGGGGGTCTCCACAGCAAGCGCACTGGTGACAAGAGCACAAGGAGCCACATCTCCAGTGCCATTGGCAGCATGGGGGGCCCAGCAGAGAAGGGCACTGAGGGATGGGGTGGGTACCAAGGCCGAGGGGAAACATGGTTACTCCCACGGGCAGGGCTCCTCAGACGCACTGGCCCAGACGCCAGGGCCACGCAGATGGGCCAGGCCCAGGATGCCAGACATTCCTGAGAGCTCTGTGCCGCAGTAGGTGGTAGGGGGCCTGTGCCCTGCTTCCTCTGGGCCGGGACCAAGACAGCAAACAGCCCAGGTGATGAGACCATCAGGGGCAGAGTTTCTGAAGGAATGAGCAGGAGCCCACACAACAGGACAGCCTTGGCAGCTCAGGCAGCTCGGGACCCTCCATGGTCACGGGAGCCTGTGGAACTCCCCTTAGCACCCAACGACACCTGGCTTCCTCTGGGCCCGGACGGTATGTGCTGGCGGTGATCAACAAGGGGTCCCCTGGGTTCAAGCAGGTGTCCACATGTGCCCTGGTGCTCCTGGGTGCTTTGGGGGAAGATGCTTCTCCCTTACGTCCTGCCCTGCATTCAGTTTGGTTCCCTCGGAGCCTTAACGCACAGCCCAGCCTCCCAGGAAGAGGTCACCCAATGCTTTGTTACGGACACCAGGGAAAGTCCTCCTGGGGATTCTACTCTGAATTTTTTTATTTCTATTTTTATTTATTGATTTTAGAGAGTGAAAGGGAGAGACAGAGAGATAGAAACATGGATGAGAGAGAACATCGATTGGCTGCCTCCTGCATGCCCCCCACTGGTGATTGGGCCCACAACCTGGGCATGTGCCCTGACTGGGGATCAAACCGGCAACTTCTTGGTGCAGGGTTGATGCTTACCCACTGAGTCTCACTGGCCAGGTGATTCTACTCTGGATCTAATACGACGTGGACAGACCCTTGGAGCAGGACTGTAGGCCATTATGGGGACGCCACAAGTTGGTGCCAATGCACCTGGCAGGACTGCAGGCCACAGAGTTCCTTCCTAATGCACTTCTCCTCAACCACGTGAATCGCATGGGTGCCAGGTCGGTCAATCAGCTGTCTCCTGGACAGGGTGACCCCATGTCTGCATGCCTTGTTCCCAGAGACCAGAGTGACAGAGCAGACAGATAGATCAGGAGGTCACCCCTTGGAAAAGGCCCCAAAGGCAGAGCGGTCTCCTCAGTGACTCTCAGCCAAGCTCAGGCAGGTGGAAGGAACTCAGACACAGGCAGTGTGGGGAGCCTCAGAGGAACAGACCTGCCTAGATTCTAGGGCTCAGACTTCAACTCAAGAGGGATTCATCCCAGAACCTTCCCCTCTGGAGTGGGAGCCAGGACCCTCTGGTTGCTCTGAACCCTGCTCCCTCCCACCCGGGGAAGTAGCTGCCCACAGGGAGAGAGCGTTCTCCAGCAGAAGGCGCTCCCGTCCACCAGCACAGGGCTGACGGGGTGCGGTCTGTGCTTCTCACTCCCCACGGAGGCCGCAGCCCCACCAGGGACGCCTCGCTACATACTGACCAGCAGAGTGGTTTGCAGGTGCCCAGAGCCCCAGGACCCTATGTGTCTCAGGGGCGTAGGCCCCGAAGTGAAGAGACAGCCCCTGAGTGGATGAACTCAGGACTGGGAAACAGCACGTAGGAAAGAGTCTGGGAAAATGCCCGACCAAGATGGTACAACTGTGAAAACAGACACCATGGTCGAGCCCTGTCCAGTGTCTCGGGGCAAAGGATGCAGGGGACAGGGCATGGGTCGGGGCAGGAGGGCCGGCCGCAGTCCTGACTGGCACATGAAAGTGAGAAAGGGAACCAACAACAGCCTGTCACAGGGCCATTAGAATGACAGGTGAATGTTGATTCTCATATTACTGAGGTTCACATATAAAAAGTAGCAGCAGCCCTGGCCGGGTTTCTCAGTGGCTAGAGCGTCGGCCTGCGGTCCGGAGAGACTCGGGTTTGGTTCCTGCTAGGGGCATGTACCTCGGTTGCAGTTTGTCCCCAGCCCTGGCTGGGTTGTGTGGGTGGCAGCCACTCGATGTGTCCCTGTCATGTCGATGTTTCTCTCTCTCTTCCTCTCTCTCCCTCCCTCTCTATATGAACAAAAGATGGAAAAATGTCCTCAGGTGAGGATAAAAAAAAAAATGTAGCAGCAGTTTTAAAACCTTTTGTAAAAAATTAAAGAGATACGACACAAGTGCATGTTTGTGTCCACCCCTGAAGCTGCCCTGAGCCAGCTCTGTGCCCTGTCCTGGGGCTGACGGCCTCCAGAACCTCAATCCCTACTCCAGGTGGGGCTCCCACCCCAACCACATTCCGGAAGCTTCTGACTGGAGCCCCCAGCCCCAGAGACACTTGTGAAGAAATAGAGCTCTCACCCCACCTGGGGCATTCCTCTGGACAGCGCTCCTCCTGGTCACTCCTGTCGTCATTCACCAGGTGGCCGAAGGGCTCCGAGGATATGGACACCATGCTGGAGAAGATGACCCTGCCGCTGCTGCTGCCCATGAGGGGAGCTGGTCTGTGAGTTGTTGAAGCGAATGTTCCACACCCTGGGGGTAAGGAGAGGCTCACAGGCTGGGCCTTCTGGATGGGGAGCGGGGATTGCCAGGCAGCCATTCCACATCACCAGGGCTGACACTAGGCGGTGTCCACCCAGGGGCAGGATTATCCTGTTTCTCTGAAATGGTCTCTTAACTCCCAGCCACAGAGATGAGACCCAGTGGTGGCCTGAGCTTCAGCGAGAGGTCCTGACACCCTGCACTGCAGATGGGCCTCCTAACAGCCTGAAGCCAAGCCCAAGGGCACTCGCCCATGAGCATCAGCCAGGGGAGGGCTGAGCTCTGGTCTGGGTCACAGCCCAGCTACCCACACATGCGAGAGCTCGGAAGGCAGATGCCCATCATGGCAGGGGGCTGAGGGCGCAGATGGGCAGTGGGGATGGCCAGGAGTCTGCTTGCACAGCGGTAATCACAGCCTCTTCCTGAATGTGTTAGAACGACACACCAGCACTCTAAGTTTCTGATTTTTTGGTGGCAGAAACAGTACAGCTTCTGGTACATGATTCACAAAATTCAGAGACAGAGCCCATGAAGTTTCAATTCTTCAGTGACGTGCCCCTGGCCTCAGCGAGAGCTCCGACAGCAGCTGGGCTCTCACTTTCCTGCACCCTTTCTCTGCACACAGACACACATGCAAACACGCAATACAGACACAACGTGCACACACAACATATGCAAACACACACCATGCACACAAACATACTATGTTTGAAAAAAACCGCTCCTTCTGTGCTCTCTGCACTATGTGCTGATTTCATTCACTAAGTCATGGGACCCAGGATGTATATTCCAAATGCATTTCAGAGAAGGATGGACCTGGGAGCTCCTGTCTGCACAGTCTGACGCCCTGTACCAACAGCACTGTCCCTGCACAGCACCCGGCTCCCTGTCCCAGCAGAACTGTCTCTGCACAGCTCCCCCTTCCCGGTCCCAGCGGCACTGTCCCTGCACAGCTCCCCCCTCCCTGTCCCAGCAGCACTGTCCCTGCACAGCTCCCCCCTCCTTGTCCCAGCAGCACTGTCCCTGAAGAGCACCCGCCTCCCTGTCCCAGCAGCACTGTCCCTGCACAGCTCCCTCTCCCTGTCCCAGCAGCACTGTCCCTGCACAGCTCCCTCTACTTGTCCCAGCAGCACTGACTCTGCACAGCTCCCCCCTCCCTATCCCAGCAGCACTGACTCTGCACAGCTCCCCCCTCCCTATCCCAGCAGCACTGACTCTGCACAGCTCCACCCTCCCTGTCCCAGCAGCACTGACTCTGCACAGCTCCACCCTCCCTGTCCCAGCAGCACTGTCTCTCCAGAGCTTCCCCCTCCCTGTCCCAGCAGCACTGTTTCTGCACAGCTCCCCCCTTGCCTGTCCCATAAGCACTGTCCCTGCACAGCTCCCCCCTTGCCTGTCCCAGCAGCACTACTCTGCACAGCTCCACCCTCCCTGTCCCAGCAGCACTGACTAGGCACAGCTCCCCCCTTTCCTGTCCCAGCAGCACTGTCTCTACACAGCTCCCCTCTCCCTGTCCCAGCAGCACTATTTCTGCACAGCTCCCCCCTTGCCTGTCCCAGCAGCACTGACTCTGCACAGCTCCCCCCTTTCCTGTCCCAGCAGCACTGTCTCTGCACAGCTTCCCCCTCCCTGTCCCAGCAGCACTGTCCCTGCACAGCTCCCCCCTTTCCTGTCCCAGCAGCACTGTCTCTGCACAGCTTCCCCTCCCTGTCCCAGCAGCACTGACTCTGCACAACTCCCCCCTCCTGTCCCAGAAGCACTGTCTCTGCACAGCTCCTCCTCTCCTGTCCCAGAAGCACTCTGTCTGCTCAGCTCCCCAGTTCCCTGTCCCAGCATCACTGTCTCTGCACAGCTCCCCCCTTTCCTGTCCCAGAAGCACTCTGTCTGCTCAGCTCCCCACGTCCCTGTCCCAGCATCTCTGTCTCTGCACAGCTCCCCCCTTTCCTGTCCCAGCAGCACTCTGTCTGCACAGGTCCCCTCTCCCTGTCCCAGCAGCACTGTCTCTGCACAGCTCCCCCCTTCCTATCCCAGTGGCACTCTCTATGCACAGCTCCCCTCTTCCCTGTCCCAGCAGCACTGTCCCTGCACAGCTCCCCCCTACATGTCCCAGCAGCACTGTCCATGCACAGCTCCCCCCTACCTGTCCCAGCAGCACTGTCTCTGCACAGCTCCCCCCTCCCTGTCCCAGAAGCACTCTGTCTGCACAGCTCCCATCTCCCTGTCCCAGCAGCACTGTCTCTGCACAACTCCCCCCTTTCCCGTCCCAGAAGCACTCTGTCTGCACAGCTCCCCCCTCCCTGTCCCAGGAGCACTATCTCTGCACAGCACCCCCCTCCCTGTCCCAGTGGCACTCACTATGCACAGCTCCCCTCTTCCCTGTCCCAGCAGCACAGTCCCTGCACAGCTCCCCCCTACCTGTCCCAGCAGCACTGTCTCTGCACAGTTCCCCCCTCTCCTGTCCCAGAAGCACTCTGTCTGCTCAGCTCCCCACTTCCATGTCCCAGCATCTCTGTCTCTGCAAAGCTCACCCCGCCCTGTCCCAGCAGCAGTGTCCCTGCACAGCACCCCTCTCCTGTCCCAGCAGCACTCTCTGCACAGCTCCCCCCTTTCCTGTACCAGAAGCACTCTGTCTGCTCAGCTCCCCCCTCCTGTCCCAGCAGCACTGTCTCTGCATAGCTCTCCCCTCCCTGTCCCAGTGGCAATCTCTATGCACAGCTCCCCTCTTCCCTGTCCCAGCAGCACTGTCCCTGCACAGCTGCCCCCTCCCTGTCCCAGTGGCAATCTCTATGCACAGCTCCCCTCTTCCCTGTCCCAGCAGCACTGTCCCTGCACAGCTGCCCCCTCCCTGTCCCAGTGGCAATCTCTATGCACAGCTCCCCTCTTCCCTGTCCCAGCAGCACTGTCCCTGCACAGCTGCACCCTCCCTGTCCCAGTGGCAATCTCTATGCACAGCTCCCCTCTTCCCTGTCCCAGCAGCACTGTCCCTGCACAGCTGCACCCTCCCTGTCCCAGTGGCAATCTCTATGCACAGCTCCCCTCTTCCCTATCCCAGCAGCACTGACTCTGCACAGCTCCACCCTCCCTGTCCCAGCAGCACTGACTCTGCACAGCTCCACCCTCCCTGTCCCAGCAGCACTGTCTCTCCAGAGCTTCCCCCTCCCTGTCCCAGCAGCACTGTTTCTGCACAGCTCCCCCCTTGCCTGTCCCATAAGCACTGTCCCTGCACAGCTCCCCCCTTGCCTGTCCCAGCAGCACTACTCTGCACAGCTCCACCGTCCCTGTCCCAGCAGCACTGACTAGGCACAGCTCCCCCCTTTCCTGTCCCAGCAGCACTGTCTCTGCACAGCTTCCCCCTCGCTGTCCCAGCAGCACTGTCCCTGCACAGCTCCCCCCTTTCCTGTCCCAGCAGCACTGTCCCTGCACAGCTCCCCCCTTTCCTGTCCCAGCAGCACTGTCTCTACACAGCTCCCCTCTCCCTGTCCCAGCAGCACTATTTCTGCACAGCTCCCCCCTTGCCTGTCCCAGCAGCACTGACTCTGCACAGCTCCCCCCTTTCCTGTCCCAGCAGCACTGTCTCTGCACAGCTTCCCCCTCCCTGTCCCAGCAGCACTGTCCCTGCACAGCTCCCCCCTTTCCTGTCCCAGCAGCACTGTCTCTGCACAGCTTCCCCTCCCTGTCCCAGCAGCACTGACTCTGCACAACTCCCCCCTCCTGTCCCAGCAGCACTGTCTCTGCACAGCTCCCTCCTCTCCTGTCCCAGAAGCACTCTGTCTGCTCAGCTCCCCCCTCCCTGTCCTAGCAGCACTGTCCCTGCACAACCCCCACTCCCTGTCTCAGGAGCACTGTCCCTGCACAGCTCCCCCCTCCTGTCCCAGAAGCACTGTCTCTGCACAGCTCCTCCTCTCCTGTCCCAGAAGCACTCTGTCTGCTCAGCTCCCCAGTTCCCTGTCCCAGCATCACTGTCTCTGCACAGCTCCCCCCTTTCCTGTCCCAGAAGCACTCTGTCTGCTCAGCTCCCCAGTTCCCTGTCCCAGCATCACTTTCTCTGCACAGCTCCTCCTCTCCTGTCCCAGAAGCACTCTGTCTGCTCAGCTCCCCAGTTCCCTGTCCCAGCATCACTGTCTCTGCACAGCTCCCCCCTTTCCTGTCCCAGAAGCACTCTGTCTGCTCAGCTCCCCACGTCCCTGTCCCAGCATCTCTGTCTCTGCACAGCTCCCCCCTCCTGTCCCAGCAGCACCTTCTCTGCACAGCTCCCCCCTTTCCTGTCCCAGAAGCACTCTGTCAGATCAGCTCCCCACTACCCTGTCCCAGCATCACTTTCTCTGCACAGCTCCCCCCTCCCTGTTCCAGCAGCACTGTCTCTGCACAGCACCCCCCTCCCTGTCCCAGCAGCACTGTCTCTATTCAGCTCCACCCTTTCCTGTCCCAGCAGCACTGTCTCTTCACAGCTCCCTGCTCCCTTTCCCAACAGCACTGTCTCTGCTCAGCTCCCCCTGTTCCTGTCCCAGAAGCATTCTGTCTGCTCAGTTCCCACTTCCCTGTCCCAGGATCACTGTCTCTGCACAGCTCCCCCCTTTCCTGTCCCAGCAGCACTCTGTCTGCACAGGTCCCCTCTCCCTGTCCCAGCAGCACTGTCTCTGCACAGCTCCCCCCTTCCTATCCCAGTGGCACTCTCTATGCACAGCTCCCCTCTTCCCTGTCCCAGCAGCACTGTCCCTGCACAGCTCCCCCCTACATGTCCCAGCAGCACTGTCCATGCACAGCTCCCCCCTACCTGTCCCAGCAGCACTGTCTCTGCACAGCTCCCCCCTCCCTGTCCCAGAAGCACTCTGTCTGCACAGCTCCCATCTCCCTGTCCCAGCAGCACTGTCTCTGCACAACTCCCCCCTTTCCCGTCCCAGAAGCACTCTGTCTGCACAGCTCCCCCCTCCCTGTCCCAGGAGCACTATCTCTGCACAGCACCCCCCTCCCTGTCCCAGTGGCACTCACTATGCACAGCTCCCCTCTTCCCTGTCCCAGCAGCACAGTCCCTGCACAGCTCCCCCCTACCTGTCCCAGCAGCACTGTCTCTGCACAGTTCCCCCCTCTCCTGTCCCAGAAGCACTCTGTCTGCTCAGCTCCCCACTTCCATGTCCCAGCATCTCTGTCTCTGCAAAGCTCACCCCGCCCTGTCCCAGCAGCAGTGTCCCTGCACAGCACCCCTCTCCTGTCCCAGCAGCACTCTCTGCACAGCTCCCCCCTTTCCTGTACCAGAAGCACTCTGTCTGCTCAGCTCCCCCCTCCTGTCCCAGCAGCACTGTCTCTGCATAGCTCTCCCCTCCCTGTCCCAGTGGCAATCTCTATGCACAGCTCCCCTCTTCCCTGTCCCAGCAGCACTGTCCCTGCACAGCTGCCCCCTCCCTGTCCCAGTGGCAATCTCTATGCACAGCTCCCCTCTTCCCTGTCCCAGCAGCACTGTCCCTGCACAGCTGCACCCTCCCTGTCCCAGTGGCAATCTCTATGCACAGCTCCCCTCTTCCCTGTCCCAGCAGCACTATCTCTGCACAGCTTCCCCTTCTGGTCCCAGCACCACTCACTCTCCATAGCTCCCCTCTCCCTGTCCCAGCAGCACTGTATCTGTTCGGCTCCCCCATTTCCTGTCCCAGAAGCACTCTGTCTGCTCAGCACCCCACTTCCCTGTCCCAGCATCACTATCTCTGCACAGCTCCCCCCTTTCCTGTCCCAGAAGCACTCTGTCTGCTCAGCTCCCCTATTCCCTGTCCCAGCATCAATGTCTCCGCACAGCCCCACCTATCCTTTTCCAGAAGCACTGTCCCTGCACAGCTCCCCCCTTTCTGTTCCAGAAGCACTCTGTCTGCTCAGCTCCCCACTTCCCTGTCCCAGCAGCACTGTCTCTGCACAGCTCCCCACTCCCTGTCCCAGCAGCACAGTCTCTGCTCACCTCCCCCCTTTCATGTCCCAGAAGCACTCTGTCTGCTCAGCTCCCCACTTCCCTGTCCCAGCATCACTGTCCCTGCACAGCTCCCCACTTTCATGTCCCAGAAGCACTCTGTCTGCTCAGCTCCCTACTTCCCTGTCCCAGCAGCACTGTCTCTGCACAGCTCCCCACTCCCTGTCCCAGCAGCACAGTCTCTGCTCACCTCCCCCCTTTCATGTCCCAGAAGCACTCTGTCTGCTCAGCTCCCCCCTCCCTGTCCTAGCAGCACTGTCCCTGCACAACCCCCCCCTCCCTGTCCCAGCAGCACTGTCACTGCTCAGCTCCCCACTTCCCTGTCCCAGCATCACTGTCTTGGCACAGCCCCCCCTTTTCTTTCCCAGAAGCACTGTCCCTGCATAGCTCCCCCCTCCTGTCCCAGCAGCACCTTCTCTGCACAGCTCCCCCTGTTCCTGTCCCAGAAGCACTCTGTCAGATCAGCTCCCCACTACCCTGTCCCAGAATCACTTTCTCTGCACAGCTCCCCCCTTTCCTGTCCCAGAAGCACTCTGTCTGCTCAGCTACCCACTTCCCTGTCCCAGCATCCCTGTCTCTGCACAGCTCCCCCCTTTCCTGTCCCAGAAGCACTCTGTCTGCTCAGCTCCCCACTTCCCAGTCCCAGCATCACTGTTTCTGCACAGCTCCCCCCTTTCCTGTCCCCTAAGCACTCTGTCTGCTCAGCTCCCCTGTTACCTGTCCCAGCAGCACTGTCCCTGCACAGCTCACCCTTTTCCTGTCCCAGCAGCACTGTCTCTGCACAGCTTCCCCTCCCTGTCCCAGCAGCAATGTCTCTGCACAGCTCCTTGCTTTCCTGTCCCAGCAGCACTGTCTCTGCACAGCTTCCCCTGCCTGTCTCAGCAGCACTGTCTCTGCACAGCTCCCCCCTCCCTGTCCCAGCAGCACTGTCTCTGCACAGCTTACCCTCCCTGTCCCAGCAGCACTGTCTCTGCACAGCTCCCACCTTTCCTGTCCCAGAAGTGCTCTGTCTGCTCAGCTCCCCTGTTTCCTGTCCCAGCAGCACTGTCCCTGCACAGCTCCCTGCTCCCTGTCCCAGCAGCACTGTCTCTGCTCAGCTCCCCACTTCCCTGTCCCAGAAAAACTCTGTCTGCTCAGCTCCCCAGTTCCCTGTCCCAGCATCACTGTCTGGGCACAGCCCCCCCTTTCCTTTCCCAGAAGCACTGTCCCTGCATAGCTCCCCCCTCCTGTCCCAGCAGCACCTTCTCTGCACAGCTCCCCCCTACCTGTTCCAGCTGCACTATCTCTGAACAGCTTCCCCTCCTGGTCCCAGCAGCACTGTCTCTGCACAGCTCCCCCCTTTCATGTCTCAGAAGCACTCTTTCTGCTCAGCTCCCCACTTCCCTGTCCCAGCAGCACTGTCTCTGCACAGCTCCCCCCTTTCAGGTCCTTAAGCACCCTGTCTGCTCAGCTCCCCACTTCCCTGTCCCAGCATCACTGTCTCTGCACAGCTCCTGGCTTTCCTGTCCCAGAAGCACTCTGTCTGCTCAGCTCCCCCCTCCCTGTCCCAGCAGCACTGTCCCTGCACAGCTACCCCCTCCTGTCCCAGCAGCACTGTCTCTGCACAGCTCCCCCCTTTCCTGTCCCAGAAGCACTCTGTCTGCTCAACTCCCCACTTCCCTGTCACAGCATCACTATCTCTGCACAGCTCCCCCCTTTCCTGTCCCAGAAGCACTCTGTCTGCTCAGCTCCCCTGTTACCTGTCCCAGCAGCACTGTCCCTGCTCAGCTCCCTGCTCTCTGTCCCAGCAGCACTGTCTCTGTTCAGCTCCCCCCTTTCCTGTCCCCAAAGCACTCCGTCTGCTCAGCTCCCCAGTTCCCTGTCCAGGCATCACTGTCTTGGCACAGACCCCCCTTTCCTGTCCCAGAAGCACTCTGTCTTCACTGCTCACTCCTCCCTGTCCCAAAAGCACTCTGTCTGCTCAGCTCCCCTGTTTCCAGTCCCAGCAGCACTGTCCCTGCACAGCTCCATGCTCCATGTCCAAGAAGCACTCTGTCTGCTCAGCTCCCCACTTCCCTGTCCCAGCATCACTGTCTCGGCACAGCCCCCCCTTTCCTGTCCCAGCAGCACTGTTTCGGCACAGCACCCCTCTCCCTGTCCCAGGGACACTGTCTCTGCACAGCTCCCCCCACCCTGTCCCAGCAGCACTGTCTCTGCACAGCTCCCCCCTCCATGTCCCAGAAGCACTCTGTCTGCACAGCTCCCATCTCCCTGTCCCAGCAGCACTGTCTCTGTTCAGCTCCCCCCTTTCCTGTCCCAGAAGCACTCTGTCTGCACAACTCCCCCATCCCTATCCCTGCATCACTCTCCCTGCACAGCTCCCCCCTCCCTGTCCCAGCAGCACTGTCTCTGCACAGCTCCCTGCTCCCTATCCCAGCAGCACCTTCTCTGCACAGCTCCCCCCTTTCCTGTCCCAGAAGCACTCTGTCTGCTCAGCTCCACCCTCCCTGTCCCAACAGCACTGTCCTTGCAAAGCACCCCCTTTCCTGTCCCAGAAGCCCTCTGTCTGACAGCTCACTCCTCCCTGTCCCAGAAGTACTCTGTCTGCACAGCTGCCCCCGCCCTGTCCCAGCAGCACTGTCTATGCACAGCTCCCCCCTCCCTGTCCCAGAAGCACTCTGTCTGCACAGCTGCCCCCGCCCTGTCCCAGCAGCACTGTCTCTGCACAACTCCCCCTTTCCGGTCCCAGAAGCACTCTGTCTGCACAGCTCCCCCCTTCCTATCCCAGTGGCACTCTCTATGCACAGCTCCCCTCTTCCCAGTCCCAGCAGCACTGTCCCTGCACAGCTCCCCCCTACCTGTCCCAGCAGCACTATCACTGCACAGCTTCCCCTCCTGGTCCCAGCAGCAGGGTCTCTGCACAGCACCCCCCTCCCTGTCCCAGTGGGACTCTCTATGCACAGCTCCCCTCTTCCCTGGCCCAGCAGCACTGTCCCTGCACAGCTCCCCCCACCTGTCCCAGCAGCACAGTCCCTGCACAGCTCCCCCCTCCCTGTCCCAGAAGCACTCTGTCTGCACAGCTCCCATCTCCCTGTCCCAGCAGCACTGTCTCTGCACGGCTCCCCCCTTTCCCGTCCCAGAAGCACTATCTCTGCACAGCTTCCCCTTCTGGTCCCAGCAGCACAGTCCCTGCACAGCTCCCCCCACCTGTCCCAGCAGCACAGTCCCTGCACAGCTCCCCCCTACCTGTCCCAGCAGCACTATCTCTGCACAGCTTCCCCTTCTGGTCCCAGCAGCACAGTCCCTGCACAGCTCCCCCCACCTGTCCCAGCAGCACAGTCCCTGCACAGCTCCCCCCTCCCTGTCCCAGAAGCACTCTGTCTGCACAGCTCCCATCTCCCTGTCCCAGCAGCACTGTCTCTGCACGGCTCCCCCCTTTCCCGTCCCAGAAGCACTCTGTCTGCACAGCTCCCCCCTCCCTGTCCCAGTAGCACTGACTCTCCACAGCTCCCCTCTCCCTGTCCCAGCAGCACTGTCTCTACTCAGCTCCACCCTTTCCTGTCCCAGAAGCACTCTGTCTGCCCAGCTCCCCCATCCCTATCCCTGCATCACTCTCCCTGCACAGCTCCCCCTTCCCTGTCCCAGCAGCACTGTCTCTTCACAGCTCCCTGCTCCCTGTCCCAGCAGCACTGTCTCTGCTCAGCTCCCCCTGTTCCTGTCCCAGAAGCATTCTGTCTGCTCAGTTCCCACTTCCCTGTCCCAGGATCACTGTCTCTGCACAGCTCCCCCCTTTCCTGTCCCAGCAGCACTCTGTCTGCACAGGTCCCCTCTCCCTGTCCCAGTGGCACTGTCTCTGCACAGCTCCCCTCTTCCCTGTCCCAGCAGCACTGTCCCTGCACAGCTCCCCCCTACCTGTCCCAGCAGCATTGTCTCTGCACAGCACCCCCCGCCCTGTCCCAGAAGCACTCTGTCTGCACAGCTTCCATCTCCCTGTCCCAGCAGGACTGTCTCTGCACAGCACCCCCCTCCCTGTCCCAGTGGCACTCTCTATGCACAGCTCCCCTCTTCCCTGTCCCAGCAACACTGTCCCTGCACAGCTACCCCCTACCTGTCCCAGCAGCACTGTCTCTGCACAGCTCCTCCCTCTCCTGTCCCTGAAGTACTCTGTCTGCTCAGCTCCCCACTTCCCTGTCCCAGCATCTCTGTCTCTGCACAGCTCCCCCCGCCCTGTCCCAGCAGCAGTGTCCCTGCACAGCTCCCCTCTCCTGTCCCAGCAGCACTGTCTCGGCACAGCTCCCCCCTTTCCTGTCCCAGAAGCACTCTGTCTGCTCAGCACCCCACTTCTGTGTCCCAGCATCACTATCTCTGCACAGCCCCCCCTTTCCTGTCCCAGAAGCACTCTATCTTCTCAGCTCCCCACTTCCCTGTCCCAGCAGCACTGTCTCTGCACAGCTCCCCCCTTTCATGTCCCTAACCACTCTGTCTGCTCAGCTCCCCCCTCCCTGTCCTAGCAGCACTGTCCCTGCACAACCCCCCCCTCCCTGTCCCAGCAGCACTGTCACTGCTCAGCTCCCCACTTCCCTGTCCCAGCATCACTGTCTCAGCACAGCCCCCCCTTTCCATTCCCAGAAGCACTGTCCCTGCATAGCTCCCCCCTCCTGTCCCAGCAGCACCATCTCTGCACAGCTCCCCCCTTTCTTGTCCCAGAAGCACTCTGTCAGATCAGCTCCCCACTAACCTGTCCTAGGATCACTTTCTCTGCACAGCTCCCCACTCCCTGTCCCAGCAGCACTGTCCCTGCACAGCTCCCCCCTTAGCTGTCCCAGCAGCACTGTCCCTGCACAGCTTCCACTCCCTGTCCCAGCATCACTGTCTGGGCACAGCCCCCCCTTTCCTCTCCCAGAAGCACTCTGTATGCTCAGCTCCCCCCTCCCTGTCCTAGCAGCATGGTCCCTGCACAACCCCCCCTGTCCCAGCAGCACTGTCTATGCACAGCTCCCTCCTCCCTGTGCCAGCAGCACTGTCCCTGCACAGCTACCCCCTCCTGTCCCTGAAGCACTCTGTCTGCTCAGCTCCCCCCTCCCTGTCCTAGCAGCACTGTCCCTGCATAACACCAGCTCCCTGACCCAGCAGCACTCTCCCTGCACAGCTCCCCCCTCCTGTCCCAGCAGCACTGTCTGTGCACAGCTCCTCCCTTTCCTGTCCCAGAAGCACTCTGTCTGCTCAGCTCCCCACTTCCCTCTCCCAGCATCACTGTCTCTGCACAGCTCCCCCCTTTCCTGTCCCAGAAGCACTCTGTCTGCTCAGCTCCCCACTTCCCAGTCCCAGCAGCACTGTCTCTGCACAGCTCCCCCCTCCCTGTCCCAGCAGCACTGTCCCTGCACAGCTCACCCCTTTCCTGTCCCAGCAGCACTGTCCCTGCACAGCTCCCTCTCCTTGTCCCAGCATCACTGTCCCTGCCAGCTCCCCCCTTTCCTGTCCCAGAAGCACTCTGTCTGCTCAGCTCCCCACTTCCCAGTCCCAGCAGCACTGTCTCTACACAGCTCCCCCCTCCCTGTAACAGCAGCACTGTCTCTGCACAGCTCCAGCCTCCCTGTCCCAGCAGCACTGTCTCTACACAGCTCCCTCTCCCTGTCCCAGCAGCACTGTCCCTGCACAGCTCCCTCTCCTTGTCCCAGCAGCACTGTCCCTGCCAGCTCCCCCCTTTCCTGTCCCAGAAGCACTCTGTCTGCTCAGCTCCCCACTTCCCAGTCCCAGCAGCACTGTCTCTACACAGCTCCCCCCTCCCTGTAACAGCAGCACTGTCTCTGCACAGCTCCCGCCTCCCTGTCCCAGCAGCACTGTCTCTGCACAGCTCCCCCCTCCCTGTCCCAGCAGCACTGTCCCTGCACAGCTCCCCCCTCCCTGTCTCAGCAGCACTGTCTCTGCACAACTTCCCCCTCCCTGTCCCAGCAGCACTGTCCCTGCACAGCTCCCCCCTTTCTTGTCTCAGCAGCACTGTCTCTGCACAGCTCCCCCCTCCCTGTCCCAGCAGCAGTGTCCCTGTCCAGTTCCCCCTTCCCTGTCCCAGCAACACTGTCTCTGCACAGCTCCCTCCTCCCTGTCCCAGCAGCAGTGTCCCTGTCCAGTTCCCCCTTCCCTGTCCCAGCAACACTGTCTCTGCACAGCTCTCCCCTCCCTGTCCCAGCAGCAATGTCTCTGCACAGCTCCCCCCTTTCCTGTCCCAGAAGCACTCTGTCTGCTCAGCTACCCACTTCCCTGTCCCAGCATCAGGGTCTCTGCACAGCTCCCCCTTTCCTGTCCCAGAAGCACTCTTTCTGCTCAGCTCCCCACTTCCTGTCCCAGCAGCACTGTCTCTGCTCAGCTCCCCCCTTTCCTGTCCCAGAAGCACTCTCTCTGCACAGCTGCCCCCTCCCTGTCCCAGCAGCACTGTCTCTGCATAGCTTCCCCTCCCTGTCCCAGCAGCACTGTCCCTGCACAGCTCCCCCCTCCCTGTCCCAGCGGCACTCTCTCTGCACAGCTCCCCTGTTCCCTCTCTCAGCAGCACTGTCTCTGCACAGCTCCCCACTCCCTGTCCCAGCGGCACTCTCTCTGCACAGCTCCCCTGTTCCCTGTCTCAGCAGCACTGTCCCTGCACAGCACCCTCCTCCCTGTTCCAGCGGCACTCTCTCTGCACAGCTCCCCTGTTCCCTTTCTCAGCAGCACTGTCTCTGCACAGCTCCCCCCTCCCTGTCCCAGTGGCACTCTCTCTGCACAGCTCCCCTGTTCCCTGTCTCAGCAGCACTGTCCCTGCACAGCTCCCCTGTTCCCTGTCCCAGCAGCACTCTCTCTGCACAGCTCCCCGGTCCCCCTCTCAGCAGCACTGTCCCTGTACAGTTTCCCTTCCCTGTCCCAGCAGCACTGTCCCTGCACAGCTTCCCCTCCCTGTCCCAGCAGCACTGTTTCTGCACAGCTCCCCGCTCCCTGTCCCCACAGCACCCCCACCTTGCAAACAATGCATGTGGACACCTGTGCCCACTCATCTCTGCACACCTGAGCCTGCACTGCCTCAGAGAACAGAGTTAGTGCTACTCCTCCTTGTCTATGCTTCTGAACCAAAGCACTAGGACTAGGATTCAGTTTCTTTAGAAAAATAAATCCTCGTTAACTGAGTGGCCCAGCAGCACAGACCAAGCTGCCCTGAGCCTGTCTGAATGCAGAGTAACTACAAAACCATGGGTGGGCCCTCCCCAGCCAGCACAGGGGAAGCTGCTACTAGTGGGGTGCTTCTCCTGGGTCTTCATGATCTCAGTGACACTAAGGTGTCTAGAACTTGACCTTGCAGTTGTCCCCGCAGCTGGCCTGGCAGAACTGCTTTGGGGTTGAAGTTCAGGTCCCGCACCAGCTGCCTGTGGGCATTCTCCATGCAGTAGATCTGGCTGAGGGAGAAGCACATGCACAGTGAAGCAGGTGGGACAGCCTGACTTGCACACCCACAGTGCCCACCCAACTCCAGGCCTTGGGCCCCTGGCCAAGCTCCCGCTTTACCTGGTGGGCGCACCCGACAGGGCTGCAGACGCTAGAAAGCCTGGAACTCACCTTGGTGCCTCTGGCAGCGGTGATTCAGGCTGTGGTTTCTCCAGAAGCCTGTGCGGGGTGAGGCCGGTCTGCAGCGTCACATGACATGGTGCCTTGAGAATGAGAGTGGCCAGAGGGCCTGTGCCTGCCAAGGAGCAGTGGAGACAGGCTTTGGCGTGGACACTGCACCATGTCTGGCAGGAGGACGTGAGCAAAAAGGAAATGAGGAAGGCGGGGCGGTGGGGAGGCAGATGCACCACTGTTGGCATCGGGACAGTCAGGGCAGGGAGCATGATAGGGGAAAGCTGCAGCAAACGGAGGGTCAGCGTTTGTCTGCTGGGCTCATCCCTCACTCACTCCTTCCCATGGGTGCCAAGTGCCGTTGTCAGGGTCTGTGCCATCCACCCATTCTGCACCCCACAGCCTCGGGCAGAGACACGCATGTACGCACGGCACACGTGCACGCACACACCTGACGCCGACTCCCACTGCTCTAGGTTGCTCCAGGCTGGTTCTGAAACCACACTGCTCTGACATCACAACCACCAACATGGGAAGGTCTCTGGGAGGCGGGACAAGGCTAGGAACAGACCTGAGCCCAGTCAGCACAGGTGAGACCTCTGCTGGCCCACGTCCAGCCCCTTCCTGCGCCTCACTCGGCCCACGCTGCCCATTCCACTCTGACCTTGGCTGTAACCTCTGTCCCTCAATCATGCAGTTTCCCTCTCCTGCTCCCATGGGTGGCAAATGCCAGGCAGCTCCCTCCGTCACTTGGCTCTGAGTCTCCACAGACCTGAGCCGGGACTTCACAGCTTCATTCCTCAGGGTGCACACTCTCGATCCATTTGTCCTGCCCTCCAGGCTGGATTTTCTGGCTGTAAGCCACTTGTACATCTTGAGCCAGTTTTCACATCCTGCACCTTCCATCATGCCAGTATTTTCTCTAAAATAAGACACCCTGATCCTAAGACCTTCCGAGTGAGACAGGGAACATATGAACAGACCTGGGGACTGGGTGAGCAGCCGCGCATGCAGGCATTTACTGGGCTTCCACATGCGGCGGAGGCACAGACTTTAGTGCAGGGCACGACCCTGGCAGTAGACACTGAATGTGCCCAGCTCAACAAAAACTGAAGCTGTCTGCAGAAGTAACAGTCAGTGAGGGGGGCCACGTGCCCCTCAGATACTCATTGACTCCAAGAGCCAGTGTGGCAAAGGTGGGACCTGCAAGATGTCACCCCCAAAGCCACCTCTGTGGGGTTTGTCTGGGGTCTGAAATGTCACTCGCCGAGCCTCTTGCCTGTCCAGTGGTTCTCAACCTTCCTGATGCTGTGACCCTTTAATACAGCTCCTCATGTTGTGGTGACACCAACTATACAATTATTTTTATTGCTACTGCATAACTGTAATTTTGCTGCTGTTATGTCTTAGGCGACCCCTGTGAAAGTGTTGTTCAACCCTTAAATGGGTCATGACCCACAGGTTGAGAACCGCTGCTTTAGACACTGAGAGTCTACACTCCTTTAAAGAACAATGCCAAGGGAAGACAGCTGCCAGGCCTGGGGGCGGATAGCGGCTGCTCCTTGTGACCCGAGCCCAAAGTCCAATCCCCAGTCAGGAACCAGACCCCTGTGGGCAGGCGGCACAAGCAGCCAGTCCAGCTGCTTCACAAGCCGGGGTCCACGGGACTGCAGGCCTCAAGTTTGAGTTCTGCTCCCCCCAGAAGGCAATGGTCGTCGTGGTGATGCTGACTTGGTGCCTCAGACAAGTGGTGCTGAGCTGAAGGCAGAGTGCATCTCACAAAGGCTTGCAGGGCTTCGTTGCCATGACAACAGATAAGCGTACCCTCACTCCTTGGCCTGTGAACCACACCTGGAACAGAAAACCGCTGCTGTTTGTTCCACTAGAACTGCTGGCTGCGGTGCACCTTGACGGGAATGACAAACTCTGATCTCCCAATAGCGACAAAAATGTTTGCAGACAGCACCACAGACTAACCAGGGACCATGGCTGTCCACCTGTGGTCTCCACCCGTGGAGACTGAGAACAGGCTCGATCATAATCTCCTGATAAACTGCCAGTGCTGGGGTTGCCCACTGGGCACTCGACAGGACAGAGCACCCACAGGTATGGCCACGGATACACCAGCTCACGCTGGGGAGGAGACACAAAAGGAGATGAAGACAGACAAGCCACGTGCCCAGATCCATCTGGCTCCAGTCGGCCCTTGTGGGTGAAGTGGGGCAGAGAGGAGATGACACACCAGGTGTATCCTGGGCTCCTGCTCATCACTGACCTCATGCTCCACGTGTCCCACCCTCGCACAGTGGTGCCATTTGCTGAAGCCAACTGGGTGCAATTGTGATGAGGGCTCCACCTGCCTGAGGTGAACTCCAGCTGCCCCTTCCCTTCTCGGGACACTGAGCTGGCCAGCTGCCAAAGGAAGGAGACAAGGAAAGAAATTTGGTCTCCTCAGAAAATGCAAGAGGATGTTGTGTACTCCCAGGAGAGCAGGGAAATAGTCACTGAAAGCAATTAGGAAGCTTGGTCTTTGCTTTCTCCCCTTAAAAGGCAAGAATGGGTGAGCCTTACTTGGGAAAAAGTATAAAACTAAGCACAGCAAGCAGTAGAAAACATATTAACAGACTACTATTCAACAGGGCTTGCAAGGGTGTGAATAGGGAAAATCTGCTCGAAGGTGAAAGAACAGACATCTGGCTGCCCCCAGAGCACAATGGAGCAAGTGCCACCTCCAGACACAGGACAACAGCTGGGCCTCGTCATGGGTTCTGAGTGTCCCCCCTCAGGGATCTCTAACTCTGTCACACAGGTGAGTGACCTCTATAGGCAAAGCCCATGAAGACCTCTCAGGACACCCACTGGGAGTGTCTCTGGCCCCCGCCTCCTGAAACCTGGAGGGGCCAGGTCAGAGCCTAGGAAGAGGTCCCTCCGAATCATTCCCCTCCTGCCCACCTGCCTGGCTGCCAGGAAATTTATGCCCACAGGCACCACACGGGCTACAGCACTACTGGGATTTGGGGTTGAATGCCCATCCACACAGTGACCACTGAGGGCAGGGACCATGCACCGGCCAGTGTTTCTGCCATGCATCCCCCAGGGCACACAGCCCGTCACTTCCACTTGAACTTCAGCTTTGCTCCCGGGAACACTGAGGGGGACTCAGAGGCAGGACCTTAAAGACCTGGAAAGAGACCAAGGGAGGTCACCAGGCAGTGTGTCTCATGACTCCTGGGTGCCACAGCCCCACATTGGTGTGTCCTCAGGGCCCACAGCTCAGCACAATGCATCCAGACTCAAGGAGGATAGGCCTTGGACAGCGAGCCTTCAGGGCTAGGGGATTCAATGAGAGGTGGGGGAATACAGATAGAACCCAGGTGAGAAACGTAGCAGTGGTGACACTTCGAAACACTTCAGTGTGAGTCTCCTTTATCCCATGACCTCTGCACCCCCGGGAGCCCTTGCTCAGTTCTGTTTACATGTCCCCAAGACACCAAAGCCTGACAGTCGGCTTTACTGTGCACAACAGGTGCAACCCTGAGTGGGCCTTGGGAAAGTTGAGGAGTCTCTTTAGGTTTCCACTAAATGCACCTCACAGCCGTCCCACCCATGGCGTGGGGTTCCCATTGCCCTGGCAGATCACAGGTCAGAGTGAGCCAGGGACAGGCCCTGCTGTGATGGCAAGGCCGGCCCTCTCGGGTTCTAGTGTTCCTGTCTGTGAGGTCGGGCTGGACTGGGCCCACGTGACAGCTCCCCACAGCCTGGCATTCAGGCCACGCTGCTGGCCACAAAGGCCCACTGGGTTCCGCAGACACGCCAGCCTTGCTCTGGTTCCTGCCCGTGCCCGTGGCTCCTGCTGCCTCTGTGCTCCGGGCCCACCTGGGCCAGTCTGGCTCACCCTGCTTGGGGAGCTGGCCTGTCCTCCACCTGGCTCCAAAGTTCCTACTGACCTGAGTGGTACAGACATGGCACAGAATGTTCCAGAATGTCAGTTTAGTAAAGTTTTCACAGGTTTCCCACCCGCAGCCTCACATGTTTGGTGAACTATCCTATTAATAGGTTTTGCTCCAAATCACTCTTGGCTCTTTCTAGAAATCAAATCTGCTCTTACAGGACAAAATGTTACTGACCATTCAAGATGTTCAAATGCTGACCCACAAGTCCTGGGGCCAGGGGTGGGGCCCCAGCGATGCCTCTGGGGAGGGGAGCAGACCTCAGCTGCAGCCCCAGTGTTTCCACTAGGAAGCCACTGGTCTGGTGCCATTGGTTCCCAGGCCACATGCACCGTCACCTTCAGACAGTCCCTGGCTTCCTGAACCTGACTCTTCTCATGTCAAGTGAGGGAGTCAGAGCACACAAGCCTGAGGCCTGGTTCTAGCGGACAACTTGAACATCAGTGAGGGGTGACGGTTCACCAAACACTCTGTGACCAACCACTCTGAGGCTGGGGAGCAGGCCCAGCACCCCCAGCTGCTCCTGAAAGTAGCTTAGTTTTTGACCTACACAGCTGGGCACAGTGACAGGGCTTCAGTGCCAGTAATGCTGTCCCATCCCTCCCAGCCCCTCCCAACCCTTGACAATCACAGTCAAAGCCATCAAAGCCTCATAATCATCATCCCCAATGTTCCTTCCCTGCATGTGGCCTGGAAACCAATGGCACCAGACCAGGGGGTTCCTGGTGGAAACACGGGGCCCCTTGGGGACGTGAGTGCTGGGAAAGGCTCGAGTAGGCAGACATTTGAGTCTTTGTCTTGAACCAGACCACTCTGAGGGCCTCATTCTTTCAGAGCCTCACGGTCTGCAGCCCCTGCAAGACAGGCTTGTTTCCATGGAAACCCAGCGGTCTCTGTGCGTGGCTTCAGCCCTCCGAGGAGAGCGCAAAGCTGGGGGGCAATGTTGTGTCCTAGTCTGCTTTCCAATGAAAGGATTGCATGTGACTGAGAAGTTTCCTTCCTCTTTGAGAACCGTGCGTGCCAAATGCACAACCGTATGAACATAACACTGTTCATTAAAAAAACATCCTGATAAAAGCTCATTCTCTTTCAAAGGCTGTTTTCCTTAACCGTCATAGTGAGTCACCCTAAGGAATAGAATCCTCAGCAAATTCGATAACAAACTGAGGAGTTATCAGGAGACAATGGGGGTGGGCAACTGAGGCCGAGATGTCCTTTGCACTGTAGACTGTGGTCTCCCAAGCCTGCTTGAGGTTCCCATGATCTCCAACCCTCACCTGGTTAGCCCCCATCACACCCCTCTGTGGGCTGCCTCTCAGCTGCCCACCTGGCCAGGTGGAGGAAAGGGAAAGCTGTCCCCTGGGAAGACCCTCCCTGGAATTGGCTTAGGTCAATTCCATACACAGTCACCAGCCTCCTGGGAAGAGGCAGAACCTGATGCACAAAGAGAAACAGTAGGGCCTCTGCTCTCTCAGGAGCTCACAGTCCTGAAGAAATTGTTTATGTGTCTGTGCGTGCATGAGTGTGCATATGTAAGAGTGTGTGCACATCCATGTGTATGTGTGTGCATGTGTAAGTGTGCATATATGTTTTTTGTGTGTGCAGGTATGTGGTACATGTGTAAGTGTGTGCATGGGCATGTGTGCACATGTTTGGGTATATGTGTATACATGTGTAGGTGTAGGTGTGAGTGTGTGCACATGTGTGCAGGTGTTTGTGTGTACGTGTGTGGGCGCATGAGTGTGCATTCTGTGGCCCCCTGCACCACCCAGAGCCTTACAGCCAGTCACTGGGTGAAAGAACAATGACGGCTTTAGCAGAAACCTCCTTGAGTGTTTAAGTGTCTACAATGTTGCCACTCCTCACTACTGGCTTCCTGTCACTCAAAAGACAGGCACCCATAGGTGTCTGGGCTACGCCACCACCTCCAGCCGCCTCTTGCTGTGGCCCCTCCTTGCCCTGCGCCGCCTCCTGGGCTTTCATCAGTGTCTTGCTCAGGCTCACCTGATGTCTTTAGGATGATTGTTGTAACCCAGGAGATCGACCACACTCAGACTCAATTTTTCAGTTTTTGGGGATGTTTTATTACCTGCGCAGGGACTGCAGCCAACCTACACAGAGAACTGCAGCCCCAAGCTCAGGGGGAGGGTTGTCTATATAGGGCAGGGGTCATTCAAGAGTTTAGCAGAGCAAGCAAGCTGCTTGTATAGAAGCGGAGGCAGTTAGCGATAAGCAGGAGGGAACGGAGGTGGGAGGGAGCTGAGGCGAAAGGGAACTGGGTGAACTGGGTCAGCATACATCTATCCTGCTATTCATTCCATTATCCAAGTTTTAAAAACTAACAAATTTGAGATGGATATCAGCGGTCAGTCAGGTGCAATACACACATGTTTAACAGTTAGTTTTATGGGGTAAAGGGAGCTTCAGTTTCTCCCTATCAGTTTCTTTACAGAGCATGCAGGACACTCTGGCCTTGGGGCCATTTCTGTCCTCCCTTTTCCTGAAGGATGTTGTTTTTCAAATTCCCAGTGAAGGTCAAACTCTGGTTAATTTTTATGGGGCTAAAGCCGTCTATAACATTCCCCATTGTTCATCTTGCTATCTCTGAGGTTGTTAATTAGGGCAGCTCAAAGACAAGTTGGATTCTAAGGACAGTGAGCTACAACATGATATATGTCAAGAAGGGACCAGAGGGTGGGGGTGCAACTGGATCCTTCCTCCACTTGGCTTCTGAGAGCTAAACTCAAGGTGTATAACTCGGGTGAAGGTGGGAGATCTTTTCTCTGAGGGAACTAACAACCTGAGGAAAAGACCTGCTGAGTCTGTGAATGGGGTCCCCCCAGCACCCTGAAGCAAAGCACCCCACCAAGCCCACGCCCACACAGCTTCACCAGGTTTCAGGGAGTCACACCCAGGTAAGCGGGGTAGCTGGCACCACAGATATGTAAGGAAATGGCTGTCATGGTAACAAACTAAACCAGGTGAACCAGAACAAGCAAACAAACAGTGACTCAGGAAGGAAGACAGGAACACAAGATACATTGTTAAAGAAGCTCTTGTCAATGTGCTCAGGAAGAGAAACAAGCAGAAAATAAACTTATGAAATGAGATCAGTATGCTATGAAAAAGGACATTCAGGGCGGAGGTGGAGGAGGGCACGGGGGATAAATGATGATAAAATAATAAAATATATATAAAAATAAATAGAACATTCACAAAAAAGACAAGGCTCTTGGAAATTAAAAAGCAGAATAACAAACATCAAAAACACAATAATAAGCTTGGAGTATAAAGGAGAACAAAACAAGGTGAAAAATGAAAATGGAGATACAGGAAAATTAGGGCATCAGCCTGGGAGCCCACCATCACAAAAGAAGGGGAGATGAGCAGGGAGAAGAAACGATCCAAGAAATAACAAGGGAAACCCAGTACACCTGTGCGGTGAGCAACAGTGGGCCTGGACGTGGGCACTGTCAGGGCTCTGAGTCCTAGGATGGGGACATGGTGCCATGTGGCAAGGATGTGGATGCCCCACTGTTCTACCTGGTTTGCCTCCCAGCCCACCTTCCTCCCACAAAACAATCTGTTGTGGCAACTTGTGTTATTACCTGCTTCCCTTATTCATCATGAACTCTGTGAGGGTAGGGACCACCTTGTCTTGTCCAGCCAGGGGCCATAGCCTCTGAGCAGGCTTGGTGAAGGGCAGGTACTCAGTAAATATGCATGGGATGCATGCATGGGTGGGTGGCTGAGTGGAGCAGTGTGGGTCAGGTGGCCACAGGCAGACTAAGAACAGCAGTCACCACCCAGAAGCAACACCCTGACGAGCTCACGACCATGAACACTGCTTCCACGTATTCACTGGATGTTCCTTGGGTACCTGGGAACTTCCAGTCAATGTTCCAAATACAAATGAGACTCTGGGAACCCAAACACAAATGAGACACAATCCCACACGTCGAGGGGCTCGTGGGTATGTTTACAATAGGGACATCCAGCACAACACCATCTCACACAGTGACGCTCATTTCCCTGATGCTTAGACCACCCAGGGTCGAGCCCCCCACATCAAGGGGGGCAGAGCACCTTGGCCGAGGCAGGGGCCACACACACTTTTGAGGCATCAGAACAGTCCTGGGATCCTGAGATACAGTGTTCACTGAGAACAGTGCTGGGGGAGGCCTGGCCATGCCGCTCCTCTGTGTACCTTCAGGTTTCATCTTAGAGTCTAACGTGGACGTTCTCACTCGAGAACCTTTGCTTAGGCGCTATGAGCTCGCAACTAGAGGAATCTACCTTCATCAGTCCTAGGAGGAGCCCTGCAGCACCCCCTGTCTCTGCCTCATTCCTGAGAGGTCCCACCACCACCAAGCCCTCGGCATAAATATGAGCAATTTCCCCTTTATTTGTAACAACCTCATTCTTGTTTCTTCTTCCTGAAGCAGTTACAGTATAATGATGTCATGTATTTAAACCTGATAAATAAAATCACTATGAATATTTAATTGATTCTTGATTACAATCAATAGTATTTCTGAAACAATCAAGCATCCTACGATAAAATATAATTGATTAATTAGCACATCCCCTTACTTGACAATTACACAAATGCATTATTTATGCTATTAGATAGATGTACAGTGCATTATTCCACATTTTGTGCTATTGTTACAAAGCTCCTGAAACTCTCCAGCTCACTTTCCATTTTTCTTTGGCTGATACTGTGGCAGAGAGCTAAGTGCATTCAAATGGGCCAGTTAAAAACTGGAGAAACACAGTGACATCAAAGGTCAAAGACCCGAACAGCAAGTCAATTCAAATGAGTCATTAACTAATCTCTCTGATCTTTTCAGAGGAAGATGCTGGGGCCCAGATTAGCTAGGATCCAATCATGTACTTTACCTGTTAAGCAGAATTGAGGCAAAAACCTTTACCCTGGGCAGTGGGTGAGTGGCTGTGAAGGAAGAGAAGCCAGGTTATCCTGTGTGGCAGCCTGAACTAGTCCAAGCCTAGCATCCATTTTTGGGTCATTTTTACCTCTTCTAGCAGGGCCCGGGATGTTTCTCTCCAAATGGAATGACCATCCTATTGAGGAACCACCTTGGCTGACATCAAAGTCCCAGCCTTCTCCAGACGCTTCTTTCTCCCTGTCTCTCAATAACCCAGCCCCACCAAGTGTTCTTTCCAAAATACTGGACTGGTAGCATTTTCCTGGTCACTCCCCCAAATCTGTGGCATAATAAAAAGACTTCCTCAAAGTACATGAGTGCCCTAGAGCTAAGGATGGAACTGGAGCCAGAGCAGCCAGTGGCCACCTGCATGACACTGGCCCACAAGCTGAAGCCAGGAAACAGTGGCTGCCACCCATTGGGAGACTTGGCCTGAAGGTGGAAGCCAGCATCCATGTTCCATACACTGGTGAAAGCCAATGAGCAGACTCCAAAACCCATGTCAAAACCCAGTGAAACTGGTGACTTTTGCAGGTCAATTTTTCTTTAAAAAATCCAGTAGAAAAAGTATGCTTCTTTTTACTAACAAGTATCAGCCTGGCTTCAATTTCCCTTCCTGGATTGTGAACACATAGTAGAAGATAATGAAGCAGAGACTTCAGAGTTAAAAGAAAAGTCTGGCCCAGCTGGTGTGGCTCAGTGGTTGAGTGTTGACCCATGCACCAAGAGGTAGTGTGTTCAATTCCTGGTCAGGGAGGATCCCCAGGTTGTAGGCCTGATCCCCAGTGGGGAGGGCATGCAGGAGGTGGCCAATTGATGTTCTCTCTCATCGATGATTCTGTCTCTTTCTCCCACTCCCTTTCTCTCTCTCTCTCTTAAATCAATAAAGAAAAAAATTAAATGAAAGTCTGTGACCCCAACATTCTATACCCAGCTAAGGTGTCAGCACTCATACCACCTGCCTTCCTCGTGATGCTGTTGGGGCCTCAAAAGAGAAGGAAAGAAAAAAGCCTCAACTATGGAGAAGCCTGGCTAGGGCATAAAACCATTCCCTCAGACTAACCTGAACGATGGTGACAAATACACACATTGGTCACGTGTAACTGTTGAAAGTAAAACATTTCATGCACAAAAGTAGCAGCTTAGTGAGAATATGAGGGAACCTGGCTCAGATATGCAAGAACAAGGGAAGAGAATGCATGTGCCCATTTCCTGGATTTACATAGGGGGATTGATAGTATGTCTTACTTTGGTATCTAGACAGTATATGCTTTTTCTTATCTAGGGAAACAGTCACCATGATTGAATTGATAAGCAATAGACAAAAAGCTATGTTTGAAAATTAAGACAGGTTCAAGAACTATTTCTCACCAGAAACCAGCCGGGACACCCTGTAGACCAGCTTTTCAGAGTGTGTGGAGCAGAGAAATGCTCCCAGAGAGGAAACTTCCCAAAGTAAGCCGGTCCTAGGGACCTGAGCAAGGGCGGGCAGACGAGGAAACCACAGGTAGGCGTCCTTCATGAACACGGATGCACAGACCTCCCACAAAATGCGCAGAGGTGCACCGAAGGCCACCATGGCTCACACTCTGAAACACAGCAATGTTCCCCCAGGAGTTGCCACTGGGTTCTGTAACAGCAGACAGCTACAGGCCAGCTCACACCACCTGCTCCCTGCAGGCCTGCAGCCACAAGGAAACAGCACTCAAGCTGCCCCCACTTCTGACACTGCAATTCCACGTCCCCAGGTAAGAAATGAGCAAGAACTCCAGAAGCTGAGATCACCAGGTTGTCGCACCCCGGAGATGGAGCCTGTGCTCTGCTAGAAGCTGCACCAGGTGGATGAACAGGATATGATGTGGGCGGAGCACTGAGGGTCAACTGGCCACCAGAGACCTAAGGGCTGGCCCGTGGGGACAAGGGGAAGGAGGCAAATCCCAGAGGAAACCTGGTCTGCAGCCAGGATCCTCTCACCACAAGGTGGCTTGCAAAGCAGCAACCACATTTCTCAATCAAACAGTGCGACACAGGTTTTGACCAAAAAATAAAAAGATTTTTTTATTTTTAAATTTATTTACTTGAATGTCCTAAAGAGGTTTCAGAAATCCAATGTATTTACATGCTAATAAATCAATTTATTACAAAAATAACATTTTACAAAATCAGAAAAACGCCCTTTGCTCTCGAATTTATTTCACATGTGCCCGCACCCCATTGTGGGCTTGTAGGACCTGGTCTCAGGGCAGGGGGAACAGGGCATCTCTCGGGGCTGAGGAGCCTGGGAGACAGATGACTGAGCAAGACCATTCTTTCAGAAGACAGGAACCATGAAGGAAGCAGACTTAGCCGATGTGACCAGGGAGCAACAGGGACTATACGGGCTTCCTGGCCCTGACCGGTGACCTCAGATGGAGTGGCCTACACCACAGTGTGGGGTTGCAGGCACTGTGTTCAGAAACCTGAGGTGAGTTCTTCGGGCTGCACTCCTCCCCAGAAGCCCGGGGGGCCTGATGCCCTCCTTACAGGACAGTTCCCTTCCCTGTCCCTGCCAAAGCCACTCCCAGCTTCCAGAGGCCACCTGAAAACCCTGTCCTGTGTCCCTTCCTCCAGCCTCAAAGCCAACATTGTGGTTGAGTCCCTCCCATGGCATCTCTGAGCCACCCTCCTGCCCACATCCCAGTATCAGGAACACCTGGTCACTGAGGGCCAGGACCTCAGGTGGGGCTGCCCTTTCAGTGTGTTCTATAGAGGGTCTGGGGTAGGTTGGTGCTCAATAAATGTTCATTCACTGATTTAAAAGAACAACAGCCCTGGCTGGTTTGGCTTAGCAGTTAGAGCATTGGCCCAAGGACAGAGAGTCATGGGTTTGATTCCAAATAAGGGCACAAACCTTGGTTGATGTTTGGTCTCTGGCCCTGGTTGGGATCATGTGGGAGGCAACCAGTCAATGTGTCTCTCTCACATTGATGTTTTTCTCTCTCTCCCATTCTGTCTGAAAATAAATAAATATCAAAACAAGAAAAAACAACACCTGGTCACCTTGGCCCACCTAGCTGACCTGGGATGGCTACCAGGTCACCTCTATGACCTGTCCTACCTCTATGACCTGTCTCATTCCTGTGACCTGTCTTACCTCTGTGACCTGTTCTACCTCTATGACCTGTCTCACTTCTGTGACTTGTCCTATCACTGTGACTTGTCCTACTACTGTGACCTATTCCACATCTGTGACCTGTGGCCACATGATACCCCACAAGGCAGGGTTGAGGCAACTGCAGTGACTCCCCAGCAGGCTCAGGGAAGAGCTCTCCAAGACCTGGTCATACTTAACCTCAGACTTGGCAGTTGAGACAGAGCTGCCACCTGGGGAAATGGGAAACCACCCCCAAAGGGACAGCAAGTGTCCCTGGAGCAGGGACAGCCAGGCTGGCTGGGGTGCAGGGAGAATGAGTGGCATGTGAATCAAAAGCCCTGGGTGGGTTGGAAATTCTATCAGAACCATTAAGAATTTTAGGCCCAAGACATAATGTGATTTATATTTTTTAAAGATCACTCAGTAATTTGACATTTGAAATTATATTTGAGATGCATCCTGAGAGCACAGGAGCTTTAGACAGATGAAGAGGGTGGGATGTGCTCCAGGTACAGAGCAGACACATGGCCAAGAGGCAGGAGAGAACACCAGGAACCAGAGCACAGCCCTCAGAGGCCTGTTAGTGAGGGGGCAAGGCAGGGTGACAGGATCCTCCATGGAAGGGACAGAGCAGGAGAGACAGGGGACCCTCCATGGAGGAGGGAGAGCAGGGGACAGAGAACTTTTTAGGAAGGGGGCAGGGTATGCAGAACAGGGGCACCCTCTGGGAAAGGGGAAGGGCAGGGAACAGGGGACCCTCCCAATAAAAAGTTAGGGCAGGAGGGACTGTGCAGGAGAGACAGATGACAGAGGACACTGACACCTCTATGGCGTGTCCCCTGTTCCCCCATGGAGGGTTCCACTGTGTCTCCAGTCTTGACCCTTCCCAGGGATCACTGTCCCCTTGTTCTGTCTTCCCATGAAGGAGCTCCTGTCCCCCTACCCCACCCCCTCCATGGAAGGTCCCCTGTCCCCCTGCCCTGTCCCCACCATGGAAGGTCCCCTGTTTCCCCCTGCCCTGACCCTTCCCAGGTTTCCTGTACCCCCTGCCCTGCCTTCCCATGGAGGGTCCTGTCTCCCCTGTGTGACTCTGCTGTGATTTTCCCCTGCCCCCTCTGTCCTGTCCCTCCTGGGAGGTCCTGTCCCTGCCCTGCCCCCTCACTCACAGGCACCTGAGGGGTGTGCTCCAGTCCCTGGCGTTCTCTCCTGCCTGCAGTGGCCATGTGTCCGCTCTGTACCTGGAGCACATCTCACCCTCTTCATCTGTCCAAACTCCACTGTGCTCTCAGGACACATCTCAAATACCATTTCAAATGTCAAATCACCAGTGGTCTCCAGAGGGAAAAGTGGGTAAAGTAGAAGAGAGTGGAGCGGGGATAAATGTTGATAGAAGGGGACTTGATTAGGGTAGTAAACCTACAATATACAGATGATATACACCTGAAACCTATGCCATTTTATTAACCAATGTCACCCCAATAAATTCAATTAAAATAAATAAAAAGGGGCCTTTGAGTCTAATTAAATTATAAGGGTGGAGCCCTGATGAATAGGATTAATACAATTTTAAGAGACCCCATACTAGACTTATCGGGAGGATTACTATGTAAGTTATATCAATGTCTAACTTTTATGCAGTACATCTGAAACTAATGTTGAATGTCAATGCTAATTGAAAAAATTAATTATTAAAACATTAAAAAATAAACATATAAATATGAATCAGAGTAATCTTTAAAAGACATATAAATCAGATTGTGACACTCTCAAGTCTAAAAGCCTCAGTGGCCCCAGCAGGGTCAGATGTCCAGCCAGAACCATGGCCATGATGGTGACCCTGATGGGAGAGCAACACCCTGTCTTCCCCCTCCAGCTGCCTCTGCCACTGTTCTGTTGGTAGCAGGCACAGTGCCAGCAAAAGTGTGCTTTCTTGACAGTGTGCTAAGCGGCACTTTGTCTGCTTAGCTCTAACGGGAGCAAAGACAGAAAAAAAGTTTTTAACCCTTAATGATTTTAATAGCATTTTCAAACCACCCAGGGGAACTATATCTGCCCTCTTGCCTTTTCCTGAACCCCAGCCTGGCTCACCTGCCTTGAGGGCAGAAGCCTGGGATGGTGCTTCCTGGGCAGCCAGTGAGCATGCACCTGGTTGGACGTCTGAAGAGAACTGCAGTTCTCTTAGGAAAGAAATGGAGGGAGACGCCTGCTATAATCAGCCATGAATGAGGAAACTAAGCTTTTCGTGACACAGTGACAGGATCACAGCTGCATGATCCCACCATGCTCGTTATCCCCCACTGCATCCCAGGGGACCCATGAATCACCCACAACAGGAAGAAGCTCCCTGACCTCTGAGAACCCATAGACCCTCTGCAAAGCCCTTGAGCTCACATGGCTAATCTCAGACTACAGATTCCATATACTTAAATCCTAATGAAATGGCCTGTTTTGACTTTTTAATTTCACTCTTACAAACAAAGCCAGGTCTGGATCTTTTGTACACTTCTCAAAGCTGTGTGAGCAACCGGCAAGTGGCAACTAAACCAGGTGTCCCTGGGACATTTGCTGGGTGACCTCAGACCCAGCACTTACACCAAGTTTGAACCTGCATCAATCTGGTAAACACCACTTGCCCCTTTCTGAGGACTCACTGAGAACCTACTTCATGCAACTGGAATATCTGCAGAGGCTTTTTCAGTGACTGAGTCTAATAGAGAGCCAGCAGATGGAGGCAGGCAAAGACAGACCTCAAGGTGTCTTGAGACCTTTACTGACCTGCCCCCAGGCTAGGAGCTGGTAAAAGCCAGCCTTGGTGCGCAGCTTGGACCTTCCTGTGCTCACCAGGCCCAGCAGAGGCATCCATAAACTAAATTATTTTGTAGCTCCAAATAGATTTTCCGGGACCAGTCATGGTCAGTAAAAAGCATCTCACATAAGATGGCACCAGAGTCCCCAACAAGATGAACCCAGAAAGGTCCACTCCAAGGCATGTCATAATTAAAATGTCTAAGGTTAGAAACAAAGAATCTTAGAAGCAACAAAAGAAAGGCAGTCAGTTACCTACAAGGGAACTCCCATAAGACTGTCAGCTGATTTCTCAGTGGAAACAATTCAGGCCAAAAGGAATTGGCATGAAATATTCAAAGTGATGAAAAGCAAGAACCTACAACCAAGATTACCCATTTAAAATTGAAGAAGAGCCCTGGCCAGTTTGGCTCAGCGGTTAGAGCGTCGGCCTGCGGTCCTGAGAGACCCGGGTTCGGTTCCCGCTAAGGGCAAGTACCTCGGTTGCAGTTTGTCCCCGGCCCTGGTCGGTTGTGCGGGTGGAAACCACTCGATGTGTCCCTTCACATCGATGTTTCTCTCTCTCTCTGTTCCTCTCTCTCCCTCCCACTCTACCTGAACAAAAAGTGGAAAAATGTCCTCGGGTGAGGATAAAAAAAAAAATAAAATAAAATAAAAATAAATAAATAAATAAATAAAATTGAAGAAGAAATAAAGACCTAAAGAAGAAAAAGCTAAGGAAGATTATTATTACCAGACCAGTATTACAAGAACTGTTAAAGGGTCAAGAAGAAGAAAAATAAGAGAAACATAGTTAAAAGAATACAATGGCAACAAATTCATAACTATCAATAATCACTTTAAATGTAAATGTTTAAGTGCTCCAATCAAAAGACATGGTAGCTGAATAGATAAGAAAATAAGACCCATTTATATGCTGTCTACAAGAGACCCACGGCAGAATGAAAAATATACAGACTAAAAGTAAAGGGATGGTTTAAGATATTTTATGCAAATAAGAATAAAAACAAAAAAAGCTGGGGTACTTCTAAGAATATATCCTAAGAAGCCTGAAACACCAACCAGAAAGAATATATGTACCCTCATGTTTGTAGCAGCACTATTTACAATAGCTAAGATCTGGAAACAGCCCAAGTGTCCATCAGTAGACAAATGAATAAAAAAGCTGTGGTACATATACACAATGGAGTACTACGCAGCTGTAAGAAAGAAAGACCTCTTATCCTTGGAGACTACATGGAGGGACCTGAAAAGTATCATCCTAAGTGAAACAAGCCAAACAGAGAAAGATAAGTATCATATGATCTCACTTATTTGTGGAATATAATGAACATAACAGTCTGAGGAATGGAGTAGTCCCAGAGACGTGGATGTGGGGTACAGACTGACAATCCCCAGAAGAGGGGGTGGTGGGGGAGAGATAAACCACAGAACTTATATGCATGTATGCATAAACAGTGGACATAGACAACAAACTGCGGACAGGGCAGGGAGGGAGGGGGAGGAGGGAATCAGTGGGGGAAAAAGGAGAAACATCTGTAACAAAAATTAATTAATAAACTGACACTTCTGATTTAAAAAGAAAGCTGGGGTAGCAATATATATACCTAACAAAACAGACTTTAAAACAAAGGCTTTAGTAAGAAACAAAGGACACTACATAATGATAAAGGAAGCAATCCAACAAGAGGATATAACCCTTGTAAATATTTATGCACCCAACATAGGAGCACCTAAATATGTAAAGCAAGTCTTTATGGACATAAAAGAAGAGATCCACAGTAATACAGACATAGTAGGGGATTTTAACACCCAATGACATAGATAGATCTTCAGACAGAAAATCAAAAAGGAAACAGCAGATTTAAATGGCACATTAGATCAGACAGATTTAATATTTTCATAGCATTTTACCCTGAAGCAGCAGAATATGTACATTCCTTATAAGTGCACATGGAACATTTTCTAGAATGGACCATGTGTTAGACACAAAACAATCATATCAAGATCTTCTCTGATTTAATGGTATAAAACTAGAAATTAATCACAAAAAAAAGACTGAAATACAGGTGCTGTATTATAAAATTGTACACACCTGAAACCTATATAATTTTATGAACCAATGCCACCCCAATAAATTTAATAAAAAAGAATACAAAACAATGAGAAGCAAAAATAGATGTTCTGGAGATGGATGGTGGTGATAGTGTCTCAACATCAGTGTACTTAATTACTAAATGTATACTTAAATGTGGTTAAATTTGCAAATCTTATGTTATATACATTTTACAACAATAAAAATGATTATTTATAGGATTAAAAAAAACAAAACCAAAAAAAGAAAAAAGTAAAACACACAAAGGCATGAAGGCTAAATAATGTTACTAAAGAATGAATAGGTTAAGAAAGAGATTAAGGGAAATCATCAAAGAATACCTTGAAACATATGAAAATGTAAACAAAACAACCTGAAAATCTATGTAACACAACAAAAGCAGTCCTAAGAGGGAAATTCATAACATTACAGACCTACCTGAAGAAACAAAAAAACTCAAATAAATAATTGAACTTTATACTTAGAGGAACTAGAATAAGAAAAACAAGCAAACCTCAAAGTAAGAAGAAGAAAATAAATAATAAAAATTAGAGCAGAAATAAATAAAATAGAGACTAAAAAAAATACAAGAGATTATTGGAAAAAACAGCTGGTTCTTTGAAAACATAAACAAGATTGACAAACCTTTATCCAGATGCATCAAGAAAAACAGAGAGAGGACGCAAATAATTAAAATCAGACATAAAAGAGAAGTAACAACCAACTGCACAAAACTCTTCCAAAACTCAATCAGAGTGAAGCAGAAAATCTGAATAGACTGATTAATACAAATGAAATTGAAACAGTAATAATATAAAAAAACTTCCAACAAACAAATGTCTGGTCTGGAAGGCTTCACAGGTAAACTATACAAACATTCAAAGAACAAATACCTGTACTTTTCAAACTATTACAAATAATTCAAAACAAAGGAAGACTCCCAAGCTCCTTTTATGAGACAACATTATCCTAATTCCAAAACCAGATAAAGAAACTAAAAAAGGAAAAGTATGGGCCAATATCACTGAAGAACTTGGTCAGAAAGGAGGGTGCGATCTCCTCTGCCCTCTCAGGGTCTCTGCCCGGGCCTACGCCGCACACTGACACAAAGCAGACGAACGGGTCGGTCGAGAGCACTGCGATATTGAAATGTTTTAGTGACATATCATTTATTTGTATTCTGCCAGAGGCCAATGGGGGGGAGAGAGAGGGAGGGAGGGAGCTAGCGAGGGAGGTGTGGAGGCCTGTGTGTGTCTGCGTGCGAGGGAGGGACGGAGTGTCTGTGCGTGTGTGCCTCTCTCCGGCCCGCTTCCGGGTCTGCCCGCAGAACCAGGGTCACGCAAGCGAGGCACCGAACGCGGACGACTTGCGGGTGACGCGTGACCGCGCCATCACCGGCGGCCCTGGCCCCCGGTTGCCTGGGCGACCGGCGAGACAGGTTGCCCGGCACCGGACTTCGCCGCTGCAACGGAGAGAGACCGGGTCCACCAGCGGACCGGATGTCGAACGGGCCGTGACGGGGCGCTGCTGAGTGGGTGTGTGTGTGGCGGGTCAGTGGGTGCGCGTGTGGGGGGGGCGTGGCCGGCTGCGGTTGGCCTGGTGTGCTGTGGGCTGGGCGGGCGCGGGCGGATCAGGAAGTAAATATTAACGCGTTGATTTGATTGACTTAGGATTCAAAAGTACTTATTTCACCTAAGACACAACAGTTCCTACTTCTCTGAAAACAGTTGCAGTGTGCACCAGGACCGTTTCCACTCCTGTGGATGGTCTAGGGATCGGTGGCGCCGGCCAGAACCCCAGGCGCCCCGGGTCAGGCTTCTCTGCCCACAGCAGGTGTTCTCCGCCGGAGCCGAGATCACACAGAGAAGCTGCCTCCTCGCTCCGGGGAAATCCCCAAATCCGCCCGGGAACCGCTTGCGGGACTGTCCTTCCTGGGCACAGGAGGGGCAAAGGGGAGCGGTCACTTCCAAGATTCCCCAAAAGTCCCCGTCCTGCAACAAAGGAGAGCTCTATTAGACTAGGAGGATGGGAGAGAGGAGGAGAGGGAGACCGGGCGGGGCGGGAAAGAGAGAGAGGGAGAGAGAGAGAGAGAGGAAGAGAGAAAGAATAAAACCAGAGAGGACAGAAGATAAGTGTCCCAATCACACTCCCGCTGCCTAGATTTGACCACGAGCCCGGGCTGTAACAGCGCCTTCGCGGTAAAAGTCCCAGGTGGCTCCAGTACGCAGAGTCCGGACAGAGGCTAAATTGGCAGCAGCCACTCACCTTGGGCTCCGGCGGAGGGAAGGCAGACTGGACTGAAACTATGTGGGGACACTCAGGTTTTGGAGGGTGCTAAGAGTTTTGCTGAGTGCAGCCACGCAGTACTGTGGTCATTTTACTTTTTCTCAGAGCCCGGGGGAGAGGCGGTGGCCCCTCCCTCAGAAATTCAACCCCACCTGGTGGCCATTGAAATGCTAATTGAGGTCCATTAACAATGAACACTTGCCTCACTCTCAGGAAATCCTCATACACTGAGCACCTGAGGGAGTTTTCTAGGCAACTCAGAAACCAAGAGTCTGCAGGTGACCTCTACTAATATCCTCCAGACAAAAAAAAAAGGTAGAGGATAACTACCATTCCCTGGGCGTGCAACACTAACCAAAAAGGCTAAGACTTGAGGGTAGTATTTAAACTGGGTCCTCCCTGGTGCATCCTAACCCAGGAGAGGGAGCCACAAACAGCAGAACACCAACACCCACTGGGAAAACTTGGCAGACAGTAAAGCCCACTGTGATAACGAAAATGGTGAAAACAGAAACAAAATCCAAATGAAAGAACAAGAGACATCTACAGAAGATAAAATAAATGAGGTGCAATTAAGCAAGTTAACAGAACTAGAATTTAGAGCCATGATGTTGTGGAAGCTCAACAGCATGTGTAAGGACATGAGCACCATGAGTAAAGACATAGAAATGTTAAAAATAAACCAGCTGGAAATGAAAAACCAACAGGAAGAAATGAAGAATGACATATCAGAAATGAAAAACACACTGGAAGGTCTAAAAAGCAGAGTAGGGGAAGCTGAGGACCGGATCAGTGAATTAGAAGACAGGCTAGGAGAAATCAACAAATCAGAAAACCAAAAGGAAAAAACGATTAAAAAACAGGAAGACAGCTTAAGAGAACTGCGGGACAACTGGAAACGGAATAATATAAGCATCATAGGAATCCCTGAAGAAGAAGAAAGTAAGCAAGGGCTAGAGAATATATTCAAAGAAATAGTAACAGAAAACTTCCCTAATTTGGTGAAGGAAGAAGGCATTTAAGTTCAAGAAGCTCAGAGAGCCCCAAGTAAGAAGAACCCAAACAGGCCCACACCAAGACACATAGTAATCAAACTGCCAAAAATTAAAGACAGAGAATCCTAAAAGCAGCAAGAGATAAGCAACAGGTTACCTACAAAGGAAACCCCATAAGTCTCTCAGCTGACTTTTCACAAGAAACACTACAGGCTAGAAGGGAATGGCATGAAGTAATCAAGGTCATGAAAAACAAGGATCTGAATCCAAGACTACTCTACCCAGCAAGGCTATCATTCAAAATAGAAGATCAAATAAAGAGCTTCCCAGACAAAAAAAGGCTAAGGGAATACATTAGCACCAAACCAGCACTGCAAGAAATGTTAAAAGGACTGCTGTAATTACCAGGAGAAATGGGAAGAAAAATAGAACCACACTAAACAAAAATGGCAATAAATAAGTACATATCAATAACCACCTTAAATGTAAATGGACTGAATGCTCCCATAAAAAGACACAGAGTAGCTGATTGGATAAGAAAGCATGACTCATCTATATGTTGTTTACAAGAGACCCACCTCACAACAAAAGACTCACGTAGATTAAAAGTGAAGGGATGGAAAAAAATCTTTCAAGCAAACGGAAAAGAAAAAAAAACTGGGGTAGCAATACTTATATGTGATAAAATAGACTTCAGATTGAAGGCCATAACTAGAGACAAAGAAGCCCACTACATAATATTGAAAGGACCTATCCAACAGGAAGATATAACCTTGATAAACATATATGCACCCAATATAGGAGCACCAAAATATATTAAAAAACAATAGGAGGACTTCAAAGGAGAAATCGATAGCATTACAATCATAGCAGGGGACTTCAACACCCCACTCACATCACTGGATATATCCTCTAGACAAAAAATTAGCAAGGAAACAGAGACTCTAAAGGAAGCACTAGAACAAATGGATTTAATAGATATCTACAGAGAACTACACCCCAAAACTACAGAATTCACATTCATCTCAAGTGCACATGGAACATTCTCAAAGATAGACCACATGTTAGGGCACAAACTAAGTCTCTACAAGTTCAAGAAGATTGAAATTATAACAAGCATCTTCTCAGACCACAATGGTATGAAACTAGAAATCAATTGCAAGAAGAACATACAAAGACATTTTAACACATGGAAGCTAAATAGAATGTTATTAAACAATAAATGGGTCACCGAGGAGATCAAGGAAGAAATCAAAAACTTCCTGGAAACCAATGAAAATGAGGACACAACAATAGAAAATCTATGGGATGCAGAAAAGCAGTTCTGAGATGGAAGTTCATAGCACTACAGGCCTACCTCAAAAAAGAAGAAATATCTCTAATAGACTACCTAACCTCACAACTTAAAGAACTAGAGAGTAAAAAAAAAAAGAAAACCCCAGAGCAAGTAGAAGGAAGGAAATAGTAAGGATCAGAGCAGAAATAAACGACATAGAGACCAAAAAAACAATTCAGAGGATCAATAAAACCAAGAGCTGGTTTTTAGAAATGATAAACAAGATCGATGAACCCTTAGCTAGACTCACCAAGAAACAAAGAGAGAGAACCCAAATACACAAAATCAGAAATGAAAGAGGAGAGATAACAACTGACACCACAGAAATACAAAAGATGGTTAACAACTACTATGAAAAATTATATAGCAACAAATTCGAAAATCAAAGTGAAATGAACAAATTTCTAGAAACACATAGTCTCCCAAAACTGGATCTGGAAGAGATTGAAAACTTGAACAGAACAATAACAACAGAATAAATTGAAGATGTAATCAAGACTTTTCCAGCAAACAAAAGCCCAGGCCCGGATGGCTTCACGGGGGAGTTTTACCGAACATTCAAAGAAGAACTAATACCCATTCTCAAACTATTTCAAAAAATTCAAGAAGAAGGAAGGCTTCCAAACTCGTTTTATGAAGCCAGCATAATTCTAATTCCAAAACCAGAAAAAGACACTACAAAGAAAGAACACTACAGGCCAATATCCCTGATGAACATAGATGCCAAAATCCTGAACAAAATACTAGCAAATTGAATCCAGCAATACACCAAAAAAATTATCCACTGTGACCAAGTGGGATTCATCCCAGGGATGCAAGGCTGGTACAATATTCGCAAATCCATAAATGTGATACACCACATAAATAAAATGAAAAATGAAAACCACATGATAATATAAATAGATGCTGAAAATGCCTTCGACAAAATCCAGCATCCATTTCTGATAAAAATGCTCAGCAGTGTGGGAATAGAGGGATCATATCTGGACATAATAAAGGCCATATATGAAAGACCTACAGCCAACATCATACTCAATGGGCAAAAACTAAAAGCATTTCCCTTAAGAACAGGAACAAGGCAAGGATGCCCACTTTCACCACTCCTATTTAACATAGTACTGGAAGTCTTAGCCACAGCAATCAGACTGGAAGAAAAAATAAAAGGGATCCAAATTGGAAAGGAAGAAGTGAAACTGTCATTATTGGCAGATGACATGATACTGTACATAGAAAACCCCAAAGACTCCACCAAAAGCTTACTAGACTTAATAAATGAATTTGGCAAAGTAGCGGGATACAAAATTAACATCAAGAAATCGATGGCATTCTTATACACCAATGATTAACTCACAGAAAGAGAAACTAAGCAAACAATCCCATTTACCATTGCAGCAAAAAAATTAAGATACCTAGGAATAAACTTAACCAAAGAAATAAAGGACCTATTCGCAGAAATTTACAGGTCTTTGAAAAGAGAAATAGAGCAAGATATAAAAAAGTGGAAGCACATACCCTGTTCATGGATTGGGTGAATTAACATCATTAAAATATCCATATTACCCAAAGCAATCTGTAGATTCAACGTAATCCCCATCAAAATACCAACGGCATACTTCACAGAATTAGAACAATTACTTCAAAATTCATATGGAACCCAAAAAAGGCCTCGAATAGCCACAGCAATCTTGAAAAGGAAGAACAAAGTTGAAGGGATCACAATACCAGATTTCAGGTTATACTACAAAGCCACCATAATCAAAACAGCCTGGTACTGGCACAAGAACAGGTATATAGACCAGTGGAACAGAATAGAGAACCCAGAAATGGACCCTAGGCAATATGCTCAATTAATATTTGACAAAGTTGGCAAGAGCATACACTGGAGTAAGGACAGCCTCTTTAATAAATGGTGCTGGGAAAATTGGACAGCTACTTGCAGAAAAATGAAACTAGACCATCAACTTACACCCTACACCAAAATAAACTCAAAATGGATAAAAGACTTAAATGTAACTCGTGAATGCATAAAAATCCTAGAGGAGACTGTGGGCAACAAATCTCAGACATCATACGCAGCAGAATTTTTACTGACACATCACCTAAGGCAATAGAAACAAAGGAGAAAATGAACACATGGGACTACATCAAACTCAATAGCTTCTACACAGCGAAAGATACAATCATCAAAACGGAAAGGCTACCCACTGTATGGGAGAGCATAATTGCCAATGATATATCAGATAAGGGGTTAATTTCCAATACATATTTAGTGCTCATACAACTCCACAAACGGAAGACAAAGAATCCAATTAAAAAATGGGCAGCGGAACTAAATAGACACCTCTCCAAACAGGACATACAAATGGCTAAGAAACATATGAAGAAATGGTCATCATCACTAATCATCAGAGAGATGCAAATCAAAACAACAATGAGGTATCACCTCACACCTGTCAGAATGGCCGCCATCAACAAATCATCAAACAACAAGTGTTGGCGAGGGTGTGGAGAAAAGGGGACTCTAGTACACTCCTTGTGGGAATGCAGACTGGTGCAGCCCCTATGGCAAACAATATGGTGTCACTTCAAAAAATTAAAAATTGATCTTCCATTTGACCCAGTGATCCCACTTCTCAGAATATATCCAAAGAAGCATAAAACACCAATAAGAAAGAATATATGTACCCCCATCTTTGTAGCAGCTCTATTTACAATCGCTAAGATCTGGAAACAACTCAAGTGCCCATCAGTAGACGAATGAATCAAAAAGCTGTGGTACATATACAATATGGAGTAGTACGCAGCGGTAAGAAAGAAAGATCTCTTTTCCTTTGAGACTTCATGGAGGGACCTGGAAAGTATCATCCTAAGTGAAAAAAGCCAAAGAGAGAAAGACAAATTTCATATGATCTCACTTATTTGTGGAATATAATGAACATAACAGTTTGAGGAATGGGGAAGTCCCAGAGATGCGGAAGTGGGGTACAGACTGACAATCCCCTAAGGAGTGGGGAGGTGGGGGAGGGGTGAACCACAGAACTTATATGCATGTATGCATGAACAGTGGACATGGACAACAATCTGGGGAAGGGGCAGGGAGGGGAGGGGGAGGGGGATTCAGTGGGGGAAAAAGGAGAATCAAGTGTAACAAAAATTAATCAATTAAAAAAAAAAGAAACTAGTTAGTGTTCCATGGAAGAAACTAATTCGTGTTCCATGCAAGGAACTATATAGTGTTCCATGGTCATAACTAACTAGTGTTCCATGGAAGGAACTAGCTAGATTTCCATAGATGTATACAGCTAGTGTTCCATGGAAGGAACTCCTTAGTGTTATATGAATGGAACTAACTAGTGTTCAGAGGAATGATATAGCTTGTGTTCCATAAAAAAAAAAAAAAAAAAATACTTAGTGCTCCAGGGAAGATACTACTTAGTGTTCCATGGAAGAAAAAAGCTACTGTTCCATGGAAGAAACTAGGTAGTGTTCCATAGAGGGAACTATGTAATGTACCATACAAGGAACTACTTAGTGTTCCATGGAAGGAACTAGTAGTATTTAAAGGAAGAAATTAGCTATTTTCCATGGAAAAAAACTACTTTGTGTTCCATGGAAACAACTACTTAGTGTTCCATGGAAAAAATACTTAGTGTTCCATGAATGGAGTTAGCTAGTGTTTCATGGATGGAATTCCTTAGTTTTCCATGGATGGAACTACTTAGTTTTCCATGGAAGTATATCGCTAGTGTTCCATGGAAGGAACTACATATTGTTCCATGGGAAAAATTAGCTAGTGTTCCATGGAAGGTATAGCTAGTGTTCCATGGATGGAACCAGTTTTTGTTTTATTGAAGGGGCTCCTTAGTGTTTTTTGAAGAGAACTATTATTTCTTATGGAAGGAACTGGCTTGTGTTCCATGGAAGAAAATACTTAGTGTTCTTAGGAAAAAATTAGTTAAGGTTCTATGGAAGGAACTACTTAGTGTTCCATGGAGGAACAAGCTAGTGTTCTTTTTAAGAAACTAGTTATTGTTCCATGAATAGAACTACATAGTGTTCCATGGAGGAAACTAGCTAGTGTTTCTTGGAAGGAACTAGTTAGTGTTTCATGGAAGAATATAATTAGTGTTCCATGCAAGGAAATAAATAATGTTCCATGGAAGGAACTAGCTACTTTTCCATAGAAGACACTACTTAGGGTTTCATGGAAGTAACTACTTAATATTCCATGGAATAAACTATCTACTGTTCCAGGAATGGAACAGTTAGTGTTCCAAGGAAGGAACTACTTAGTGTTACAGAGAAGGAACAATTAGGGTCCCAGGAAAGGAACTAGCTAGTTTTTTAGGGAAGGAAGTAGCAAGTATTTTATGGAAGGAACTATCTAGTGTTCCAAGGAAGAAACTAGCTAGTGTTCTTTGGGAAGAACTAGGTCGTGTTCCATGGAAAGAACTATCTATCATTCTAAGGATGGACCTTCTTAGTGTTTATGGAAGGAACTAGCTAGTGTTCCACGGAAGGTAAATTTTTTTTTTTCCAAATCTTTATTGTTGGATGTAAAATGTATTACAGATGTTCCACATTTTTCCCCCATTGACCCCCTCCTCCCCCCTCCCGCCCCCCTCCCACCTTTTCCCACATTATTGTCTGTGTCCATTGGTTATGTATATAAGTTCTTTGGTTTATTTCTTCCCACCCTCCCAACCCCTTTCCCTTTGAGGTTTGTCAGTCTAGCAATGAATTTGTGCTTCTTAATCCCTTCACCTTTTTCACCCATTCCCCCAATCCCCTTCCCAACTGGCCACCACCAAAATGTTCTCTGTATCTATGAGAATGTTTCTGTTCTTCCTGTTCATTTTGTTTGTAGATTCCATTGTTGATAGATATGCATTCATTGCCATTTTGTTTGTTCATACATTTTATCTTTTTCTTCAAAAAGACCCTTCATCATTTCATATACTAATGGTTTGGTGGTGATGAACTCCTTTAACTTTTTCTTGTCTGGGAAAGTTTTTGTATGTCCATCGATTCTAAATGACAGCTTTGCAGGATAGAGTAATTTTGGTTGTAGGTTCTTGGTTTTCATCACTCTAAATATTTCTTGCCACTCCCTTCTGGCCTGCAAAGTTTCTTTTGAGAAATCAGCTGACAGCCTAATGGGTACTCCCTTGTAGGTAACTAGCTGCCTTTCTCTTGCTGCTTTTAATATTCTCTCTTTGTCTTGAACCTTTTGCATTTTGATGATGATGTGTCTTGGTGTGTGCCTCTTGGGGTTCATCTTGTTTGGGACTCTCTGTGCTTCCTGGACTTGTATGTCTGTTTCCTTCACCAAGTTAGGAAAGTTTTCTGCCATTATTGTTTCAAACAGGTTTTCGATTTCTTGTTCTCTCTCTTCTCCTTCGGGCACCCCCAAGATGCGAATGTTGGCATGCTTGAAGTTATCCCAGAGGCTCCTTACTCTATCCTCATTTTTTTGGATTCTTTTTTCTTTTTGCTCTTCTGATTGGGGATTTTTTGCTTCCTTATATTCCAAATCGATGGTTTGCTCCTTGGATCTACATATTCTATTATTGAAGCTGTGTAAATTATTCTTTATTTCAGTTAATGCCTCCTTTAATTCTAACTGTGTATCCATGATTTCTAACTGGTACTTTTTTATGCTCTTGATGCCCTCCCTAAGTTCACTGAGGTTCTCACTAAGTTCATTGAGCATCCTTATAAGCAGTATTTTGAACTCAGTATCTGTTAGGTTGCTTATCTCCCTTTCGCTTAGTTCTTTTATTGGGTTTTGTTCTGTTCTTTCATTTGGGACCTGTTTCTTTGTATCCTCATTTTGGCTGCCTCCCTGTGTTTGTTTCTGTGTATTACTTAATGAGAGGTATGGGGCTCGCTGAGACCCGGTGCTGCTCGTTTGAAAGAATTTAGGAAAAACCTGAAGCAGGATCCAAGACCGGCCAATCCTATGATTAAGCAAGTGGCAACAGCTTGAAAGTTGTGTGGGGTGGGGTGGGGCGGGGCCTCAGGGAGTCAGCAGGGCGGGGCTACCAGTGCGAGCCAGGTTGCTGGAGTCCCAGATATGGCTTCTGTCTGCCGCCCCGGGAAGGGCTCACCAAAGGAACAAAGGCCTCTGACAGCACGTTTGTCCCCGAGGAAGGCCCCTCTCCAGCGCTCGCTCCAGTGCCAAACAGCTCAGTTCTTCCCTGTATGTCTCTGGTGCCCCTCGAGCTGCCTCCCCTCCGAGCTTAGAGGGAGAGATTCCGATAAGTCCGTGCGCGGGCCCTTTAAGGAGCTGCCTGGGGTTCCAGCTGCTTCAGCTTCCCTGAGCCTCAGTTTCTGCTGGCTTTTCCAGCCAGAAGTTATGGGGACTTCTCTTCCTGGCACTGGAACCCTAAACAGGGCACCTGGTGTGGGACGGGGACCCCTCAGTCCTCAGGAAGGACCTTCCCAGCTGCGGGATCCTCCTGATTTTTATCCACCACACTTGGGTGTGGGACCAGCCCGTCTCGCTGCTGCGCGCTCCGCCGCCACTGCGCCGCCGCCGCCCCCCTCGCGCCACCGCCCGTCCTACCGGTCTGGATGTAGCTGCTTTTTTTTCCCCCTTAGTTCCGTAGTTGTACGACTTCCATTCAGCTTGATTTCAGGCGGTTTTGAATGATGGTTCTGTAGTTTAGTTGTAACTTTGATGTGGTTGTGGGAGGACGCGATACCGCATTTACCTACGCCACCATCTTGACTGGAAGTCCCCACGGAAGGTAAAATTTACTGTTCCATGGAAGGAAGTACTTAGTGTTCCATGGAAGGGACTACTTAGTGTTCCATGGAAAGAACTACATAGTGTTTTATGGAAGTAACTAGCTAGTGTTACTTGGAAGAAACTAGTTGGTGTTCCATGGAAGAAACTAGTGTTTCACTGAAGGAATTAGTTAGTGTTCCATGGAAGGAAGTACTTAGTGTTCTATGGGAGTTACTCCCTGTTGTCCCATGTAAGGAGCTATTTAGTGTTACTTTTAAGGAACTACCTTGATTTCCATGGGAAAAATTTGCTAGTGTTCCATGGAAGGTACTAGCTAGAATTCCATGGATGGAACTAGCTAGTGTTCCATGGAATTGGCTACTTAGTTTTCCATGGAAGGAACTACTTAGTGTTCCATGGAAGAAACTACATAGTGTTCATGGAAGGAACTACTTAGTGTTTCATGAAAGAAATTAGTCAGTGTTCCATTGAAAGAACTAGCTGGTGTTCTATGGAAGTATCTAGCTAGTGTTCCATGGAAGGAACTACCTAGTGTTTCATAGAAGGAACTAGGTACTGTTCCAATAAGGAGCTAGCTAGTTTTTTTTTTTTAAACTACTTAGTGTTCCTGGAAGGAAGTAGCAACTGTTCCATGGAAGGACCAGCTAGTGTTCCATGGAAGGAAAAAGCTAGTGATACATGGCATAAACTAGCTAGAGTTTCAGGGAAGAAACTACTTAGTGTTCCATGGAAGAATTACTTAGTATTTTATGGAAGAAACTACTTAGTGTTTCATGGAAGGAACCAGCTGGTGTACCATGGAAGGAACTACTTAGTTTTAAATGGAAAAAACTACTTACTGTTTCATTTAAGGAACTACTTAATGTTCCATGAATGAAACTAATTAGTTTTGCATGGAAGGGACTAGTGTTTTATGGAAGAAACTAGTTAATGTTCCATGAAGGAACGAGCTAGTGTTCTATGGAATAAACTAGCTAGTGATCTATTAAAGGAACAGCTTGGTTTTCCATGGAAGGAACAACTTAGTGTTCCATGGAAGGAACTACTTAGTGTTTATGGATGTTACGAGCTAATGTTCTATGGAATAAACTAGCTAGTGATCTATTAAAGGAACAGCTTGGTTTTCCATGGAAGGAACTACTTAGTGTTTCATGGAAGAAACCAGATAATGTTCCATGGAAAGAAGTAGGTAGTGGTTCATGGAAAGATCCAGCTGGAACTAGCCAGTGTCCCATGGAAAGAACTGCTTGGTGTTCTATGAAAGAAACTATTTAGTGTTCGATTGAAGGAACTACTTAGTGTTCCATTGCAGAATCGAGCTCTTGTTTCATGGAAGGAACGAGCTAATGTTCCATAAAAGGAACTAGCTAGTTATCCATGGAAGGAAGTAGCTAGTATTCCATGGAGGAACTACTTAGAGTTCCATGGAAGGAAATACTTAGTGTTCGATGGAAGAAACTAGCTGGTTTTGCATGCAAAGAACTACTTACTGTTCCATGGAAGGACCTAACTACTCCTCCATGGAAGTAACTACCTCGTGTTCAATAAAAGGAACTAGCTAGTTATCCATGGAAGGACGTAGCTAGTGTTCCATGGAATAAACTACTTAGGGTTTATGGTAGTACCTGCTTAAATTTTCCATGGAAGGAGCTAGCTAGTGTTCCATGTAACGAAGTACTAAGTGTTCTATGGAAGAAACTAACTAGTGTTCCATTGAAGATTCTAGCTGGAGTTCCATAAAAAAAAAAAAAAAAAAACCTTAGTGACCATGGAAGAAATTACCTAGTGTTCCATGGAAGGAACATGCACTGTTCCATGGAAGGAATTGGCTAGTGTACCATTGATGGAACTATTTAGTGTTCCATGGAAGGAAGTACTTAGTCTTCCATGGAAGGAACTATTAGTGTTCCATGGAAGAAACTAGATAGTGTTCCATGGAAGAAACTTCTTGCTGCTTCATGGAAAGAACTGCTTAGATTTCCATGGAAGGATCTACTTAGTGTTCCATGGAAGAAACTACCGAGTGTTTCATTGAAGGAAATAGCTAGTGTTCCTTGGAAGAAATTAGTTAGTGTTCCATGGAAGGTACAAGTTAGTGTACCATGGAAGGAAGTACTTAGTGTTCCATGGAAGGGACTACTTAGTGTTCCATGGAAGAAAATAGCTAGTGTTCCATTGAAGGAACTACTTAGAGTTCCATAATGAAAATAGTGTTTCATGGAAAGTACTAGCTAGTGTTACATGAATTGAACTAGCTAGTGTTTTATTGAAGGGACTACTTAGTGTTCCTTGGAAAGAACTACTTATTTTTCAATGGAAGGATCTAGCAAAGTTCCAAGGAAGTATTTGCTAGTGTTCCATGGAAGGAACTAGCTAGTGTTCCATGGAAGAACTTATACAGTGTTTAATGGAAGGAACTAGCTAGTGTTCCAAGGAAGGAACTAATTAGTGTTCCATGGAAGTCACCAGCTAGTGTTCCATAGAAGGATCTAGCTAATGATTCATGGAAGTAACTACTTAGTGTTCCATAAAAGAAACTACTTAGTTCTTCATGAAAGGAACTAACTACTGTTCCATGGAAGGAACTAGCTAGTGTTGCATCAAAGGAACTACTTAGTGTTCCATGGAAGAAACTAGCTATTGTTCCATGGAAGGATGTATTTATTGTTCCAATGAAGCAACTAAACAGTACTCCTTGGAAAAAATTCCTTAGTGTTTTTTGGAAGGAACTACTTAGTGATCCATGAAAGGAACTACTTATTTCCCATGGATGAAACTGGCTAGGGTTCCATGGAAAAAACTAGTAAGTGTTTCATGGAAGGACCGACTTTGTATTACATGGAAGAAACTACTTACTGTTCCATTGAAGGAACTAGATAGTGTTCCATGGAAGGAATTAGTTATTGTTACCGGGAAAAAACTACTTAGTGTTCAATGGAAGGAAATACTTAGTGTTCCATGGAAATAACTTCTTATTTTTCCATGGAAAGATCTACTTAGTGTTCCATGGATGGAACTAGATAGTGTTTCACAGAAGGAATTACTTAGTGTTCCATGGAAGAGACTACCTATAGTTCCATGGAAAGAAATACTTAATTTTCCATGTAAGGAACTAGCTAGTGTTCCATGCAAGGAACAACTTGGTGTTTCATGGAAGGAACTATTTAGTGTTCCATTGAAGGAACTACTCAGTGTTCCATGAAACGATCTAGCTAGTGTTTCATGGAAGGAAGTACTTAGTGTTCCATGCAATGAAAAAGGTAGTGTTCCATGGAAGGATCTAGCTAGTGTTATATGGAAGAAAATAGCTAGTTTTCCAAGGAGGGAACCACATAGTGTTCCATGGAAGAAACTAGCTAGTGTTCCATGGAAGAAACTACCTAGTGTTCCATGAAAGGAACTACTTAGTGTTCCATGGCAAAACTATCTAGGGTTCCATGGAGTTATTACTTAGTGTTCCATGGAAGGAACTACTTAAAGTTCCATGGAAGGAACCAGCTAGTGTTCCAGGAAAGAAACTAGTTAGTGTACCAGGAACGAAACTACTTACTGTTCCAGAGAAAGAACTAATTAGTGTTCCATGGAAGAAACTAGCTAGTGTTCCATGTAAGAAACTAGCTAGTATTCAATGGAATGAACTAGCTAGTGATCCATGGAAGGAACTATCTAGTGTTCCATTTAGGTAAAAGGTAGTTTTCCAAGGAAGAAATTAGCTAGAGTTCCATGGAAGAACCTAGCTAGTGTTACATGGAAAGAACTATCTAGTGTTACATGGAAAGAACTAGCTACAGTTCCGTGGAAGGTACTAGCTAGTGTTCCAGGGAAGATGCTACTAAGTGTTCTATGAAAGGAACTAGCTAGTGGTTCATGGAAGGAACAAGTTAGTGTTTCATGGTAGGAAGAACTTAGTGTTTCGTGGAAGAAACTACTTAGTGTTCCATGGAAGAAACCATCTATTGTTCCTTAGAAGAATCTTGTTACTGTACCATGGAAAGAACTACTTCGAGTTACATGGAAAGATCTAGCTATGGTTCTGTGGAAGAAAATACTTAGTGGTCCGTGGATGGAACTACTTATTGTTCCATGGAAGAAACCACTTAGTGTTTCATGGATGGTAAAAGCTACTGTTCCATGGAAAGAACTGGATAGTGTTTCATAAAAGGAACTACTCAGTGTCCATGACAGAAACTACATAGTGATCCATGGTAGTAAATAGTAGTGTTCCATGTTAGGAACTAGATAGTGTTTCATTGAAGGAACTACTTAGCGTTCAACGGAAGGAGCTTCTTAGCGCTCCATGGAAGAAACTATTTATAGTTTCATGGAGAAAATTAGTTAGTGTGCGATGCAATTTCCTAGTGGTGTTCCATGATAGAACTAGCTAGTGTTCCATGGAAGGGCCTGCTTAGTGTTCAGTGGAAGGAACTAAATAGTGTTCTTCAGAAGGTCTTACCTAATTTTCCATTGAAGGAACTACTTAGTGTTCCATTAAAGTATCTAGCTAGTGTTCCATGGAAGGAACTACTTACTATTCCATGGAAGGAACTAGCTCGTGTTCCATGGAAGGAACTAGAGAGTGTTTCTTGGAAGTAACTAGTTAGTGTTCCATGAAAAGAACTACTTAGTGTTCCATGGAAGGAACTAGCTGGTGTTTAATGGAAGGGACTACTTAGTGTTCAATGGAAGGATCAACTTTGTGTCCCATGAAAGGAACTAGCTAGTATTCCATGGAAGGAACAAGCTAGTGTTCCATGGAAGTAACTAGTTAGTGTTCAATGGAAGAAATTAGTTAGTGTTTCATGCAAGTAACTATACACGTTCCATGGAAGAAACTACTTAGGGTTGCATGGAAGTAAGTACTTAATGTTCCATGAAAGGAACTACTTAGTGTTTCATGGCAGGAACTAGCTAGTTTTCAATGGAAGGAAGTACTTAGTGTTCCATGTAAAAAACTAGCTAATGTTCCATGGAAGAAATTACCTGGTGTTGCATAGAAGGAACTTAGTGCTCCATGGAAGGGACTAGCAGTGTTCCAGTGAAAGTACTAGTTAGTGTTACATGGAAAAAAGTTTTTTGTGTTCCATGGAAGGAAATACTTAGTGTTCCATGGAAGAATTAACTTAAGGTTCCATGGAAAGAACTAGCTAGTCTTCCATAGAAAGAACTAGCTAATGTTCAATGAAAAGAACTCGCTTGTGTTCCATGAGAGAAAATACTTAGTGTTCCATGAAAGAAACTAGTTAGAGTTTTAATGAAGGTACTAGCTAGTGTGCTATGGAAGAAACTACTTACTGTTTAATGGGAGGAACAAGTTAGTGTTCCATGGAAAGAACTAGGTATTGGTCCATGGAAGGACTTGCTAGTGTTTCATGGAAGACCTAGCTGGTTTTCTATGGAGGGAAGTACCTAGTGTTTTAAGGAAGGAGCCACTTAGTGTTCCATGCAAGGACCTAACTAGATTCAATGGATGGAACTAGTTAGTGCTCTATGGATGAAACTACTTGGAGTTCCATGGAAGGATCTAGCTTGTGTTTTTGGAATAATTTCTTAGTGTTCCATGGAAGGAAATATTTAGTGTACCATGGAATGAACTAGCTAGTGTTCCATGGAAGGAACGTCTTTATGTTCCATGGAAATAAATATTTAGTGTTCTATGGAAGAAAGTAGCTAGTGATCCATGGAAAAAAAATAGCTCCTGTACATGGAAGGAACTAATTAGTGTTCCATGGAAGGAAATATTTAGTGTACCATGGATTGAACTAGCTAGTGTTCCATGGAAGGAATGTCTTCATGTTCCATGGAAAGAAATATTTAGTGTTCTATAGAAGAAAGTAGCTAGTGATCCATGGAAAAAAAATAGCTCCTGTAAATGGAAGGAACCAATTAGTGTTCCATGGAAGGAACCAGCTGGTGTTCCATGGAAGGAACTTGCTAGTGTTCCATGGAAGGATCTAATTATTGTTCCATGGTAAAACTTGCTAGTGTTTTATGGAAGGAACTAGGGAGTGTTTTATAGAAGAAAGTAGGTACTGTACCATGGAAGGAACTAGCAAGTTTTTCATTGAAAAAACTACAAAATGTTCCATGGAAGAATCTACTTCGTGTTTTATAAAAAGGATCTCGCTAGTTTTCCATTGAAGGAACTACTTAGTGCTCCATGAAATGAACTCTATAGTGTTCCATGGAAGGAACTACGTAGTGTATCATCGAAAAAAACTAGCTAGTGTTTTTTGGAAGAAACTACATAGTGTTTCATGGAAGAAACTACTTATTGTTCCATGGAAAAAAAATAGCTAGTGTTCCAGAAAGGAACTAGCTAGTGTTTCATGGAAGAAACGACTTAGTGTTCATGGACGGAACTACTTGGAGATTTTTTTGGAAGAACTCGCTAGTGATCCATGGAAAGAACTTGGTTGTGTTCCATGGAAAAATATATTTAGTGTTCCATAGAAGAAACTACTTACTGTTTTATGGAAAGTACTACCTAGTGTTCCTTGGAAGGAACTAGTTTCATGGAAGGAACTACATACTGTTCCATGGAAGGAACTAGCTAGTGTTTCTTGGAAGGAACTACTCAGTGTTCCATGAATATACCTATCTAGTGTCCATGAATAATACTAGTTAGTGTTCCATGGATGCAATTACATAGTCTTCCTTGGAAGAAACTACTTAGTATTCCATGGAAGGAAATACTTAGTATTCCATGAAAGGAACTAGCTAGTGTCCATGAATAAAACTAGTTAGTGTTCCATGGATGGAACTACTTAGTGTTCCATGGAAGAAACTACTTAGTGTTCCATGGTAAAAGTACTTAGTGTTCAATGGACAAAACTAGCTAGTGTTCCTTGGAAGGAAGTAATTAGTTTTTCATGGAAAGAATTACTTAATGTTCCATGGAAGAAACTATCTAGTTTCCATTGAAGAAACTAGCTAGTGTGCCATGAAAGGAACTAGCTAGTGTTCCAGGGAAGAAACTACTTACTATTCCAAAGAAGAAACCAGCTAGTGATCCATCGAATGCACAAGCTAGTGTTACATGGAAAAAATTACCTATTGTTTCATGGAAGGACCTAGCTACTGTTGCATGGAAGTACCTAGCTTGTGTTCCATGGAAGGAATTAGCTAGTGTTCCATGGAAGAAACTACTTAGTGTTCCATGGAAGGAACTACTTTGTGTTCCATGAAAGGAACTAATTAGTGTTCCATGGAAGGAACTACTTAGTGTTCCATGGAACAAACTATTTAGTGTTTTATGGAAGAAACTAGCTAGAACTAGCTAGTGTTCTACGGAAGGAAGTTCTTAGTGTTCTATGGAAGGAACTACTTAGTGTTTCATGGAATGACCTAGCTAGTGTTCCATGGAAGAAACTACTTATTTTTCCATGGATGGAACTACTTAGGGTTACATAGAAGGAACTAGCTAGTTTTCCATTGAAGAAACTTTTAGTATTCCATTGAAAGAACTACTTAGTGTTTCATGGAAGGAAACAGGTGGTTTTTCATAAAAGGAACCACTTAGTGTTCCACAGACGGAACTACTTTGTGTTCCATTGAAGAAACTAGCTAGTGTTTCATGGAAGAAACTAGCTACTCATCCATGGAAGGAACTACTTAGAGTTTCATGGAAGTAACTACTTAGTGTTCAATGAAAGAAACTAGCTAGTGTTGCATGCGATGAACTACTTAGTGTTCCATGGAAGGTACTAGCTACTGTTCCATGGAAGGAACTAGCTAGTGTTCCATGGAAGGAAAAAGTTAGTGTTCCATGGGGAAAAAAATATTTAGTGTTCAGTGGAAGGAACTACTTAATGTACCATGGAAGGAACTAGTAGTGTTCCATGGAAAAAACAACTTAGTGTTGCATGAGAAAAACTACTTAGTGTTCCATGGAAGAAATTACTTAGTGTTCCATGGAAGGAACTACTTAGAGCTCCATGTAAGAAACTACTTAGTGTTTCCTGGAAGGAACTAGCTAGTGTTCAATGGAAGGTTCTATCTAGTGTTCCATTAAAAACACTTCTTAGTGTTCCATGGAAGGAACTACTTAGTGTTCATGGAGTGAACAACGTATTGTTTTATGAAAAGAATTACTAAGTATTCCATTGAAAGAACTACTTAGTGTTCCATGTAAGGAACTAGCTAGTGTTCCATGGATAAAACTACTTTGTGTTCCATGGATGGAACTATTTAGTGTTCCATGGAATAAACTACTTAGTGTTCCATGTAGGAAACTAGCTACTGTTCCATGGACGGAACACTTAGTGTTCCATGGAAAAACTACTTAGTGTTCAATGGAAGGAACTATCTATTGTTCCTTGGAAGGAACTTGCTAGTGTTTTATGGAAGGAAGTACTTAGTGTTCCATGAAAGAAACTACTTAATGTTCCATGGATGAAACGACTTAGTGTTCAATGGAAAAATCTAGCTAGTGTTCCATGGAAGGAACCTACTAGTGTTCCATAGAAGGAACAAGCTAGTGTTTCATGGAAGTAACTAGTTAGTGTTTTATGGAAGGATCTGGATTGTTTCAATTGGAAGGAACTTCCAGATGTTCCCTGGAAGTTCTATGAAAAAAATTACTTCGTGTTTTATTAAAAAAATTAGCTAGCGTTTCATGGAAGGAACTACTTAGTGCTCCATGGAAGGAACTACTTCGTGTCCCATGGAAGGAACTACTTAATGTTCCATGGAAAGAACTAGCTGGTGTTCCATGAAAGGAACCAGTTAAAATTCAATGGAAGCAACTAATTATTGTTCCATGGAAAATTCTAGCTAGTGTTCCATTAAAGGTACTAGAGTAGTGTTCCGTGGAAGGAACTAGCTAGTGTTACATGAAAGAACTAGCTAGTGTCCCATGGAAAAAAAATATATAGTGTCTCATGGAAGGAACTAAATAGTGTTTCAAGGAAGAAACTACTTAGTGTTCTAAGGGAGGGAATAGCTAAAGTTCCATGGAAGAATTTAGCTAGTGTTTCATGGAAGGAACTAGCTAGTGTTTTTTTTTTTTTTTTCCAAATCTTTATTGTTGGATGTAAAATGTATTACAGATGTTCCACATTTTTCCCCCATTGACCCCCTCCTCCCCCCTCCCGCCCCCCTCCCACCTTTTCCCACATTATTGTCTGTGTCCATTGGTTATGTATATAAGTTCTTTGGTTTATTTCTTCCCACCCTCCCAACCCCTTTCCCTTTGAGGTTTGTCAGTCTAGCAATGAATTTGTGCTTCTTAATCCCTTCACCTTTTTCACCCTTTCCCCCAATCCCCTTCCCAACTGGCAACCACCAAAATGTTCTCTGTATCTATGAGAATGTTTCTGTTCTTCCTGTTCATTTTGTTTGTAGATTCCATTGTTGATAGATATGCATTCATTGCGATTTTGTTTGTTCATACATTTTATCTTTTTCTTCAAAAAGACCCTTCATCATTTCATATAATAATGGTTTGGTGGTGATGAACTCCTTTAACTTTTTCTTGTCTGGGAAAGTTTTTGTATGTCCATCGATTCTAAATGACAGCTTTGCAGGATAGAGTAATTTTGGTTGTAGGTTCTTGGTTTTCATCACTCTGAATATTTCTTGCCACTCCCTTCTGGCCTGCAAAGTTTCTTTTGAGAAATCAGCTGACAGCCTAATGGGTACTCCCTTGTAGGTAACTATCTGCCTTTCTCTTGCTGCTTTTAATATTCTCTCTTTGTCTTGAACCTTTTGCATTTTGATGATGATGTGTCTTGGTGTGTGCCTCTTGGGGTTCATCTTGTTTGGGACTCTCTGTGCTTCCTGGACTTGTATGTCTGTTTCCTTCACCAAGTTAGGAAAGTTTTCTGCCATTATTGTTTCAAACAGGTTTTCGATTTCTTGTTCTCTCTCTTCTCCTTCGGGCACCCCCAAGATGCGAATGTTGGCACGCTTGAAGTTATCCCAGAGGCTCCTTACTCTATCCTCATTTTTTTGGATTCTTTTTTCTTTTTGCTCTTCTGATTGGGGATTTTTTGCTTCCTTATATTCCAAATCGATGGTTTGCTCCTTGGATCTACATACTCTATTATTGAAGCTGTGTAAATTATTCTTTATTTCAGTTAATGCCTCCTTTAATTCTAACTGTGTATCCATGATTTCTAACTGGTACTTTTTTATGCTCTTGATGCCCTCCCTAAGTTTACTGAGGTTCTCACCAAGTTCATTGAGCATCCTTATAAGCAGTATTTTGAACTCAGTATCTGTTAGGTTGCTTATCTCCCTTTCGCTTAGTTCTTTTATTGGGGTTTTGTTCTGTTCTTTCATTTGGGACCTGTTTCTTTGTATCCTCATTTTGGCTGCCTCCCTGTGTTTGTTTCTGTGTATTACTTAATGAGCGGTATGGGGCTCGCTGAGACCCGGTGCTGCTCGTTTGAAAGAATTTAGGAAAAACCTGAAGCAGGATCCAAGACCGGCCAATCCTATGGCTAAGCAAGTGACAACAGCTTGAAAGTTGTGTGGGGCGGGGCGGGGCGGGGCCTCAGGGAGTCAGCAGGGCGGGGCTACCAGTGCGAGCCAGGTTGCTGGAGTCCCAGATATGGCTTCTGTCTGCCGCCCCGGGAAGGGCTCACCAAAGGAACAAAGGCCTCTTACAGCACGTTTGTCCCCGATGAAGGCCCCTCTCCAGCGCTCGCTCCAGTGCCAAACAGCTCAGTTCTTCCCTGTGTGTCTCTGGTGCCCCTCGAGCTGCCTCCCCTCCGAGCTTAGAGGGAGAGAGTCCGATAAGTCCGTGCGCGGGCCCTTTAGGGAGCTGCCTGGGGCTCCCGCCGCCTCAGCCTCCCTGAGCCTCAGTTCCCGCTGGTTTTTCCAGCCAGAAGTTATGGGGATTCTCTTCCTGGCACTGGAACCCTGAACGGGGCACCTGGTGTGGGACGGGGACCCCCTCAGTCCTCCGGAAGGACCTTCCCAGCCGCGGGAGCCTCCTGATTTTTATCCACCACGCTTGGGTGTGGGACCAGCCCGTCTCGCTGCTGCGCGCTCCGCCGCCCCTCGCGCCGCCGCCCGTCCTACCGGTCTGGATGTAGCTGCTTTTTTTTTCCCCCTTAGTTCCGTAGTTGTACGACTTCCATTCAGCTTGATTTCAGGCGGTTTTGAATGATGGTTGTTCTTTAGTTTAGTTGTAACTTTGATGTGGTTGTGGGAGGACGCGATACCGCGTTTACCTACGCCACCATCTTGACCGGAAGTCTAGCTAGTGTTTTATGGTAGGAACTAGCTTGTTTTTCATGAAAGGATGTATTTAGTGGTCCAATGAAGCAACTACTTAGTATTCCTTGGAAGAAACTACTTACTGTTCCATGGAAGGATCTAGCTAGTGTTCCATGGATGGTACTACTTAATGTTCCATGGAAAGAACTACTTACTGTTCCATGGAAGAAAATAGCTATTGATCCATGGAAGGAGATAGGTGGTGTACGTTGAAAAAATGACTCTCTGTTCCATGGAAGAATAAACTTAGTGTTCCATGGAAGGAACTAGCTAGTGTTCCATAGAAGAATCTAGCTAGTGTTCAATGGAAAGAACTAGCTTGTGTTCCATGGAAGGAACTGCTTAGTGTTCCATGGAAGAAACTATTTAGAGTTTTATGGAAGGAACTATCTAGTGTGACATGATGGAACTACTTAGTGTTCCATGGAAGGAAGTATCTAGTGTTCCTTGGAAAGAAATATTTAGTGTTCAATGGAAAAAACTACTTAGCGTCCATGGAAGGCACTACTTAGGGTTTCAAGGACAGAACTATTTAGTGTTCCATGGAAAAAATTACTTAGTGTTTTATGGAAAGAACTAGTCAGTGTTTCATGGAATGAACTAGCTATTGTAACATGGAACTAACTAGCTTGTGTTTTCTGGAAGAAACTATCTTGTGTTCCATGGAAGAAAGTAGTAGTGTTTTATGGAAGGAACTAGCTTGTGTTCCATGGAGGAACTTCTTGGTGTTCTATGGAAGGAACCAGCTACTGTTTCATGGCAAAGACCAGCCAGTGTTTAATGGAAGAAACAAGCTAGTGTGCCATGGAGAAACTATTAGTGTTCCATGGAAGAAACTACTTAGTGTTTCATTGAAGGAACTAATTAGTGTTCCATGGAAGAAAATACATAGTGTTCCATGGAAGGAACTAGATAGTGATGCATAAAAGGAACTCGATAGTGTTACATGGGAGGAACAATTTAGTGTTAATTGGAAGAAAGTACTTAGTGTTCCATGGAAGGAACTAGCTACTGTTCCTAGGAAAAGACTAGCTAGTGTTTCATGGAAGGTGCTAGCTAGTGATGCATGTAAGTAACTAGCTAGCGATCCAGGGAAGAAACTACTTAGTGGTCCATGGAATGAAATACTTAGTGTACCATGGAAGGAATAAGATTGTGTTCCATGGTAGAGAATACTTAGATCTGCATGGAAAAATCTAGATAATGTTCCATGGAAGGAACTTTTTAGTGTTCAATGCAAGGAGCTAGTAGTCAATGGTAGGACTAGCAAGTGTTCCATTGAAAGTACTAGCTATTTTTCCATTGAAGGAAGTTTTTAGTGTTCCATGGAATGAAGTACTTAGTGTTACATGGAAGGAACTATGTAGTTTTCCATGGATGGAACTAGCTAGTGTTTCTTGGAATGAATTACTTAGTGTTCCATGGAAGAAACTACTTTGTGTTCCATGGACGATTCCCGCTAGGGTTCCATGAAAGGATTACGTAGTGTTCCTTGGAAGAAATTACTTAGTGTTCCATGAAAGGAACTAGATAGTGTTCCATGGAAGGAACTAGCTAGTGTTCCATGGAAGAAACTAGCAGTGTTCCATGGAAGGAACTAGCTAGTTTTTTATGGGAAGAAGTAGCTAGTGTCCCATGAAAGGAAATAGCTAGTGTTTCATGGAAGAAACTAGCTAGTGTTCCATGGAAGGAACTAGTTAGTGTTTTATGGAAGAATCCAGTTAGTGTACCATGCAAGAACTAAATAGCGTTCCATGGAAAGAACAAGGTAGTTTTCCATGGATGAAACTACTTAGGGTTTTATGGAATTAACTACTTAATGTTCCATAGAAAGAACTAGCTTGTGTTCCAGAAAATGAAGCAGTTAGTGTTCCAGGAAAGGAACTACTTAGTGTTCCAGAGAAGGAACTAGTTAGTGTTCAGGGAAAGAACTAGCTAGTCTTCAAGGGAAGAATTCACTTAGTGTGCCATGGAAGGAACAAGATAGTGATCCATTGAAGGAACTATCTAGTGTTCCATGGAAGAACTAGCTACTGTTCCATGGAAAAATCTAGCCAGTGTTCCATGAAAGGAACTAGGTAGGGTTTTATGGAAGTAAATACCTAGTGTTCCATAAAAAAAAAGAAGAAGAAGAAGTTTTGCATGAAAAAAACTACTTAGAGTTCCATGGAAAAAATTAGCTAGTGTTCCATGGAAAGAACTACTTAGTCTTTCATGGAAGGAACTAGCTAGAGTTCCACGGATGTAACTAGCTAGTGTTCCTTGGAAAAAACCTGTTAGAATTAGCTAGTGTTCCATGTAAGGAACTATTCAGTGGTTCATGGAGGGAATTAGCTATTGTTCCATGTAAGGATCTACTCAGAGTTCCATGGAAGGAACTAGCTAGTGTTTTATGGGAAGAAGTAGCTAGTGTCCCATGAAAGGAACTAGCTAGTTTTTCATGGATGGAACTAGCTAGTGTTTCATGGAAGAAACTAGCTAGTGTTCCATGGAAGGAACTAGTTAGTGTTTTATGGAAGAATCCAGTTAGTGTACCATCCAAGAACTAAATAGTGTTCCATGGAAAGAACAAGGTAGTTTTCCATGGATGAAACTACTTAGGGTTTTATGGAATTAACTACTTAATGTTCCAAAGGGAGAACTAGCTTGTGATCCAGAAAATGAAGTAGTTAGTGTTCCAGGAAAGGAACTACTTAGTGTTCCAGAGAAGGAACTAGTTAGTGTTCAGGGAAAGAACTAGCTAGTCTTCAAGGGAATTCACTTAGTGTGCCATGGAAGGAACAAGATAGTGATCCATTGAAGGAACTATCTAGTGCTACATGGAAGAACTAGCTAGTGTTTTTTGGAAAAATCGAGCTAGTGTTCCATGAAAGGAACTAGCTAGGGTTTTATGGAAGAAACTACCTAGTGTTCCATAAAGAAAAAAAACAAAACAAAAACAAAAACAAAAAACCTTAGTTTTGCATGAAAAAAACTACTTAGAGTTCAATGGAAAAAATTAGCTAGTGTTCCATGGAAGGAACTAGCTAGTGTTCCATGGATGGAACTAGCTAGTGTTTCTTGGCAGAAATTACATCGTGTTCCATGGAAAGAACTACTTAGTCTTCCATGGAAGGAACTAGCTAGAGTTCCACGGATATAACTAGCTAGTGTTCCTTGGAAAAAACTAGTTAGAATTAGCTAGTGTTCCATGTAAGGAACTACTCAGCAGTTCATGGAGGGAATTAGCTATTGTTCCATGTAAGGATCTACTCAGTGTTCCATGGAAAGAACTAACTAGTGTTCCATTGAGGAATCTAGCTATAGTTCCAAGAAAAACCTACTTAGTGTTCCATGGAAGAAATTACTTAGAGTTCCATGGAAGGAACAAGCTACTGTTCCATGGAAGAAACTAGCTAGTGTACCATTGATGGAACTATTTAGTGTTCCATTGAAGGAACTACTTAGTCTTCCATGGAAGGAAATATTAGTGTTCCATGGAAGAAACTTGCTAGTGTTTCATGAAGGAATTACGTAGTGTTCCATGGAAGGAACTATCTAGAAATAGCTAGTGTTCCATGGAAAAAACTATCTAGAACTAGCTAGTGTTCCATGGAAAAAACTACGTAGTGATCCATGGAAAGAACTACTTAGAGTTTTATGGAAAAAATTAGCTAGTGTTCATTGGAAGGAACTAGGTAGTTTTTAATGGAAGGAAATATATAGTGTTCCATGGAAAAGACTACTTACTGTCCATGTAAAGAACTACTTAGTTTAGACATATGAAGAAATGTTCATCATCACTAATCATCAGAGAGATGCAAATCAAAACAACAATGAGGTATCACCTCACACCTGTCAGAATGGCCGCCATCAACAAATCATCAAACAACAAGTGTTGGCGAGGGTGTGGAGAAAAGGATACTCTAGTACACTGTTGGTGGGAATGCAGACTGGTGCAGCCACTATGGAAAACAATATGGTGTCACCTCAAAAAATTAAAAATTGATCTTCCATTTGACCCAGTGATCCCACTTCTAGGAATATACCCTAAGAAGCATAAAACACCAATCAGAAAGAATATATGTACCCCCATCTTTGTAGCAGCACTATTTACAATCGCTAAGATCTGCAAACAGCCCAAGTGCCCATCAGTAGACGAATGGATCAAAAAGCTGTGGTACATATACACAATGGAGTACTACGCAGTGGTAAGAAAGAAAGATCTCTTATCCTTTGAGACTACATGGAGGGACCTGGAAAGTATCATCCTAAGTGAAACAAGCCAAACAGAGAAAGACAAATTTCATATGATCGCACTGATTTGTGGAATATAATGAACATAACAGTTTGAGGACAATCCCCTAAGGAGTGGGGAGGTGGGAGAGGGATGAACCACAGAACTTGTATGCATGTATGCATGAAGAGTGGACATGGACAACAATCTGGGGAAGGGGCAGGGAAGGAAGGGGGATGGGGGAATCAGTGGGGGGGAAAAGGATAATCATCTGTAACAAAAATTAATCAATAAAATAAAATAAAAAAATTAAAAAAATAAAAAGACTACTTAGTTTCCCATGGGAGAAACTGGCTAGGGTTCTATGGAAGGAACTATCTAGAACTGGCTAGTGTTCCATGGAAAAAACTACTTAGTGTTCCAGGGAAGGAACTATTTAGTGTTTCTTGGAAGAAACTACTTAGTGTTCCATAGGGAAACTTGCTACTGTTCCTTTTAATAAACTAGTTAGTGTTCCATGAAATGAACTATTTCGTGTTCCAAGGAAATAACTATCTAGTGTTCATTGGAAGGAGCTAATTAGTGTTCCATGGAAGAAATTAGCTAGTGTTCCAGGAAAAGAATTACTTAGTGTTCTAAAGAAGGAACTAGTTAGTGATCCAAGGAAGGAAGTAGCTGGTATTCCTGGGAAGGCACTATCAAATATTCCACGGAAGGAACTAGTTAGAGATCCATGGAAGAAACAAGCTAGTTTTCCATGGAAGGAACTAGCTAGTGTTCCTTGGAAAAAACTAGTTAGAACTAGCTAGTGTTCCATGTAAGGAACTAGTCAGTGGTTCATGGAGGGAACTAGCTATTGTTCCATGTAAGGATCTACTCAGAGTTCCATGGAAGGAACTAACTAGTGTTCCATTGAGGAATCTAGCTATGTTTCCAAAAAAACCTACTTAGTGTTCCATGGAAGAAATTACTTAGAGTTCCATGGAAGGAACAAGCTACTGTTTCATGGAAGAAACTAGCTAGTGTACCACCGATGGAACTACTTAGTGTTCCATTGAAGGAACTACTTAGTCTTTCATGGAAGGAACTGTTAGTGTTCCATGGAAGAAACTAGCTAGTGTTCCATGGAACGAACTACTTGGTGTTTCATGGAAGGAACTACTTGGTTTTCGGTGGAAGAAACTACTTAGAGTTCAATGCGTGGAACTAGCTAGTGTTTCGTGAAGAAATTACATAGTGTTCCATGGAAAGAACTACTTAATGTTCCATGGAAGGAATTACTTAGTGTTCCTTGGAAGGAACTACTTAGTGTTCCTTGGAAGGAACTACTTAGTGTTCCTTGGAAAGAACTACTTAGTTTTCCATGGAAGAAACTACTTAGAGTTCCACGTGTGGAATAAGCTAGTGTTTCCTGAAGGAACTCCCTAGTGTTCCAAGGAAGGAATTATCTAGAACTAGCTAGTGTTCCAAGGAAATAACTACTTAGTGTTTTATGGAAGGAACTACTTAGTGTTCCATGCAGGAACTTGTTACTGTTTCTTTTAATAAACTAGTTAGTGTTCCATGAAATGAACTATTTCGTGTTCCAAGGAAATAACTATCTAGTGTTCATTGGAAGGAACTAATTAGTGTTCCATGGAAGAAATTAGCTAGTGTTCCAGGGAAGGAATTACTTAGTGTTCTAAAGAAGGAACTAGTTAGTAATCCAAGGAAGGAAGTAGCTGGTGTTCCAGGGAAGGCCCTATCAAATATTCCACGGAAGGAACCAGTTAGAGATCCATGGAAGAAACAAGCTAGTTTTCCATGGAAGGAAATAGCTAGTGTTACATTGAAGAATCTAGCTAGTGTTTCATGAAAGTAACTACTTTATGTTCCATGGAAGGAACTAGCTATTTTTCCAGGAAAGGAACTAGCTATTGTTCAAGGGAAGGAACTACTTAGTGTGCCAAAGAAGGGACTAGTTAGTGTTTTAGGGAAGAAACTTGCTAATATTCCATGGAAGAAACTAGCTAGGGATTCATGGAAGGAACTATCTAATGTTTTATGGAAGAAACTAGCTAGTGTTCCATGGAAGGAACTAGCTAGTGTTTCAGGAAAGAAACTACTTAGTGTTCCATGGAAGGAACTACTTGGTGTTCCATGGAAGGAACTAGCTAGTCGTCAATGGAAGGAACTAGCTAGTCGTCAATGGAAGGAACTAGCTAGTGTTCCATGGAAGGAACTAACCAGTGTTCCAGGAAAGAAACAACTTAGTGTTCCATGGAAGGAACTACTTAGTGTTCCATGGAAGGAACTAGCCAGTGTTCCATGGAAAGAACTACTTAGTGTTCCATGGAAGGAACTAGCTAGTCTTCCATGGAAGGAACTAACCAGTGTTCCAGGAAAGAAACAACTTAGTGTTCCATGGAAGGAACTACTTAGTGTTCCATGGAAGGAACTAGCCAGTGTTCCATGGAAAGAACTACTTAGTGTTCCATGGAAGGAACTAGCTAGTCGTCAATGGAAGGAACTAGATAGTGTTCCAATGAAGGAACTAGCCAGTGTTCCATGGTTGGAGCTAGCTAGTGTTCCAGGAAAGAAACTACTTTGTGTTCCATGGAAGGAACTACTTATTGTTCCATGGAGGGAACAGGCTAGTGTTACTTGGGAGGAAATAGTTAGTGTTCCATGGAAGGAACTAGCTAGTCATCAGTGGAAGGAACTAGATAGTGTTCCATGGAAGGGACTACTTATTGTTCAATGGAAGGAACTACTTAGTGTTTCATGGAAGAAACTAGCTACTTGCATGAGAGAAACTACTTAGTTTTATGGAAGGAACTAGCTACTGTTCCAAGGAAGGTGCTAGCTAGTGATGCATGTAAGAAACTAGCTAGTGGTCCAGGGAAGAAAGTACTTAGAGTTCCATGGAATGAAATAATTAGTGTACCATGGAAGGAATAAGAAGGAATAAGATTGTGTTCCATGGTAGAGAATACTTAGATCTGCAAGGAAAAAACGACATAATGTTCCATGGAAGGAACTTTTTAGTGTTCAATGTAAGGAGCTACTGTTCAATGGTAGGACTAGCAAGTGTTCCACTGAAAGTACTAGCTAGTGTTCCATTGAAGGAAGTTTTTAGTGTTCCATGGAATGAAGTACTTAGTGTTACATGGAAGGAACTATGTAGTGTTCCATGGATGGAACTAGCTAGTGTTTCTTGGAATGAATTACTTAGTGTTTCATGGAAGAAACTACTTTGTGTTCCGTGGAAGAACCCCGCTAGGGTTCCATGAAAGGACTACTTAGTGTTCCTTGGAAGAAATTACTTAGTGTTCCATGAAAGGAACTAGCTAGTGTTCCATGGAAGGAACTAGCTGTGTTCCATGGAAGGAACTAGCTAGTGTTTTATGGGAAGAAGTAGCTAGTGTCCCATGAAAGGAACTAGCTAGTTTTTCATGGATGGAACTAGCTAGTGTTTCATGGAAGAAACTAGCTAGTGTTCCATGGAAGGAACTAGTTAGTGTTTTATGGAAGAATCCAGTTAGTGTACCATGCAAGAACTAAATAGTGTTCCATGGAAAGAACAAGGTAGTTTTCCATGGATGAAACTACGTAGGGTTTTATGGAATTAACTACTTAATGTTCCAAAGGGAGAACTAGCTTGTGATCCAGAAAATGAAGTAGTTAATGTTCCAGGAAAAGAACTACTTAGTGTTCCAGAGAAGGAACTAGTTAGTGTTCAGGGAAAGAACTAGCTAGTCTTCAAGGGAAGAATTCACTTAGTGTACCATGGAAGGAACAAGATAGTGATCCATTGAAGGAACTATCTAGTGTTCCATGGAAGAAAGTAGCTAGTGTACCATTGATGGAACTACTTAGTGTTCCATTGAAGGAACTACTTAGTGTTCCATGGAAGGAACTCCCTAGTGTTCCATGGAAGGAACTATCAAGAACTAGCTAGTGTTCCATGGAAAATACTATCTAGAACTAGCTAATGTTACATGGAAAAAACTACGTAGTGATCCATGGAAGGAACTACTTAGAGTTTTATGGAAAAAATTAGCTAGTGTTCATTGGAAGGAACTAGGTAGTTTTTAATGGAAGGAAATATATAGTGTTCCATGGAAAAGACTACTTACTGTCCATGTAAAGAACTACTTAGTTTTCCATGGAAGAAACTAGCTAGGGTTCCATGGAAGGAACTATCTAGAACTGGCTAGTGTTCCATGGAAAAAACTACTTAGTGTTCCAGGGAAGGAACTATTTAGTGTTTCTTGGAAGAAACTACTTAGTGTTCCATGGGGAAACTTGCTACTGTTCCTTTTAATAAACAAGTTAGTGTTCCATGAAATGAACTATTTCGTGTTCCAAGGAAATAACTATCTAGTGTTCATTGGAAGAAACTAATTAGTGTTCCATGGAAGAAATTAGCTAGTGTTCCAGGGAAAGAATTACTTAGTGTTTAAAGAAGGAACTAGTTAGTGATCAAAGGAAGGAAGTAGCTGGTATTCCAGGGAAGGCACTATCAAATATTCCACGGAAGGAACTAGTTAGAGATCCATGGAAGAAACAAGCTAGTTTTCCATAGAAAGAACTAGCTAGTGTTACATTGAAGAATCTAGCTAGTGTTTCATGAAAGTAACTACTTTATGTTCCATGGGAGGAACTAGCTATTCTTCCAGGAAAGGAACTAGTTATTGTTCAAGGGAAGGAACTACTTAGTGTGCCAGAGAATGGACTAGTTAGTGTTTTAGGAAAGACACTTGCTAATATTCCATGGAAGAAACTAGCTAGGGATTCATGGAAGGAACTATCTAATGTTTTATGGGAGAAATTAGCTTGTGTTTCATGGAAGTAACTAGCTAGTGTTCCATGCAATGAACTAGCTAGTGTTTTATGGAAAGAACTAGCTAATGTTCCATGGAAGGAACCATCTAGTGTTCCATGGAAGGAACTAGCCAGTGTTCCATGGAAGGAACTAGCTACTGTTCCTTGGAGGAAACTAGCTAGTGCTTAATAGAAGGAAATACTTAGTGTTCCATGGAAGGAACGATTTAGTGTTTCATGGAAGGAACTAGCTAGGGTTCCAGGAAAGAAACTACTTAGTGTTCAATGGAAGGAACTACTTAGTGTTCCATGGAGGTAACACGCTAGTGTTACTTGGGAGGAAATAGTTAGTGTTCCATGGAAAGAACTACTTAGTGTTCCATGGAAGGAACTAGCTAGTCTTCATTGGAAGGAACTAGATAATGTTCCATGGAAGGGACTACTTATTGTTCAATGGACGGAACTACCTAGTGTTCCATGGAAAAATTACTAGTGTTCCATGGAAGGAACTAGCTATTGTAACATGGAACGAACTAGCTAGTGTTCCATGGAAGAAACTTCTTAGTATTGCTTTGAAGCAACTACTTAGTTTTCAATGGAAGGAACTAGCAAGTGTTCTATAAAAGGAACTAGTTAGTGTTCCATATATAGTACTACTTTGTGTTCCATGGAAGAAAATACCTAGTGATCCATGGAAGGAACTATATAGTGTTCCATGGAAGGATATACCTAGAGTTCCATGGAAGGAGTACTTAGTGTTCACTGGAATGTACCTGATTGTGTTCAATGGAAAAACTAGTTAGTATACCATTGAAGATACTACTTACTATTTCATGGAAGGAACAACATAGTGGTCTTTGGAAGTAATTACTTAGTGTTCCATGGAAGATACAACTTAATGCTTCATGGAAGGAACTAGCTAGTGTTCCATGCATAAAACTAGTGAGTGTTCCATAGATGGCACTAATTTTTCTCCATGGAAGGAACTATTTTGTGTTACATGGAGAGGACTAGTAAGTGTTCCATGGAAGGATCTAGTTAGTGTTCCATGGAAGAAACTAGTTGGTGTTCCATGGAAGGAACTAGCTAGTGTTCAATAGAAGAAACAATGTAGTGTTCTGGGAAAAAACTACTTAGTGTTTTATGGAAGAAACTACTTAGTGTTTATTCGAAGGAACTTGTTAGGACTCCATGAATGGAATTACCTAGTGTTTCATGGAAGGAATTACGTAGTGTTCCATGGAAGGAAGTACTAATGTTCCATGGAAGGAAGTAATTAGTGTTCCATGGGAAAAATTAGCAAGTGTTCCATGGAAGGAACAAGTTAGTGTTTCATTGAAGGAAGTACTTGGTGTTCAATGAAACCAACTACTTAGTATTCCATGAAAGGAACTAGTTAGTGTTTCATGGAAAAAACTAGATAGTGTTCCATGGAAGGAATGAGTTAGTTTTTTATGGAAGAAATGTGTTATTGTACCATGCAAAAATCTAAATAGTGTTCCATGGAAGAAACAAGCTAGTTTTTTATGGAATAAACTACTTAGGGTTTTATGGAAGTAACTACTTAATGTTCCAGGGAAAGAACTACCTGCTGTTACAGAAAATGTGGTAGTTAGTGTTCCATGGAAGGAACTAATTAGTGTGCCAGAGAAGAAACTAGTTAGTGTTCCAGGGAAAGAACTAGATAGTGTTCCAGGGAAGAATGGATTTAGTATTCCATGGAAGGAAAGACCTAGTGATCTATTCAATGAACTATCTAGTGTTCCATGGAAGGAACTAGCTAGTGTTTAATGGAAAAAACTAGCTAGGGTTTTATGGAAGGAATTAGCTAGTGTTCCATGAAGGGAACTATCTAGTGTTCCATGGAAGGAACTACATTGTGTTCCATGGAAGGAAGTACTTAGTGTTCAATGGAAGGAATTAACTAGTGTTCAATGGATGAAACAAGTTAATGTTTTATTGATGGAAGTACTTAGTGTTCCATGGAAAGAACTACTTAGTGTTCCATGGATAAAAACTAGGTAGTGTTCCATGGAAGAATTAACTGGTGTTCCATAGAAGTATCTAGCTAGGATTCCATGAAAGGAATAAGTTAGACTTTCATAGAAAAAAGTACTTAGTGTCCCATGGATTAAACTACTTAGAGTTCCATGGAAGACACCATTTAGTGTTCCATGGAAGGAAAAAGCTATTGTTTCATGGAAGGAACTGCCTAGTGTTCCATAGAAGGATCTAATTAGTGTTCCATGATATTAACTACTTATTGTTCCATGGAAGGAACTAGTAGTGTTCCATGTAAGGAACTAGATAGTGTTCCATGGTAGGAACTACTTAATGTTCCATGGAAGAAACTACTTAGTGTTCAATGGAAGGAATGAATTAGTGGGCCATGGATGGAACTAGCTAGTGTTTTATGGAAGGAATTACTTAGTGTACTATGGAAGGAACTACCTAGTGTTCCATGGAAGTAACTGTTTAGAGTGTTATGGGAAAAATTAGATTTTACTTCGATGCAATTAACTAACTAGTGTTTCATAGATGAAACTAGCTAGTGTTCCATGAAAGGGGCTACTTAGTGTTCCATGGAAGGAACTACTTAATGTTTCATGAAAGGATATAGCTAGTGTTCCTTGGAAAGAACTACTTATGGTTCCGTGGAAGGAACTAGATAGTGTTTTATGGAAGGTTAATGATAATGTTATTTGGAAGGGACTAGTTAGTATTTCATGGAAAGTACTACTTAGTGTTCCATGGAAAAATATAGCTGGTCCTTTATGGAAGGGACTACTTAGTGTTCAATGGAAGGATCAACTTAGTGTTCCATTAAAGGAACTACCTATTTTCCACGGAAAGAACTAGCTAGTGTTCCATGAAAGGAACTAGTTAGTGTTCCATGAAAGAATCTAGTTAGTGTTTCATGCAAGTAACTATACTCGTTCCATGAAAGAAACTATCAAGTTTCCATGGAAGAAACTACTTAGGGTTTCTTGGAAGTAACTACATAATGTTCTATGGAAAGAACTACTGAGTGTTCCATGGCAGGAACTAGCCAGTGTTCAATGGAAGAAAGTATTTAGTGTTCCATTGATGGAACTAGCTCATATTCCATGTAAGGGGCTATGTAGTGTTCCATGGAAAGAACTACTTAGTTTTCCATTGAAGGAACTAGCTAGAGTTCCATGCATGTAACTATCTAGTGTTCCATGGTAGGAACTAGACAGAGATCCATAAAATGAATTAGCTAATGTTCCATGAAAGTTTCTAGCTAGTTGTCTAGGGAAGAAACTATGCATTGTTCGAGAGATGGAACTAGTTAGTGTTCCAGGGAAGGAAATAGCTAGTGTTGCATGGAAAGATCTACCCAGTGTTCTATGGAAGGAAGTACATAGTGTTCCTTGGATGGAACTTCTTAGTATTCCATGACAGGAGATGGCTAGTGTTCATTCGTAGAAACTAGCCAGTGTTCCAGAGAAGAAACAACTTAGTGTTTCATGGAAGGAACTACTTAGTGTTCCATGGAAGGAACTATGTAGTGTTCCATGGAAGGAACTAGCTAGTGTTCCATGGAAGAAACTACTTAGTGTTCCATAGAAGAAACTAGCTAGTGTTCCATTAAAGAATCTACTTAGTGTTGCATGAAAAAAATTACTTAGTGTTCCATGGAAGAAAATAGCTAGTGTTCCATGGAAGTATCTAGCTGGTGTTCCATGGAAGGTATTAGCTAGATTTTAATGGAAGAAACTACTTAGGGTTTCATGGATGTAACTACATAATGTTCCATGGAAGGAACAAGCTGGTGGTCCAGGAAAGGAACTACTTAATGTTCCTAGGAAGGAACTAGCTAGTATTCCATGAAAGGAACTAGCTAGGGAACCATGGAAGAAAATATCTAGTGTTCCATGGAAGGAACTAGCTAGTGTTCCATGGAAGGAACTAGCAAGTGTTCCATGGAAAGAACTACAGAGTATACCATCGAAGGAACTACATAGTGTACCATGGAAAGGACTAGTAGTGTTCCATGGAAGGAGCTATTTAGTTTTCCATGGAAGGAACTACTTAATGTTCCATGGAACAAACTACTTAATGTTCCATAGAAGGGACTACTTAGTTTTCCATGGAAGAACTAGTATTGTTTCATGGAAGGAACTGGCTAGTGTTCCATGAAAAGAACTACTTAGTGTTCCATAGAAAAAAAATATCTAGAATTCCATGGAAGGAACTATTTAGTGTTCCATGAAAAAAAAATGTTCCATGGAGGAACGAGTTAGTGTTCCCTGGAAGGAACTACTAAATGTTCCATGGATGAAACTACTAAGTGTTCCGTGGCAGTAACTAGCTAGTGTTCCATGAAGGATACTAGATAGTGTTCCATGGGAGGAAATACTTAGTGTTACATGGAAGGAACTACTTACTGCTCCATGGAAGAAACAAGTTAGTTCTCCATGAAGGAACTAGCTAGAATAACATGGAAGTAACTAGATAGTGTTCCATGAAGAAACTAGCATGAACTAGCTAGTGTTCCATGGCATAAACTACTTAGTGTACCGTGGAAGGAACTAGTTAATGTTCCATGGAAGGAGCTACTTAGTCTTCCATGGAAGGATCTAGTAGTGTTCCATGGACGGAACTAGACAGTATTTTATGGAAGGATCTAGCTAGACTTCAATTAAAAATACAAGTTAGTGTTTCATGGAGTAAAAACTACTCAGTGTTCCATGGAAGGAATTACTTAGTGTACCATGGAAGTAACTAGCTAGTGTTCTATGGAAGAAACTACTTAGTGTTCCATGGAAGGAACTACTTAGTGTCCCATGAATAGAGTTAGCTAGTGTTTCATGGATGGAATTCCTTAGTTTTCCATGGAAGGAACTACTTAGTGTTCCATTGAAGGAACTACGTAGTGTTCCATGAAAAAAATTAACTATTTTTCCATGGAAGGTACTAGTTTGTGTTCTATGGATGGAACTAGCTATTGTTTTATTGAAGGGGATACTTAGTGTTCCTCGGAGAGAACTCAATAATTTTTATGGAAAGAACTAGCTTGAATTCCACGGAATTAACTAGCTAGTGTTCCATGGAAGGAACTAGCTAGAACTAGATAGTGTTCCATGCAAGTAACTACTTAGTGTTCCATGGAAGGAACTAGTTAATGTTCTATGGAAGGAACTACTTAGTGTTCCATGGAAGTATCTAGCTAGTGTTTCATGGAAGATACTACTTAGTGTTCAATGGAAGAAACTTTTTAGTGTTCCATAAAAGATCTAGTTAGTGTTTCATGCACGGAATTATATAGTGGTCCATGGAAGGAACTAGCTAGTTTTCCATTGGAAGAACCTACTTAGGGTTTCATAGAAGTAACTACTTAATGTTCCATGGAAGGAGCTAGCTAGTGTTCCACGGAAGGAAGTAGCTAGTTTTCCAGGGAAGAAACTACTTAGTGTTCCATGGAAGTAATTACTTAGTGTTCCATGGAAGGATCTAATTAGTGTTCCATGGAGGAACAAGTAGTGTTCCATTGAAAGAACTAGCTAGTGTTCCAGGGGATAAAAAAAACTTAGTGTTTAAGAGAAGGAAATAGTGAGTGTTCCAGGCAAGGAATGAGCTAGTGTTCTAGGGAAAGAACTAGATAGTATTCCACGGAAGAAACTAGTTAGTGATTCATCGAAGGAACAAGCTAGTGTTTCATGGAATGAACTAGCTAGTGTTCCATGGATGGACCTACCAGGTGTCTCATGGAAGGAAATATCAATTGTCCCATGGAAGGAATAGCTAGTATTCCATGAAATAAAATAACTAGTGTTCCATGGAAGAAACAAGTTAGTGTTATATGGAAGGAAGTACTTGGTGTTACATGGAAGGAACTACTTACTGCTCCATGGAAGAAACTAGTTAGTGGTCCATGAAGGAACTAGCTAGTATAACATGGAAGGAACTAGCTAGAACTATCTAGTGTTCCATGTAAAAAACTACTTAGTGTTCCATAAAAGGAACTAGTTAATATTTTATGGAGGGAACTATTTAGTCTTCCATGGAAGGAACTAGTAGTGTTCCATGGAAGACACTAGCTAGTGTTCAATAGAAGAAACTTTTTAGTGTTCCGGGGAAGGAACTACTTGGTGTTCCATGGAAGCAACTACTTAGTTTTCCATGGAAGGAACGACTTAGTGTTCCATGCGTGGAACTAGCTAATGTTTTAGGGATGGAATTATGTAGTGTTCCATGGAAGGAATTACTTAATGTTCCATGGAAAAAACTCGCTAGTGTTCCATTGAAAAAAACTATTCAGTGTTCAATGGAAGAAACTAGTTAGAGTTCTATGGAAAAAATTAGCTAGTTTTTTATGGAAGAAACTAGCTAATGATCCATGGATTGAACTAGCTAGTGTTCCATGGAAGGAACTAGCAAGTGTTCCATGGAAGGAACTAGCCACTGTTTAATGGAAGGAACTAGCTAGTGTTGCATTGAAAATATAAGTTAGTGTTTCATGGAAAGAACTACTCAGTGTTCCATGGAAGGAACTACTTAGTGTATCATGGAAGGAACTACTTAGTGTTCCATGGATGGAACTAGCTAGTGTTCCATGGAAGAAACAAGTTGTGTTTCGTGGAAGGAACTAGCTAGTGTCCCATGGAAAATACAAGGTAGTGTTTCATGGAAGGAACTAGCTAGTGTTCCATGGAAAATACAAGTTAGTGTTTCATGGAAGGAACTAGCTAGTGTTCCATGGAAAATACAAGTTAGTGTTTCGTTGATTAAACAAATTAGTGTTCCATGGATGGAAGTACTTAGTGTACCATGAAAAAAAACTACTTAGTGTTGCATGGAAAAAACTACTTAGTTTTCCATGGAAGGAACTAGCTAGTGTTCCATGGAAGGAAGTCTCTAGTGTTTCATGTAAGGGGCTTGTTACTGTTCCATGGTAGGAACTAGCTAGTTTTCTGTGGAAAAAACTATCCAGTGTTCCTAGGAAGTATCTAGCTGGTGTTCCAAAAAAGGAACTAGCTAGATTTCCATGGAAGAAACTACTTATGGTTTCATGGCAGTAACTACATAATATTCCATGGAAGGAACAAGATTGTGGTCCAAGAAAGGAACCAGTTAGTGTTCCAGGGAAGGAACTACCTAGTATTCCATGGAAGGAACTAGCTAGTGAACCATGTCAGAAACTATCTAGTGTTCCATGGAAGGAACTAGCTAGTGTTCCGTGGAAGGAAGTATCTAGTGGTCCATGGAAGGAACTAGCTAGTGTTCCACCGAAGGAATTAGCTAGTATTTCATGGAAGGAACCAGCTAGAGTTCCATGGAAGGAACTAGCTAGTTTTCCAGGGAAGAAACTACTTATTGTTCCATGGAAGGAACTACTTAGTGTTCCATGGAAGGAACTACTTAGTTTTCCATGGGAGGAAATAGCTAGTGTTCCATGGAAGGAACAAGTTCGTGTTCCATGAGTGAAGTACTTAGTGTTCCATGGAAGGAACTACTAAGTGTTCTATGGAAGGAACTAGCTGGTATTCCATGTATGAAACTGCTTAGTGTTTCATGGAAGAAACTATTTAGCGTTTCTTTTCTTTTTTTTAATATCATATTCCTTTAATAAATAGTACAACATTTATTCTTTTTTATTAATAAATTTTTTACAGATGTTTTTCTTTTCCCCCCACTGATTCCCCCTCATCCTCCCTCCCCTCCCTCTCCCCATTTGTTGTCCATGTCCACTGTTTATGCATACATGCATATAAGTTCTGTGGTTTATCTCTTCCCCACCACCCCCCTATTTAGGGTATTGTCAGTCAGTATCCCACTTCCACGTCTCTGGGACTACCCCCTTACACAGACTGTTATGTTCATTATATTCCACAAATAAGTGAGATCATAAGAAAATTGTATTTCTCTGTTTGACTTGTTTCCCTTAGGATGATATTTTCCAGGTCCCTCCATGTAGTCTCAAAGGGTAAAAGGACTTTTCTTTCTTGGTAGTACATGTACCAAGCGTTTTTATCCATTCGTCTACTGATGGACACTTGGGCTGTTTCCAGATCTTAGCAATTGTAAATAGTGCTGCTACAAACATGGGGGTTCATGTATTCTTTCTGGTTGGTGTTTCAGGCTTCTTATGGTTTATTCCTCGAAGTGGAAATACTGGGTCAAATCAAGTTCAATTTTTAATTTTTTGAGGTAACACCATATTGTTTTTCATAGTGGCTGCACCAGTCTGCTTTCCCACCAGCAGCATCCTAGAGTCTCCTTTTCTCCACACCCTCGCCAACACTCGTAGTTTGATGATTTGTTGAAGGCAGCCATTCTGACAGGTGTGAGGTGATACCTCATTGTTGTTTTAATTTGCATCTCTCTGATGATTAGTGATGATGACCATTTCTTCATATGTTTCTTAGCCATTTGTATGTCCTGTTTGGAGAGGTGTCTATTTAGATCGCCTGCCCATTTTTTAATTGGATTCTTTGTCTTCCTTCTGTGGAGTTGTATGAGCACTCTATATGTATTGGAAATTAACCCCTTATCTGATATATCATTGTCAATTATGTTCTCCCATACAGTGGGTAGACTTTCGGTTTTGATGATTGTATCTTTTGCTCTACAGAAGTTTTTGAGTTTGATGTACTTCCATGTGTTCATTTTCTCCTTTGTTTCTATTGCCTTAGGTGATGTGTTAGTAAAAAATCTGCTGCGAGACCAGGACACTAGGCAGGACCAGGGAACTCGGCGGGAAGTTAATCCTACCGCCTCCCTTGCCACCCTGCATGGGCCCTGGGAACTCTGTAGCCTGCTAAACTCTCGGCTGAGGCACACAGACTCACGGGAACAGGGGACACAGCCATACCAGGGAACAGAGTGGGAAATTACTCCCACCGCCTCCCTTGCCACCCTGCACCGGCCCTGGGAACGCTGTAGCCTGCTCAGCTCTCGGCTGGAGCCACACAGACTCCTGGAGAACAGGGGACTTGGCAGGATTAAAGTGGGTCCTCCCTGGTGCATCCAAACCCAGGAGATGGAGCCACAAAGAGCAGAACACCAACACCCACTGGGAAAACTTGGCAGACTCCAAAGCCCACTGTGATAACCAAAATGGTGAGAAACAGAAACAAAAGCCAAATGAAAGATCAAGAGACCTCTACAGAAGATGAAATAAATGAGGTGCAGTTAAGCAAGTTAACAGAACTAGAATTTAGAGCCATGATGTTGCGGAAGCTCAACAGCATGTGTAAGGACATGAGCAACATGAGTAAAGACATAGAAATGTTGAAAATAAACCATCTGGAAATGAAAAACCAACAGGAAGAAATGAAGAATGACATATCAGAAATGAAAAACACACTGGAAGGTCTAAAAAGCAGAGTAGGGGAAGCTGTGGACCGGATCAGTGAACTAGAAGACAGGCTAGAAGAAATCAACTAATCAGAAAACCAAAAGGAATAAAAAACAATTAAAAACAGGAAGAGAGCTTAAGAGAATTGTGGGACATCTGGAAACGGAATAATATTTGTATCATAGGAATCCCTGAAGAAGAAGAAAGTAAGCGAGGGCTAGAGAATATATTCAAAGAAATAGTGACAGAAAACTTCCCTAATTTGGTGAAGGAAGTAGGCATTCAAGTTCAAGAAGCTCAGAGAGCCCCAAGTAAGAAGAACCCAAACAGGCCCACACCAAGACACATAGTAATCAAACTGCCAAAAATTCAAGACAAAGAGAGAATCCTAAAAGCAGGAAGAGATAAGCAACAGGTTACCTACAAAGGAAACCCCATAAGTTTCTCAGCTGACTTTTCAGAAGAAACACTACAGGCTAGAAGGGAATGGCATGAAGTAATCAAGGTCATGAAAAACAAGGATCTTAAACCAAGACTACTCTACTCAGCAAGGCTATCGTTCAAAATAGAAGGTCAAATAAAGAGCTTCCCAGACAAAATAAGGCTAAGGGAATACATTAGCACCAAACCAGCACTGCAAGAAATGTTAAAAGGACTGCGGTATTTACCAGGAGAAATGGGAAGGAATATAGAACCAAACTAAATAAAAATGGCAATAAATAAGTACATATCAATAACCACCTTAAATGTAAATGGAGTGAATGCTCCCATAAAAAGACACAGAGAAGCTGATTGGATAAGAAAGCATGACTCATCTATATGCTTTTTACAAGAGACCCACCTCACAACAAAAGACTCACATAGATTGAAACTAAAGGGTTGGAAAAAAATCTTTCAAGCAAATGGAAAAGAGAAAAAAGCTGGACTAGCAATCCTTATATCTGATAAAATAGACTTCAGATTGAAGGCCATAACTAGAGACAAAGAAGCCCACTACATAATATTGAAAGGATCTATCCAACAGGAAGATATAACCTTGATAAACATATATGCACCCAATATGGGAGCACCAAAATATATTAAAAAACTATTGGAGGACTTCAAAGGAGAAATAGATAGCAATACAATCATAGCAGGGGACTTCAACACCCCGCTCACATCACTGGATAAATCCTATAGACAAAAAATTATCAAGGAAACAGAGACTCTAAAGGAAGCACTAGAACAAATGGAATTAATAGATATCTACAGAGAACTACACCCCAAAACTACAGAATTCACATTCTTCTCAAGTGTACATGGAACATTCTCAAAGATAGACCACATGTTAGGGCACAAACTAAGTCTCTACAAGTTCAAGAAGATTGAAATTATAACAAGCATCTTCTCAGACCACAATGGTATGAAACTAGAAATCAATTGCAAGAAGAACATACAAAGACATTTTAACACATGGAAGCTAAATAGAATGTTATTAAACAATGAATGGGTCACCGAGGAGATCAAGGAAGGAATCAAAAACTTCCTGGAAACAAATGAAAATGAGGACACAACAATACAAAATCTATGGGATGCAGCAAAAGCAGTTCTGAGAGGGAAGTTCATAGCACTACAAGCCTACCTCAAAAAAGAAGAAAAATCTCTAATAGACTACCTAACCTCACTTAAGGAACTGGAGAGTATACAAAAAGAAAACCCCAGAGCAAGTAGAAAAAAGGAAATAGTAAGGATCAGAGCAGAAATAAACGACATAGAGACCAAAAAAACAATCCAGAGGATCAATAAAACAAAGAGCTGGTTTTTCGAAAAGTTAAACAAGATTGATGGACCCTTAGCTAGACTCACCAAGAAACAAAGAGAGAAAACCCAAATACATAAAATCAGAAATGAAACAGAGAGATAACAACTGACACCACAGAAATACAAAAGATCGTTAACAACTACTATGAACAATTATACGGCAACAAATTCGAAAATCTAAGCGAAATGGACAAATTTCTAGAAACACATAGTCTCCCAAAACTGGATCAGGAAGAGATTGAAAACTTGTACAGAACAATAACAACAGAAGAAATTGAAGATGTAATCAAGACTCTTCCAGCAAACAAAAGCCCAGGCCCGGATGGCTTCACGGGAGAGTTTTACCGAACATTCAAAGAAGAACTAATACCCATTCTCAAACTATTTCAAAAAATTCAAGAAGAAGGAAGGCTTCCAAACTCGTTTTATGAAGCCAGCATAATTCTAATTCCAAAACCAGAAAAAGACACTACAAAGAAAGAACACTACAGGCCAATATCCCTGATGAACATAGATGCCAAAATCCTGAACAAAATACCAGCAAATTGAATCCAGCAATACACCAAAAAAATTATCCACCATGACCAAGTGGGATTCATCCCAGGGATGCAAGGCTGGTACAATATTCGCAAATCCATAAATGTGATACACCACATAAATAAATTGAAGAATAAAAACCACATGATAATATCAATAGATGCTGAAAAAGCCTTTGACAAAATCCAGCATCCATGTCTGATAAAAACGCTCAGCAGTGTGGGAATAGAGGGATCATATCTGGACATAATAAAAGCCATATATGAAAGACCTACAGCCAACATCATACTCAATGGGCAAAAACTAAAAGCATTTCCCTTAAGAACAGGAACAAGGCAAGGATGCCCACTTTCGCCACTCCTATTTAACATAGTACTGGAAGTCTTAGCCACAGCAATCAGACTGGAAGAAAAAATAAAAGGGATCCAAATTGGAAAGGAGGAAGTGAAACTGTCATTATTTGCAGATGACATGATACTGTACATAGAAAACCCCAAAGCCTCCACCAAAAGCTTACTAGACTTAATAAATGAATTTGGCAAAGTAGCGGGATACAAAATTAACATCAAGAAATCGATGGCATTCTTATACACCAATGATGAACTCACAGAAAGAGAAACTAAGCAAACAATCCCATTTACCATTGCAGCAAAAAAAATTAAGATACCTAGGAATAAACTTAACCAAAGAAATAAAGGACCTATTCGCAGAAATCTACAGGTCTTTGAAAAAAGAAATAGAGCAAGATGTAAATAAGTGGAAGCACATACCCTGTTCATGGATTCGGAGAATTAACATCATTAAAATGTCCATATTACCCAAAGCAATCTATAGATTCAACGCAATCCCCATCAAAATACCAACGGCATACTTCACAGAATTAGAACAATTACTTCAAAATTCATATGGAACCAAAAAAGGCCTCGAATAGCCACAGCAATCTTGAAAAGGTAGAACAAAGTTGGAGGGATCACAATACCAGATTTCAGATTATACTACAAAGCCACCATAATCAAAACAGACTGGTACTGGCACAAGAACAGTTATATAGACCAGTGGAACAGAATAGAGAACCCAGAAATGGACCCAAGGCAATTTGCTCAATTAATATTTGACAAAGGTGGCAAGAGCATACAGTGGAGTAAGGACAGCCTCTTTAATAAATGGTGCTGGGAAAATTGGACAGCTACTTGCCAAAAAATGAAACTAGACCATCAACTTACACCCTACACCAAAATAAACTCAAAATGGATAAAAGACTTAAATGTAACTCATGAATCCATAAAAATCCTAGAGGAGACTGTGAGCAACAAAATCTCAGACATCATATGCAGCAGAATTTTTACTGACACATCACCTAAGGCAATAGAAACAAAGGAGAAAATGAACACATGGGACTACATCAAACTCTAAAGCTTCTGCACAGCGAAAGATACAATCGTCAAAACGGAAAGGCTACCCACTGTATGGGAGAGCATAATTGCCAATGATATATCAGATAAGGGGTTAATTTCCAATACATATAGAGTGCTCATACAACTCCACAAAAGGAAGACAAAGAATCCAATTAAAAAATGGGCAGAGGAACTAAATAGATACTTCTCCAAACAGGACATACAAATGGCTAAGAGACATATGAAGAAGTGGTCATCATCACTAATCATCAGAGAGATGCAAATCAAAACAACAATGAGGTATCACCTCACACCTGTCAGAATGGCCGCCATCAACAAATCATCAAGCAACAAGTGTTGGCGAGGGTGTGGAGAAAAGGGGACTCTAGTACACTGCTGGTGGGAATGCAGACTGGTGCAGCTACTATGGAAAACAATATGGTGTCACTTCAAAATATTAAAAATTGATCTTTCAATTGACCCTGTGATCCCACTTTTAGGAATATACCCTAAGAAGCATAAAACACCAATCAGAAAGAATATATGTACCCCCATCTTTGTAGCAGCACTATTTACAATCACTAAGATCTGGAAACAGCCCAAGTGCCCATCAGTAGACGAATGGATCAAAAAGCTGTGGTACATATACACAATGGAGTACTACGCAGTGGTAAGAAAGAAAGATCTCTTATCCTTTGAGACTACATGGAGGGACCTGGAAAGTATCATCCTAAGTGAAACAAGCCAAACAGAGAAAGACAAATTTCATATGATCGCACTGATTTGTGGAATATAATGAACATAACAGTTTGAGGAATTGGGTAGTCCCAGAGATGCGGAAGCGGGGTACAGACTGACAATCCCCTAAGGAGTGGGGAGGTGGGGGAGGGATGAACCACAGAACTTTTACGCATGTATGCATGAACAGTGGACATGGACAATAATCTGGGGAAGGGGCAGGGAGGGATGGGGGAGGGGGGAATCAGTGGGGTAAAAAAGGAGAATCATCTGTAACAAAAATTAATCAAAAAAAAATTCTGCTGCCTATGATGTCTGAAATTTGTTGCATACAGTTTCTTCTAGGATTTTTATGGATTCATGAGTTACATTTAAGACTTTTATCCATTTTGAGTTTATTCTCCCATAGGATGTAAGTTGATGGTCTAGTTTTATTTTTCTGCAAGTAGCTGTCCAATTTTCTCAGCACCATTTACTAAAGGGGCTGACCTTACTCCACTGTATGCTCTTGCCAACTTTGTCAAATATTAATTGAGCATATTGCCTTGGGTCTATTTCTAGGTTCTCTGTTCCACTGGTCTATATAACTGTTCTTGTGCCAGTACCAGGTTGTTTTGTTTACGGTGGCTTTGTAGTATAACTTGAAATCTGGAAATGTGATCCCTCTAACTTTGTTCTTTCTTTTCAAGACTGCTGTGGCTATTCAAGGTCTTTTTTGATTCCATATAAACTTTTGAAGTACTATGTAGCGTTTCATGGAAGGAATTAGCTATTGTTCCATTGAAGAAACTACCCAGTGTTCCAGGGAAAAAAAACAAGATAGTGTTTCATGGAAAAAACAAGTTAGTGTTCAAAGGAAGGAACTACTAAGTGTTACATGGAAAAAATTTTTTAGCTTTCCATGGAAAGAACTAGCTTGTGTTCCATGGAAGAAACTAGCTGGTGTTTCGTGGAAGGAGCTGGTTAGTGTTTCATGGTAAGAACTAACTAGTGTTCCATGGAAAAAATTATCTAATGTTCCATTTAATTATCTAGCTAGTGTTTCATGGAAGGAACTACTTTGTGTTCCACGGAAGGAAGTACTTTGTGTTCCATGGAAGGAATTAATTAGTGTTTTAAGGAAGGAACAAGTTAGTGTTTCATTGAAGAAAGTACTTACTTTTCCATGGAAGGAACTATTAGTGTTCCATGGAAAAAACTACGTAGTGTTCCATGAAAGGAAGTAGCTAGTGTTCCATGGAAGGAACTAGCTCTTGTTCAATGGAAGAATCTACTTAGTTTTTATGGAAGAAAAATGCTCGTTTTCCATGAAAAAAAACTAGCTAGTGTTCCATGGAAAGAACTAGCTACTGTAGTATGGAAAGATCTAGCTAGTGTTCCGTGGAAATAACTACTTAGTGTTCCATGAAAAAATCTACTTACTGTTTCAAGGAAGGAACTAGTTAGTGTTCCATTGCAGATTCTAGCTAATGTTCCATGGATGGAACTACCTAATGTTCCATGGAATGAAGTACTTAGATTTCAGTGGAAGAAATCAGCTAGTGATCTATGGAAGAAACCTTCTAGTGTACATAGAAAGAAGTACTAAGTATTCCATGGAGGGAACTACTGTGCTACATGGAAAGAACTACTTAGAGTTCCATGGAAGGAACTAGCTAGTGTTCCATGGAAAAAAATAACTAGTGTTCCATGGAGGGAACAACTTAGTGTTTCATAAACGAATCTAGTTACTGTTTTAAAGAAGGTACTAGCTAGTGTTCCATAAAAGGAACTCCTCAGTGTTTCTTGGAAGGAACTTGAGCTAGTGTTCCATGGACGAACCTACTTAGTGTTCCATGGATGGACGTAGCTATGTTTCCATAGAAGGAACTAGCTGTGTTAATGGGAAAAAACTAGCTATTGTTCAATGGAAGGATCTACCTAGTGTAAATAGATAGAAAGTAGCTCTTGTTTCATGGAAGTATCTATCTAGTGTTCCAAGGAAGAAACTACTTAGTGTTCCAGGGAAGGAAATAGCTAAAGTTCCATGGAAGAAACTCGCTAGTGTTTCATGAAAGAGATTACTTAGTGTTCCATGGAAGAAACTAGCTAGTGTTCCATGAAAGAAACTAGCTGGTGTTCCATGGAAGGAACTAGCTTTTGTTCCATAGGCAAAACTACTTAGTGTTCCATGGAAGAAACTAGCTAGTGTTCCATGGAAGAAACTACTTAATGTTGCCTGGAAGGAAATAGCTATTGAACCATGTAAGGAACTAGCTAGTGTTCCATGGAAGGAACTAGCTTATTTTCCATTGAAAAAACTACTTAGATTTCCATGGAGAACTACTTAGTGTTCCATGGAAGAAACTAGCTAGTGTTAATTGGAAAAAAAACTAGCTATTGTTCCATGAAAGGATCAAGCTAGTGTTCCATGGAAGGAACTACTTAGTGTTTCCTGGAAGGAACTAGCTAGTGTTCCATGGAAGAAACTCTCTAGTGTTCCATGGAAAAATTACTTAGTATTCCAATGAAGGAACTAATTAGTATTCCATGGAAGGAACTAGCTGGTGTTTCATGGAAGGCACTAGCTATTCTTTCTTAAATGAAACTACTTAGTGTTCCATGGAAGGAACTATCTAGTGATCCAAGGAAGAAACTTTTTAGTGTTCCATGGAAGAAAATTGTTAGTGTACCATGGAATAAACTAACTAGTGTTCCATGGAAGGAACTAGGTAGTGTTACATGGAAGAAAATATCTAGTGTTCCATGGAAGGAACTACTTAGGGTTTCTTGGAAAATACACACTAGTGATTTATAAAGGAACTACAAAGAGTTCCAACGAAGGAACTACTTAGTGTACCATTAAAGAAACTACTTGATTTCCCATGAAAGGAACTAGCTAGTGTTTCATGGAAGGAACTAGACAGTGTTCCAAGGGAGAAAATACTTTGGTGTTCCTTGGAAGGAATTGCTTACTGCTCCATGGGAAGAACTAGTTAGTGTTCCATGAAGGAACTATCTAGTGTAAAATGGAAGAAACTAGCTTTAGAAACTAGCTATGGTTCCATGGAAGAAAGTAGCTAGTATACCAATGAAGGAACTAGCTAGAACTAGAAAGTGTTCCATAGAAAAATCTAGCTAGTGTTTCATGGAAGGATCTACTTAGTGTTCCATGGATAGGGTTACTTAGTGTTCCATGGAAGGAACTAACTGGTGTTCCTTGGAAGAAACTAGTTAGTGTTCCTAGGAAAGAATTACTTAGTGTTACATGGAAGTAACTAGCTGGTGATCCATGGAAGGAAAAACTTAGTGTTCCGTGGAAGAAACTACTGTGTTCCATGGAAGGAACTACTTACTGTTCACTGGAATAAACATGCTAGTGTTCAAAGGAAAAAAAACTAGATAGTGTTTTATGGAAGGAACTACATAGTGCTCCATGGAAAAAACTAGCTAGTGTTCCATGGAAAAAACTAGCAAGTGTTCCATGGAAGGAACTACTTACTGTTCCATGTAAGAAATTACTTAAATTTCCATAGAAAAAAATAACCTACTGTTCCATGGAATGAACTAGCTAGTGTTCCATGGAAGTAACTATCTAGTGTTCCATGGAAGTGTCTACTTAGTGTTCCAGGAAAAGAACTACTTAGTTTTCCATGGAAGGAAGTAGCTTGTGTTTTAAGAAAGGAACTAGAATGAACTAGTTAGTGTACCATGGAGGAAACTACTTAGTGTTCCATCGAAGGGACTACATAGTGTTCCATAGAAGGATCTATTAAGTGTTCCTTGAAAAGTTCTAGCTAGTGTTTCATGGAAGGAATTACTAAGTGTTCCATGGAAGGAACAAGGTAGTGTTACAGGGCAGGGACAGGTTAGTATTTCATGGCAAAAACTACTTAATTTTCCATGGAAGGAACTAGCTAGTGTTTCTTCGAAGGAAGTAGCCAGTGTTCCATTGAAAACCTAGTTAATGTTCCATGGAAGGAACTACATGGTGTTCCATGGGAGAAACTACCTGGTGTTCCATGTAAGGAATTCCTCAGAGTTCTAGAGAGAAAATAACCTACTGTTCCATGGAATGAAATTGCTGGTGTCCCATGGAAGGAACTGTCCAGTGTTCCATGGTAGGATCTACTTACTGTTCCATGAAAAGAACTACTTAGATTTCCACGAAAGGAACTCGCTTGTGTTCCATGAAAGGACCTAGAAAGAACTAGCTATTGTACCATGGAGAGAACTACTTAGTGTTCCATGGAAGGGACTACATAGTGTTCCATAGAAGGAACTACTTAGTGTTCCTTGAAAAGTTCCAGCTAGTGTTTCGTGGAAGGAATTACTAAGTGTTCAATGGAAGGAAGAAGGTAGTGTTCCAGGGCAGGTACAGGTTAGTGTTTCATGGCAAAAACTACTTAGTGTTCCATGGAAGAAAATACTTAGTGTTCCATGGAAAAAACTACCCAGTGTTCCATGGTAAAAACTAGCTAGTGTTCCATGGAAGGAAGTACTTAGTGCTCCATGGAAAATACTCTCAAGTGATCCATGGAAGGAACTACTTAGTGTTCAATGGAAGAAACGAATTAGTGTTCCATTAAGGAACTAGCTTGTGTTTCAAGGAAAATACTAGCCAGTGTTTCATGGAAAGCACTAGATAGTGTTTTATGCAAGGAATGAATTAGTGTTCCAATAAAGGAACTATCTAGTGTTCCGTGGAAAATCTACTTAGTGTTCCATGGAAGCAACTAGCTAGTGTTCCATGGATGAAAGTAGCTAGTGTTCCATTGAAGAAACTAGGTAGAATTATTTGGAAGAAACTAGCTAGTGTTCCATGGAAGGAATTACTTTGTGTTCCGGAAGCTCTTCGCTAGAGTTCTATGGAACCAATTAGCTAGTGTTCAATAGAAGGAACTAACTAGTGTTGAATGGAAGGAAAAGGCTAGAGTTCCATGGAAGGAGCTACTTACTGTTCATGGAAGTAAGTAGCTAGAGTTTTATGGAAGGAACTAGCTAGTGTTCCATGTTAGAAACTACTTAGTGGTCCATGGAAAGAACTAGCTAGTGTCACATGAAAGAAACTACTCAGTGTTCCATGGAAAGAACTACTTAGTGTTCCATCGAAGAAAGTATCTAGTGTTCCAAGGAAGGAACTACTTAGTGTTCCGTGGAGGGATCTACTTAGCGTTCCCTGGAAGGATCTAACTTGTGTACCATGGAAGGAACTAGCTAGTGTTCCATGGAAGGAAATATTTAGTGTTTTATGGAAGGAACTGGTAAGTGCTCCATGGAAAGAACTAGCTATTGGTCAATGGAAGGAAAAATTTTGTGTTGCCTAAAAGGAACTAGTTAGTGTTCCACTGAAGGAACTAGATAGTAACCCATGGAAGATACTAGCTTTGTACGTGGAAAAAACAACTTAGTGATCCATGGAAGGATCCACTCAGTGTTCCATGGAGGGAACTAGCTAGTGTTCCAGGACAGGAACAGGTTAGTGTTTCATGATAAAAACTACTTAGTGTTCTATGGAAGAAACTAGCTAGTGTTCCTTCGAAGGAAGTAACTAGTGTTCCATAGAAAAACTAGTTAGTGTTCCATGGAAGTAACTAGTTAGTGTCCCATGGAAGGAACTAACTAGTGTTCCATGGAAGGATCTAGCTAATGTTTCATAAAAAAAACTACTTAGTGTTCCATGGAAAGAACTATCATGAACTAGTTGGTGTTCCATGGAAGGAACTACTTAGTGTTCCATGGTAGGAACTACTAAGTGGTTCATGGTGGGATATAGCTAGTGTTGTTCCATGGAAGGAACTACTTAGTGTTCAATGGAGGGAACAACGTAGTGTTCTATGGAAGGAATTAATTAGTGTTTCATAGAAGAAACTAATTAGTGTTCCATGGAAGGAACTAACTAGTGTTCCATTGATAAAACTAGTTAGTGTACCATGGATGGAACTATTTAGTCTTTCATGGAAGAAACTACTTAGAGTTACATGGAAGAAACGATCAAGTTTTCCTCGATAAGAACGTGTTAGTGCTTCATGGAAAAAACTACTTAGTGTTTTATGGAAAAAACTACTTCGTGTTCCCTGGAACAATCTAGCGAGTGTTCCATGGAAGGAACTTCTTACTGTTCCATGGAGGGAACAATGTAGTGTTTCCTGGAAATAATTACTTTTTGTTCCATGGAAGGAACTACTACTGTTCCATGGAAGGAACTAGCTACTGTTCCATTGAAGGGACTAGCTAGTGTTCAATGGAAGGAACTAATTAGTGTTCTTTGGAAGGAAATACTTAGCATTCCATAGAAAGAACAAGGTAGTGTTCCAGGTAAGGAACTAGGAAGTATTCCGTGGAAGGAACAAGATAGTGATCCATGGAAGGAACTAACTAGTGTTCCATGGAAAGAACTAGCTAGTGTCCCATGGAAGGAAAAAGTTAGTGTTCCATTGAAAAAATTCCTTAGAGTTCCTTGGAAGAAACTACTTATTGTAACATGGAAGAAACTACACTGCGTTCCATGGAAGAAACCACTTAGTTTTGCATGGAAAAAACTATGTCGTGTTCCAGGGAAGAAACTAGCTGGTGTTCCATGAAATGAATTAGCTAGTGTTACATGGAAGGAGATAGATAGTATTCCATGGTAGGAACTAGATAGTGTTCTCTGGAAGAAACTTCTTAGTGTTCCATGGATAAAACAAGCTAGTGTTCCATGGACAAACATCTTAGTGTTCCATAGAAGAAACTACTTAGTATTCAATGATAGAAACTACTTAGTGTTCCATGGAGGGAACTAGCTAGTGTTCCAAGGAAGGAACTAGATAGTGTTCCATGGGAGGAATTACTTAGTGTTTCATGGTAGGAACTACTTACTGCTCCATGGAAAGAAATAGTTTGTGTTCCATGAAGGAACTTGCTAATGTAACATGGCAGAAACGAGCTTCTGTAACATGGAAGAAAGTAGCTCGTGTTCCATGGAAGGAAGTAGCTAGTGTTCCATGGAAAGAACGAGTTGGTGTTCCATAAAAGGAACCAGCTAATGTTTCATGGAAGAAACCAGCTAGTGTTTCATGGAAGGAACCATCTAGTGTGCCATGGAAGGAACTCCTTAGATTTCCATGGAAGGGACTACTTGGTGTTCCATGGAAGAAAATACTTAGTGTTCCATGGAAGAAACTAGCTAGTGTTCCATGGAAAAAACTATCTAGTGATTCATGGAAGGAAGTATCTGGTATTCCATGGAGGGAACTAACTGGTGTTCCAGGGAAGAAACTACTTAGTGTTCCATGTTAGGAGCTAGGAAGTGTTCCATTGAAAAACATGTTTGTGTTCCATTGAAAAACTACTTAGTATTCCATGTAAGGAACTACGTAGTTTTCCATGGATGGAACTAGCTAGTGATCCATGGAAGGAACTAGCTGTGTTCCATGGAAAGAAGTAGGTAGTGTTTAATGGAAAGGACTAGCTAGTGTCCCATGTAAGGAACTAGATAGTGTTCCATGGAAGAAATTATCTGGTGTTTCATGGAAGGATCTAGATAGTGTACCATGTAAGGAAATAGCGAGTGTCCCGGGAAGAAACTACTTTCTGTTTCATGGAAGAAACTTCTTAGTGTGCCATGAAAGGAACTACCTAGTGTTGCATGGAAAAAAACTACATAGTGTTCCGTGGAAGGAACAAGCTGCTGTTCCTTGGAAGGAACTGGCTAGTGTTTCATTGAAAGAACTACTTAGTGTTCCATGGAAGAAACTTCTTAGTGGTCCATGGAAAAAACTAGTAGTGTTCCCTGTAAGAAACTACCTAGTGTTCCATGAATAAAACTACTTAGTGTTCCATGGAAGAAACTACTTAGTGTTTCTTGGAAGGAACTAGTTAGTGGCCCATGGATGGAACTACATACTGTGTCATGGATGGAATTACTTAGTGTCATATGGAAGGAAATACTAGTGTTCCATGGAAGCAATTCGTTAATGTTCCATTGAAGTTCTATTTAGTGTTACATGGAAGAAACTACTTAGAGTTTCATGGAAATAATTAGCTAGTGTTACATGGAATAAACTAGCTGGAGTTCCATGGTAGAAACTAGCTAGTGTTCCATGGAAGAAACTAGCTATAAGTAGCTAGTGTTCCATGGAAGGAACTAATTAGCGTTCCATGGAAGGAATTACTTAATGTTCCATGGAAGGAACTACTAGGTGTTTCATGAAAAAATCTAGCTATTGTTCCATGGAAGAAAGTACTTACTGTTCTATGGAAGAAATTAGGTAGTGTTCCATGGATTGAACTAGCTAGTGTTTCTTGGAAGGAACTTGTTAGTGTTCCATGGAAAGAACTACTTAATGATCCATGGAAGGAAAAAGCTAGTGTTCCATAAAAAGAACTAGATAGTGTTCCATGGAATGGACTACTTATTATTCCATGGAAGGAACTAGCAAGTGTTCCAGGGAAAAAACTAATTAATGTTTTATGGAAAAAACTACTTAGTGTTCCACGGAACAATCTAGCTAGTGTTCTATGGAAGGAACTACTTAGTGTTCCATGGAGGGAACAATGTAGTGTTCCAAGGAATTAATTGCTTAGTGTTCCATGGAAGGAAGTACTTACTGTTCCATTGAAGAAACTAGCTACTGTTTCATTGAAGGGACTAGCTAGAGTTTGATGGAAGGAACTACTTAGTGTTCCTTGGAAGGAAATACTTAGTGTTCCATAGAAAGGATGAGGTTGTGTTCCACGTAAGGAACTAGGTAGTAGTCCGTGGAAGAAACAAGCTATTGATTCATGGAAGGAACTAGCTAGTGTTCCATTGAAGAAAATACTTAGTGTTCCATAAAAATAACTAGCTAGTGTATTATGGAAAGAACTGTCGGGTGTTCCATGAAAAGAAATAGCTAGTGTTACATGGAAGTCACTGCTTAGTGTTCCATGGAAAGAATTACTTAGGGTTCCATGGAAGGAACTACTTAGGGTTCCATGGAAGGACCACTAGTGTTCCATGGAAGAAATTAGCTAGGTTTTCATGTAAGGAACTAACAAGTATTCCAGAGAAGAAACAAGCCAATGTTCCATGGAAGAAACTACTTACTGTTTAATGCAAGGCGCTACTTCGTTTTCCATGATGGAAGGATTACTAGTAATCCATGGAAGTAAATAGCTAGTATTCCATGGAAGGAATTACTTAGAGTTCCATGGAAAAATAAGCTGGTGTTCCATGGAGGGAACTATCTAGTGTTTCATGGAAGGAACAAACAAATGTTCCATGGAAGGAACTAGCTACTGTTCCAGGTAAGAAACTAGTTAGTGTTCCATGGAAGAAACTACTTAGTTTTCCATGGAAGAAACTATCTATTGTTACATGGAAGGAAATAGCTAGTGTTCCATGGAAGGAACTACTTAGTGATTCATTAAAGGAACTACTTAGTGGTCCATGGATAGAACTACGTAGTGTTTTATGGAAATACTTACTTAGTGTTCCATGGAGGGAACTACTTAGTGTTTTAAGGATGAACCAGCTAGTGTTTCATGGAAGGAACCAGAGAGTGTTCCATGGAAGGAACTACGTAGTGTTCCATGGAAGGAGCTACTAAGTGTTTCATGGAAGAAACAAAATAGTGTTCCATGGAAGGACCTACTTAGTGTTCCATGAAAGGAACTACTTAGTGTTTCATGGATAAAACTAGCTAGTTTTTTATGGAAGGTTCTAGCTAGTGTTTTGTAAAAAAAAAAAAAAAAAAAACTACTTAGTGTTGAATGGAAGAAACTACTTAGTGTTTCATAAAAGGAAGTGGTTACAGTTCCATGGAAGGAACTAGCTAGTGTTTCAGGGAAGAAACTACTTAGTGTTCCATGGAAGGAACTAACTAAAACTAGCTAGTGTTCGATGGAAGAAGCTACTTAGTGTTCCATGGATGGAACTACTTAGTGTTTCGTGGCAGGAACAGAATAGTGTTCTTTGGGAGGAAGTAGTTAGTGTTCCATGGACGAACTACTTTGTGTTCCATGGATGCAATTAGCTAGTCTTCATTGGAAGGAACTAGCTAGTGTTCCATGAAAAATACTACCTATTTTCAATGGAAGGAAACACTTAGTGTTCCATGGAAGAACTACTAGTGTTTTATGGAAGAAACTTGCTAGTGTTCCATGGAAGGAACTAACTAGTGTTCTATAAAAGAAACTACTTAGTGTTCCATAGAAAGTACTACTTTATGTTCCATGGAAGAAATATCTAGTGATCCATGGAAGAAACTACTTAGTGTTCCATGGAAGGATATACTTAGTGTTCCACATATGGAAGGACTTACTGTTCACTGGAATGAACCTGATAATGTTCAATGGAAAAAACAAGTTAGCAAACCATTGAAGAAACTACTCAGTGTTTCTTGGAGCGAACAACGTAGTGTTCCATGGAAGGAATTACTTAGTGTTCCATGGAAAGAACAACTTAATGTTCCATGGAAAAGACTAGTTACTGTTCCATGCATAAAACTGGTTAGTATTCCATGGATGGCACTACTTTGTGATCCTTGGCAGGAACTACTTAGTGTCCCATGGAGGGGACTAGCTAGTGTTCCATGGAAGGAACTAGTTATTGTTCCATGGAAGAAGCTAGTTAGTGTTCCATGGAAGAAACTAGCTAGTGTTCAAAAGAAGGAAATATTTAGTATTACAGGGAAGGAACTACTTAGTCTTCCACAGAAGGAAGTAGTTATTGTTCCAGGGAAGGAATTAGCTAGTGTTCCAGGCAAGGAACTAGGTAGTATTACACGGAAGGAACTAGCAAGTGATCCATGGAAGGAAAAGCTAGTGTTCCATGGAAGTAACTAGCTATTGTTCCATAGTAGGAACTAGCTACTGTACCATGGAAAGAACTATGTAGTGTTCATGTAAGGACATAGCTAGTGTTTCATGGAAGGTACTAGCCAGTGTTCCATGGAAGAAACTAGCTGCTTTCCATGGAAGTAACAAGTTAGTGTTTCATGGATAAAACTACTTAGTGTTCTATGGAAGATACTACTTAGTGTTCCATGGAAGGAACTAGCTAGTGTTCCAAAAAAGAAACTACTTAGTGTTGCACGGAAAAAATTCCTTAGTGTTCCATGGAAGGAACTAACTATTGTTCCATGGAAGGATCTAGCTAGTGTTCCATAAAACAACAACAACAACAACAACAAAAACAAAACAAAACAAAACAAAACAAAAAAACTACTTAGTTTTCCATGGAAGGAACTACTTAGTGTTTCATAAAATGACTTACTTAGTGTTCCATGGATGGAACTACCTAGTGTTTCATGGAAGAAATTACTTAAACTTACATGGATAAAATAAGCTAATGTTCAATGGAAGGAACTAGCAAGTATTTCATGGAAGGAAGAATATAGTGTTCCATGGAAGAAACTACTAAGTGTTCCATGCAAAGAACTACTTAGTTTTCCATGGAAGGAACTAGCTAGTGTTCCACGGAAGGAACTAACTAGAACTAGCTAGTGTTCCATGGAAAAAAACTACTTAGTGTTGCATGGAAGGAACTACTTAGGGTTCCATAGAAGGAACTACTTAGTGTTTCATGGAAAAGTCTAGCTACTGTTTCATGAAAGGAATTACGTAGTGTTCCATGGAATGAACAAGGTATTGTTCCATGAAAGGAACTAGATAGTGTTCCATGGAAAAAACTAGCTTTTGTTTCAGTAAAGAACTACTTAGTGGTCCATGGAAGGAAATAGCTAGTGTTCCATAGAAGGTATTACTTACTGCTATATGGAAGGAACTAGTTAATGTTCCATGAAGAAACTAGCTAGTGTACCATGGATGGAACTGTTTTTTGTTCCATGTAAGAAAATAGCTATGGTTCATGGAAGAAAGTAGCTTGTATTCCATGGAAGCAAATAGCTACTGTTCCATGGAAGGAACTACTTAATGTTCCATGGAAGGAACTACTTTTTGTACCATGGAAGAATCCGGCTAGTTTTCTATGGAGGAATCTACTTAGTGTTGCATAAAAAAAAAAAAAAAAAAAAAATTACTTAGTGTTCAATAGTAGGAACTTGCTAGTGTTCTATGGAAGGAACTAGCTAGTGTTCCAAGAATGAAACTAGCTAGTTTTTCATAGATGTATATAGCTAGTGTTCCATGGAAGGAACTACTTAGTCTTACGTGGCAGGCACTAACTACTGTTCCATGGAAGGAACTAGATAGTGTTCCATAGAAGGAACTACTTATTGTACCATGGAAGGAACTACTTAGTGTTCCATGGAAGGAACTAGTAGTGTATGGTGGAAGGCATTGCTAGTGTTCCATGGAAGGAACAACTTTGTGTTCCATGGAAGGAAATACTTAGTGTTCATAAAAGGAATTACTTAGTGTTTTTCATGAATGGAGTTAGCTAGTGTTTCATGGATGGAATTACTTAGTTTTCTATGGCTGGAACTACTTAGTGTTCCATGGAAGAAAATCGCTAGTGTTCCAAGGAAGGAACCACTTACTGATCCATGGAACAATCTACTTACTGTTCCATGGAAGTAACAAGCTAGTGTTCTTTGGAAGAAACTAGCCATTGTTTCATGCAAGGAACTTAATAGTGTTCCATGGAAGGAACTAGCTAGATTTCCATATAAGAAACTACTTAGCTTTGCATGGTAGTAACTACTTAATATTCCATGGAATTAACTAGCTGGTGTTTTAAGAAAGGAACTAGTTAGTGTTTCATGGAAGGAACTACTTAGAGTTCAGAAAGGAACTAGTGATCCAGGGAAAGAACTAGCTAGTGTTCCAGGAAAGAATCCACTTAGTGTTACATGGAAGAAATTTGCTAGTGACCATGGAAGTAACTATGTAGTGTTCCAAAAAATGATGTAGCTAATCTTCCACGGAAATAACTAGCTAGTGACCCTTGGAAGGAGCTAGGTAGAACTAGCTAGTGTTCCATGTAAGGAACTACTCAGTGGTCCATGGAAGGAACTAGCTAGTGTTTTATGTAAGGAACTATTCAGCGTTCCATGGAAGTAACTAACTAGTGGTCCATTGAATATTCTTGCTAAAGTTCCATAAAAAAAAAATACTTAGTGATCCATGTAAGAAATTACTTAGAGTTCCATAGAAGGAACAAGCTACTGTTCCATGGAATAAACTAGGTAGTGTATGATTGATGGAACAACTTAGTGTTCCATGGAAGGAAATACTTGGTCTTCCATGGAAGAAACTAGTAGTGTTCCATAAAAAAAACTAGCTAGTGTTCCATTCAAGGAACTATATGGTGTTCCATGGAAGGAATATTTCGTGTTCCATGGAACAAACTACTTAGTTTTCCATGGAAGGAACTACTTAGTGTTCCATGCGTGAAACTAGCTAGTGTTTCATGGAAGGAATTACGTAGTGACCATGGAAGGACTACTTAATGTTCCATCAACGGAACTCGCTAGTGTTCCATGGAAAAAACTACTTAGTGTTCCATGGAAGGAACTACTTAGAGTTTTATGGAAAAAATTTGCGAGTGTTCCATGGAAGGAACTAGAGAGTGATCCATGGATGGAACTAGGTCATGTTCCATTGAAGAAGCTACTTAATGTTCCATGGAAAGAACAAGTAAGTTTTCGATGGAATGACCTATGTAGAGTTTCACGGAAGTAAATACCTAGTGTTCCATGGAAGAAACTACACAGTATTCCATGGAAGAAACTACTTAATGTTCTATGGAAAAGACTACTTAGTGTTCCATGGAAGAATCTAGCTAGTGTTCCATGGAAGAAACTACTTACGGTTCCATGGAAGGAACTAGCTAGTGTTCCAAGGGAGGAACTAGCTAGTGTTCCATGGAATGAACTAGTTAGTGATCCATAGAAGAAAGTAGTCAGTGTTCCCTGGAAGGAACTAGTTGGCATTCCATGGAAGGAATTAACTAGTGTTCCAGGGAAGGTAATAGCTAGAATTCCAGGGCAGGAACTACCTTGTGATCTATGGAATATACAATTTAGTGTTCCATGGAAGGAACTAAATAGTTTTTCATGGAAGGAACTACCTAGTGTTCCATGAAAAGATCTAACTAGTGTTCTATAGAAGGAAGTACATAGTGTTCCATGGATGGAACTCCTTAGTGTTTCATGGAAGGAACTAGCTAGTGTTCATTCAAAGAAACTAGCCAGTGTTCCAGGAAAGAAACTACTTAGTGTTCCATGGAAGAAACTACTTAGTGTCCCATGGAAGGAACTATGTAGTGTTCCATGAATAAAACTACTTAGTGTTCCATGCGTGGAACTAGCTCTTGTTTCATGGAAGGAATTACGTAGTGTTCCATGGAAGAAACTACTTAATGTTCCCTCGACGGAACTCGCTAGTGTTCCATGGAAAAAACTACTTAGTGTTTCATGGAAAGAACTACTTAGAGTTTTATGGAAAAAAATAGCTAGTGTTCCATGGAAGGAACTAGCTAGTGTTTTATGGAAAGATCTAACTAGTGTTCTATAGAAAGAAGTACATAGTGTTCCATGGATGGAACTACTTAGTGTTCCATTGAAGGAACTAGCAAGTCTTCATTCGAAGGAACTAGCCAGTGTGCGAGGTAAGAAACTACTTAGTGTTCCATGGAAGGAACGACTTAGTGTTCCATGGAAGAAACTATGTAGTGTTCCATGGAAGGAACAACTTAGTGTACCATGCAAGGAATTAGCTAGTGTTCCATGGAAGAAACTACTTAATGTTCATGGAAAAAACTACTTAATGTTTCATGAATGGAACTAGCTCGTGTTCCATGGAAGGAAGTAGCTAATGTTCCATGGAAGGAACCATGTAATGTTTCCTGGAAATAACTAGCTAGTGTTCCATGGACGGAACTAGCTAGTGTTCCATGGAAGGACCTAGCTTGTGTTCCAGAATAGAAAATACTTTATGTTTCCTGGAAAAAAACTACTTATTGTTCCATGGATGGAACTACTCAGTTCGTCATGGAAGGAACTAGCTAGTGTATCATGGAAGGAAAAGGTTATATTGCCATGGAAGGAAGTACTTATTGTTCCATTGAAGGAACTAGTTAGTGCTCTAAAGAAAGAACCAGCTATGTTCCAGGGAAGGAAGTAGCTAGTATTCCATGGAAGAAACTAGCTAGTGATTCATGGAAGGAACAATCTAGTGTTCCATGAAAAACTAAATATTGTGCCATGGAAGGAAATAGCTAGTGTTCCATGCAAGGAACTAGCTAGCGTTCCATGAAAGGTACTAGCCAGTGTTCCATGGAATGAAATAGCTAGTGTTTCATGGATGGAACTAGGTAGTGTTTCCGGAAAGAAACTACTTAGTGTTCCGTGGAAGGAACTACTTAGTATTACACAGAAGGAACTACTTAGTGTTCCATGGAAGAAACTAGCTAATGTTCCATGGATGGAACAAGTTAGTGTTCAATACAAGTGATTACATAGTGTTCTATGGAAGGAAATACTTAGTGTTCCATGGAAGCAAGTAGCTTGAGTTCCATGGAAGAAATTACTTATTGTTGTATGGAAGGATGTACTTTTAATTCCATGGAAAAAAGTAGCTAGTGTTTCATGGAAAAAGTAGCTAGTGTTCGATGTAAGGAAGTAGCTAGTGTTCCACGGAAGTATTTAGCTAGTGTTCCATGGAAGGAACTATCTAGTGTTCCATGGAAGGAACTACTTAGTTTTCTATGGAAGGAACTACTTAGTGTTTTATAAAAAAAAAAACTAGCTTGTGTTTTATGGAAGGTTCCAGCTAGTGTTCTGTAAAAAAAACTACTTAGTGTTGCATGAAATGAACTAGCTAGTGTTTCATGGAAGGAACTACTAGAGTTTCATGGAGAACTATTTAGTGTTCCACGGAAGAACCTAGCTAGTGTAAATTGGAAGGAACTAACTCTTGTTCCATGGAAGAATCTAACGAGTGTCCCATGGAAGGAACTACTTAGTGTTCCATGGAAAAAACTAGCTAGTGTTCCATGGAGGGAACTCGCTAGTGTTCCATGAAAGGGACTACTTATTTTGCCATGGAAGGAACTAGCTAGTGTTCCATGAAAAAAATTAGCTGGTGTTCCGTGGAAGGAACCAGCTTGTGTTCCATAGACAATACTACTTAGTGTTCAATGGAAGAAACTAGCTAGTGTTCCATGGAAGAAACTAGCGAGTGTTCCATGGAAGAAACTACTTAATGTTGCCTAGAAGGAAATAGTTATTGTACCATATAAGGAACTAGCTAATGTTCCATGGAAGAAACTTGCTTATTTTTCATGAAAAAAACTACTTAGAGTTCCGTGGAGAACTACTTAGTGTTCCATAAAAGAAACTAGCTAGTGTTAATTGGAAAAAAAACTAGCTATTGTTCCATGGAAGGATCTTGCTAGTGTTCCATGGAAGGAACTACCTAGTGTTCCCTGGAAAGAACTAGCTAGTGTTCTATTGAAGGAACTCTCTAGGGTTCCATAGAATGAATTACTTAGTGTTCCATGGAAGGAACTAACTAGTGTTCCATGGAAGGAACTAGCTGCTGTTCCATGGAAGGCTCTTGCTTTTGTTCCTTAAATGAAACTACTTAGTGTTCCATGGAAGGAAGTAGCTAGTGTTCCATGGAAGAAACTACTTAGTGTTCCGTGGAAGGAATTAATTAGTGTTCCATGGAAAGAATTAGCTTGCTCCATGGAAGGAACTACTTAATGTTCCATGGAAGGAAGTAGTTAGTGTTCAATGGAAGGATGTAGCTATTGTTCCATGGAAGGATGTAGCTAGTGTCCCATGGAATGAACTACTTAGTGTTCCATGGAAGGAACTAGCTAGTGTTCCATGGAAGGAACTAGCTAGTGTTCCATGGAAGGAACAAACTGGTGTTCCTTGCAGGAACTATCTTGTGTTCCCTAGATTAAACTACTTAGTGTTCCATGGAAGAAACTAGCTAATGTTCTATGTAAAGAAAGATTTATTTTTCCATGGAAGAAACTAGCTAGTGTTCCATGGAAGGACTACTTAATATTCCATGGAAGTAACTACTTACTGTTCCATGAAAGAAACTAGCTAGTGTCCCATGGAAGGGACTAGCTAGTGTCCCATGGAAGAAACTACTTAGTGTTATATGGAAGATACTACTTAGTGTTCCATGGAAGGAACTAGCTATTGTTCCATGGAAGGAACTAGCTAGTGTTCCATAAAAGGAACTAGCTCTTGTTCCATGGAAGGAACTAGTTAGTGTTTTATGGAAGGATCTAGTTTGTGTGCATTGGAAGAAACTAGCGTGTGTTCCATGGAAAAAATTGGCTAGTGTTTCATAGAAAAAACTAGCTAGTGTTCCATGAAAGAAACTACTTCTTGTTTCATAAAACATCTAGCTAGTGTTCCATGGAACGAACTACTTAGTTTTCATGAAAGGAACTACTTAGTGTTCCATAAAAGAAACTACTTAGTTCTCCATGAAAGGAACTATCTAGTGTTTCATGGAAGGAACTACTTAGTGTTCCATGCAGGGAACCACTTAGGGTTCTAAGGGCGGAACTAGCTAGTGATCCTCGGAAGGATCTAGCCAGTGTTCCATGGAAGGAACTACTTAATGTTTTATGGAATGAACTAGTCTGTTTTAAATAGAATGTAGTAGTTATTAGTCCATGGAAGGAAGTAGCTAGGTTCCATGGTAGGAACTATTTAGTGTTACATGGAAGGAACCATCCAGTGTTCCATAGAAGAAACAAGCTAGTGTTTTTTTGAAACAAACAAGCTATTGCTCCATGGATAGAACTAGCTAGTGTTCCATTGAACAAACTACTTAGTGTTCCATAGAAGGAACTATCTAGTGTTTTATGGAAGGTATTAGCTAGTGTTTCAAAGAAGAAACTAGCTAGTGTTCCATAGAGGGAACTACTTAGTGTTTTATGAAAGAAAATAGTTAATTTTCAATGGATTGAACTATGTATTTGGTCCATGAAAGAAGCTTGCTAGTGTTTCATGGAAGGAACTTCTCGGTGTTTTACGTAAAGAACTAGTTAGTGTTTCATGGAAGGAAGTAACTAGTGATCCATGGAAGAAACTACCTAGTGTACATGTAAGAACTACTTAGTGTTCCATGGAAGGATCTACTTAGTGTTCCATGGAAGGATCAACGTAGTGTTCCATGGAAGAAACTACCTAATGTTCCATAGAAGGAAATAGCTAGTATTCAATGGAAAGAACTAGCTAGTGTTACTTGGAAGGAACTACTTAGTGTTCCATGAAAGGAACTATTTAGAGTTTTATGGAAGGAGCTAGCTAGTGTTCCATAAAAGGAACTACTTAGTGTTCCATTGAAGGAAATAGCTAATGTTCCATAGAAGGAAGTAGGTAGTGTTCAATGGAAAGGACTGGCTAGTGTTGCTTGGAAGGAACTACTTAGTGTTCCATGAAAGGAACTATTTAGAGTTTTATGGAAGGAGCTAGCTAGTGTTCCATAAAAGGAACTACTTAGTGTTCCATTGAAGGAAATAGCTAATATTCCATAGAAGGAAGTAGGTCTTGTTCAATGGAAAGGACTGGCTAGTTTTCCTTGGAAGGAACTACTTAGTGTTCCATGGAAAACCAGATAGTGTTCCATTAAGGAACTAGCTAGTGTTTTATTAAAAGAACTATTTAGTGTTCCATGGAAGGAACTAGCTAGAGTCCAATGGAAGGGACTAGCTAGTGTCCCATGGAAGGGACTACTTAGTGTTTCATGGAAGATACTACTTAGTGTTCCATGGAAGGAACTACTTAGTGTTCCATGGGAGAAAGTAACTAGTGATCCGTGGAAGGAACAAGCTAGTGTACATGTAAGGAACTACTTAGTGTTCCATGCAAGGATCAACTTAGTGTTACCTGGAAGGAAATAGCTAATTTTCCATATAAGTTAGTAGCTAGTGTTCAATGGAAAGAAGTAGCTAGTGTTCCATGATAGGAACCAGTTAGAGATCCATGGAAGACACTACTTACGGTTCCATGGAAAATACTACCTAGTGTTCCATTAAAAGAACTAAGTAGTGTTCCATGGAAGGAACTAGCTAGTGTTCTGTGGAAGGAACAAGTTAATGTATTATGGAAGGATCTAGTTAGTGTCCAATGGAAGGGACTAGCAAGTGTTCCATAGAAGAAATTAGGTAGTGTTCCATGGAAGGTACTAACTAGTGTTTCATGGAAGGAACTACTATGGGTTCCATGAAAGAAACTACTTAGTGTTCCATGGAAGGAACTACTTAGTGTTCCATGAAAAGAACTAGCTAGTATTCCATGATAGGAACCAGTTAGAGATCCATGTAAGACACTACTTACTGTTCCATGGAAATTACTAGCTAGTGTTCCATTAAAGGAACTAAGTAGTGTTCCATGGAAGGAAATAGCTAGTGTTCCATGAGGGAACTGGATAGTGTCCCATAGAAGGAAATAGCTAGTGTTCCATGGAAGGAACTACATAGTGTTTTATGGAAGATACTACTTAGTGTTACATGGGAGGAAATAGCTAGTGCTCCATTGAAGGATCTAGCTAGTGTTTCATGGAAGGAACTACTTAGTATTCCATAAAAAGAACAACTTAGTTCTCCATAAAAGGAACTAGCTAGTGTTCCATGGAGGGAACTGCTTAGAGTTTCATGGAAGGATGGATTTAGTGTTCCAATGAAGCAGCTACTTAGTATTCCATGGAAGAAACTACTTAGTGTTTTATGGAAAGAAGTAGTCAGTGTTTCATGGATTTAACTAGCTATTGGTGCATGAAAAAAGTAGCTAGTGTTCCATGGTAGGAATTATTTAGTGTTCCATGGAAGGAACTAGCTAGTGTTCCATGGAAGAAACTAGTTAGTGTTCCTTGAAAGAAAGTAGCTACTTTTCCATGGAGGGAACTAGCTAGTGTTCCATGGAAGGAACTACTTTGTGTTCCATTAAAGGTACTAGCTAGTGTTCCATGGAAGAAACTACTTAGTGTTCCATGAAAGCAACTAGCTACTGTTCCATTGAAGAAAATAGCTAGTGTTCCATATGGGAACTACTAAGTGTTCCATGTAAGGAACTAGCTAGTGTTCCATGGAAGGATATGCTAGTGTTTTATGGAGGAAATACTTAGTGTTCCATAAAAGGAACCTCTTAGATCTCCATGAAAGAAACTAGCTTGTGTTCCATGGAAGGAACTACTTAGTCTTCCATGGAAGAAAGTAGCTAGCATTCAATGGAAGAATGTATTTATTGTTTCAATGATGCAACTACTTAATATTCCATGGAAGAAGCTACTTAGTGTTCCATGAAAGAAACTAGCTAGTGCTCCATTAAAGGAACTAGTTAGTGTTTCATGGAAGGAATTACTTAGTATACTCAGGAAGAAATTACTTACTGTTCCATGGAGGAAACTAACTTTTGTTCCATGGAAGTAACTTGTTAGTGTTCTATGGAAGGCACTAATTCGTGTTCCATGGAAAAAACTAGCGAGCGTTCCATGGAAGTAACTAGCTAATGTTCCAATGAAGAAACTACTTAGTGTTTCATGGAAAGAACTACTTATTGTTCCATGGAAGCAACTAGCTAGTGTTTCATGGAAGGATCTACATAGTGTTCAATGAAAGGAAATAGCGAGTGTTCCATAAAAGGAACTAGCTAGTGTTCCATGAAAGGAAGTAGCAAGTATTCCATGGAAGGAACTACAATGTGTTTTTTGGAAGAAACTACCTTGTGTTTCAGGGAAGGAACTACTTATTGTGTCATGGAACAAAATACTTAGTGTTCAATAAAAACAACTAGCTAGTGTTCCATGGAAGCATCTAGCTTGTGTGTCATGGAAGGAACTACCTAGTGTTTCATGGAAGGAACTACTTAGTGTTGTATGGAAAGAACTACTTAGTGATCCATGGAAAAATCTAGCTAGTGATACATGGAAAGAAATAGCTGGTGTACATGAAAGGATCGACTTAGTGTTCCATGTAAGAATCAACTAAGTGTTCCATGGAAGGAACTAGCTGGTGTTCCTTAGAAGAAACGAGCTAGTGTTCAATGGAAAGAACTAGCCTATGTTCCATGAAAGGAACTAATTTGTGTTTCATGGAAGCAACTAGATAGTGTTCAATGAAATGAACTACCTAGTATTCCTTGAAAGGAACTAGCTAGTGTTCCATGGAAGGAACTACTTAGTGTTGTATGGAACGAACTACTTAGTGATTCATGGAAAAATCTAGCTAGTGATACATGGAACGAAATAGCTGGTGTACATGGAAGGATCGACTTAATGTTCCATGGAAGAATCAACTAAGTGTTCCATGGAAGGAACTAGCTGGTGTTCAATGGAAGGAACTAATTAGTGTTCCATGGAAGCAACTAGATAGTGTTCAATGGAAGGAACTAGCTAGTGTGCCATGGAAGGAACTACTTAGTGTTCCATGGATTCAAGTAGCTAGTGTTCCTTGGACGGAAATACTTAGTATTCAATGGAAGAAACTACTTAGTGTTCCATGGATGGAAGTAGCTAGTGTTCCTTTGAAAAAAAAAATACTTAGTGTTCCATGGAAGAAACTACTTACTGTTCCATGGAAGCAACTAGCTAGAATTCCATTTAAGGATCTGGATAGTGTTTTATAGTGGAAACTACTTAGTGTTTGTGAAAAAAAACTAGCTAGAATTTAATGGAAGGAACTTCTTTGTGTGCAATGGAAAGAACTACATAGTGTTCCATGTAAGAAAGTAACTAGTGGTCCATGGAAGGAACTAGTTAGTGTACATGTAAGGACCTACTTAGTGTTCCATGGAAGGATCAACTTAGTAATCCTTGGAAGGAACTAATTAGTGTCCCATTGAAAAACTAGTTAGAATTTTATGGAGAAAACTAGCTAGTGTTCCATAAATGAAACTATTTAGTTTTCCATGGAAAGAACTAGCTAGTGTTCCATGGAAGGATCTAACTAATGTTCCATAGAAGGAACTAGCTAGTATTTAATGGAAAGAATTAGCTGGTTTTCATTGGAAGGAACTACTTAGTGTTCCATGGAAAAAACTAGCTAGTGTTCCATTAAGGAGCTAGCTAGTATTCCATTGAAAGAACTACCTAGTGTTTAATGGAAGGAGCTAGCTAGGTTCCCGTGAAAGGGACTAGTTAGTGGCCCATGGAAGAAACTACTTAGTGTTTTATGGAAGAAACTACTTAGTGTTCCTTGGAAGAAAAGAGTTTGTGTCCATGGAGGAACTAGCTAGTATTTCATGGAAGGAAGTACTTAGTGTTCCATGGAAGAAACTAGCTAGTGTTCGATAAAAGGAAATACTTAGGGTTCCATAGAAGACACTACTTAGTGTTTTATAGAAGAACTAACTAGTGTTCAAAAAAAGGAGCTAGCTAGTGTTCCATGGAAGGAATAAGTTAGTGTTTTATGGAAGGATCTAGTTAGTGTCCAATACAAGGAACTAGTGAGTGTTCCATGAAAGAAATTAGCTAGTGATCTATAGAAGGAACTAGCTAGTGTTCCATGAAAGGAACCAGTTAGAGTCCCATGGAAGCAAATACTTACAGTTCCATGGAAAAAACTAGCTAGTGTTCTATTAAAAAACGAATTAGTGTTCCATGGAAGGAACTAGCTTATGTTCCATGAAGAAACTAGGTAGTGTCCCATGGAAAGAAATATCTAGTGTCCCATGGAAGGAACTTCTTAGTGTTTCATGGAAGAAACTACTTAGTACTTCAAGGGAGGAAATAGCTAGTGTTCCCTACAATAATCTAGCTAGTGTTTCATGGAAGTAACTACATAGTGTTCCATAAAAGGAACTAATTAGTTCTCCATGAAAGGAAGTAACTAGCTAGGGTTCCATGGAAGGAAGTAGCTAGTGTTCCATGGAAGAATGTATTTAGTGTTCCAATGAAGCAACTTCTTAGTATTCCATGGAAGAAACTACTTAGTGTTTTATGGAAGGAACTATTTAGTGTTCCATGGAAAGAACTAGCTAGTGTTCCATGGAAGAAACTACTTAGTGTTCCATGGAAGAAATTAATAAGAGTTTTATAGAAGGACTAGCTAGTGTTCCATGAAAGGAACTACGTAGTGTTCCATGGCAGGAAGTATCTAGTGTTCATTCGAAGGAACTATCTAGTGATCCATGCAAGGAACTACTTAGTATTCCGTGCAAGAAACTACATAGTGTTTCATGGAAGGAACTACTTAGTGTTCACTGGAATTAACCTGCTAGTGTTCAAAGGAAAAAAACTAGCTACTGTTCCATGGATAAAACTAGTTAGTGTTCCATGGATGGAACTACTTAGTTTTCCATGGAAGGAACAACTTAGTGAATCATGGAAGGATCAATTTACTGTTCCTTGGAAAGAACTGCTTAGTGTCCCATGGAAGTATATAACTAATATTCCATGGAAGAAACTACTTAGTGTTCCATGGAAGTAACAAGTTAGTGTTCCTAGGGAGTAAATAGTTAGTGTTCCATGGAAAGAACTAATTTGTGTTTCATAGAAGGAACTAGCTAGTCTTCAATGAAAGGAACTAGGAAGTGTTCCATGGAAAGTACTACTTTGTGTTCCATGGAAGGAAGTACTTACTGATCACTGGAATGAACCTGATAGTGTTCAATGGAAAAACCAAGTTAGTATACCATTGAAGAAACTACTTACTGTTCCATGGAAGGAACAAAGTACTGTTCCATGAAAGGTATTACTTAGTGTTCCATGGAAGAAACAACTTAATGTCACATGGAAGAAATTAGCTAGTGTTCCGTGCATAAAACTAGTTAGTGTTCCATGGATGGCACTACTTTGTGTTCCATGGAAGGAACTACTTAGTGTTCTATGAAGGGGTCTATCTAGTTTCCCTGGAAGGAACTAGTTAGTGTTCCATGGAAGAAACGAGTTAGTGTTCCATGGAAGGAACTACCTAGTGTTCAATAGAAGAAACTATTTATAGTTCCGGGGAAGGAACTGCTTAGTGTTCCATGGAAGAAACTACTTTGTGTTTCTGGGAAGGAACTACTTAGTGTGCCATGGAAGGAACAACTAGTGTTCCATGGAAGCAATTCGTTAGTGTTTCATGGAAGTAACTATTTAGTCTTACATGAAAGGAATTACTTAGAGTTTCATGGAAATAATTAGCTAGTGTTACATGGAATAAACTAGCTAGTGTTCCATGGATGGAACTAGCTAGTATTCCATGGAAAGAACCACTTCACTTTCCATTGAAGAAACTACCTAGATTTCCACAAGAGTAACTAGCTATTGTTCCATGGAAGGAACTAGTTAGTGTTCCATGGAAAGAATTACTTAATGTTTTATGGTAGGAACTACTAGGTGTTTCATGGAAGGATCTAGCTATTGTTCCATGGAAGGAACGTCATACTGTTCCATGGAAAAAACTAGGTAGGGAAAATGGCGGCGAAGTGAATGGAGGGAACCAGACCGTCTCCCAAGACCAAACTGAATTTACAAGGAAAACAAAGTCAAACTTTCAGGAAAGGGCAGCTGAAGGACACCTTGGAGGACCACTTAACCAGAAACACCCACTCAGTCCTGGTAGGCTTGCGAGGACGGGAGAGGGGACCTAGAGCCCAGGGTCCGCAGCGGCCTGGGCAGGGGCCAGGGAACTAGAGGGGAAGTTAATTCCTCCACCTTTCTTCCCACCGTGCATGGCCCTGGAAACTCTGTAGCCAGCTAGGCTAGGCTCTCCGCTGAAGCCGCACAGACTCCTGGCCCCCAGGGAACTGGGCGGGACCAGGGAACTCGGAGGAACTGGGGAACTAGGCCGAAAGTTAATTCTACTGCCTCCCCTCCCGCTGTGCAAGGCCCTGTAGCCACTGAAGCCTCACAGACTCCTGGCCCCCAGGGAACCCGGCGGGACCAGGAAACGCGGTGGAAAGTTAATTCTACCGCCTCCCTCCCCGCCGTGCACGGCCTGGAAACCCTGTAGCCCCTGAACCCGCACAGACTAGCAGACCCCAGGCAACTCGGTGGGACCGGGGAACGCGGTGAAAGCTAATTCTACCGCCTCTCTCCCCGCCTTGCAAGGCCTGGAAACCCTGTAGCCCCTGAAGCCGCACAGACTCGCAGACCCCAGGCAACTCGGTGGGACCGGGGAACTCGGTGGAAAGTTAATTCTACCGCCTCCCTCTCCGCCCTGCACGGCCTGGAAACCCTGTAGCCCCTGAAGCCGCACAGACTAGCAGACCCCAGGCAACTCGGTGGGACCGGGGAACGCGGTGGAAAGTGAACTCTACTGTCTCCCTTACCGCAGTGCACGGCCCTGGAAACTCTGTAGCGGGCTAAACTCTCCGCTGAAGCTGCACAGATTCCTGGCCCCCAGGGAACTGGGCAGGACCAGGGAACTCGGCAAATTATTCCCACCGTCTCCCTTGCCACCCTGCATGGGTCCTCCTAATGCTATAGCCTGCTAAACTCCCCGCTGGAGCCACACAGACTCCCGGAGAACAGGGGACTTGGCGGGATTAAAGTGGGTCATCCCTGGTGCATCCAAACCCAGGAGAGGGGGCCACAAACAGCAAAACACCAACACCCACTGGGAAAACTTGGCAGACTCCAAAGCCCACTGTGATAACGAAAATGGTGAGAAACAGAAACAAAAGCCAAATGAAAGATCAAGAGACCTCTACAGAAGATGAAATAAATGAGGTGCAGTTAAGCAAGTTAACAGAACTAGAATTTAGAGCCATGATGATGAGGAAGCTCAACAGCATGTGTAAGGACATGAGCAACATGAGTAAAGACATAGAAATGTTGAAAATAAACCATCTGGAAATGAAAAACCAACAGGAAGAAATGAAGAATGACATATCAGAAATGAAAAACACACTGGAAGGTCTAAAAAGCAGAGTAGGGGAAGCTGAGGACCGGATCAGTGAATTAGAAGACAGGCTAGAAGAAATCAACCAATCAGAAAACCAAAAGGAAAAAAAGATTAAAAAACAAGAAGAGAGCTTAAGAGAATTGTGGGACAACTGGAAACGTAATAATATTCGTATCATAGGAGTCCCTGAAGAAGAAGAAAGAAAGCGAGGGCTAGAGAATATATTCAAAGAAATAATGACAGAAAACTTCCCTAATTTGGTGAAGGAAGAAGGCATTCAAGTTCAAGAAGCTCAGAGAGCCCCAAGTAAGAAGAACCCAAACAGGCCCACACCAAGACACATAGTAATCAAACTGCCAAAAATTCAAGACAAAGAGAGAATCCTAAAAGCAGCAAGAGATAAGCAACAGGTTACCTACGAAGGAACCCCCATTAGGCTCGAAGGGAATGGCATGAAGTAATCAAGGTCATGAAAAACAAGGATCTAAATACAAGACTACTCTACCCAGCAAGGCTATCGTTCAAAATAGAAGGCCAAATAAAGAGCTTCCCAGACAAAATAAGGCTAAGGGAGTACATTAGCACCAAACCAGCACTGCAAGAAATGTTAAAAGGACTGCTGTAATTACCAGGAGAAATGGGAAGAAAAATATAACCACACTAAACAAAAATGGCAATAAATAAGTACATATCAATAACCACCTTAAATGTAAATGGACTGAATGCTCCCATAAAAAGACACAGAGTAGCTGATTGGATAAGAAAGCAAGACTCATCTATATGCTGTTTACAAGAAACCCACCTCACAACAAAAGACTCACATAGATTGAAAGTGAAGGGATGGAAAAAAATCTTTCAAGCAAATGGAAAAGAAAAAAAAGCTGGGGTAGCAATACTGATATCTGATAAAATAGACTTCAGATTGAAGGCCATAACTAGAGACAAAGAAGCCCACTACATAATATTGAAAGGATCTATCCAACAGGAAGATATAACCTTGATAAACATATATGCACCCAATATAGGAGCACCAAAATATATTAAAAATCTTCTGGAGGACTTCAAAGGAGAAATCGATAGCAATACAATCATAACAGGGGACTTCAACACCCCACTCACATCACTGGATAGATCCTCTAGACAAAAAATTAGCAAGGAAACAGAGACTCTAAATGAAGCACTAGACCAAATGGATTTAATAGATATCTACAGAGAACTACACCCCAAAACTACAGAATTCACATTCTTCTCAAGTGCACATGGGACATTCTCAAAGATAGACCACATGTTAGGGCACAAACTAAGTCTCTACAAGTTCAAGAAGATTGAAATTATAACAAGCATCTTCTCAGACCACAATGGTATGAAACTAGAAATGAATTGCAAGAAGAACATGCAAAGACATTTTAACACATGGAAGCTAAATAGAATGTTATTAAACAATGAATGGGTCACCGAGGAAATCAAGGAAGAAATCAAAAACTTCCTGGAAACCAATGAAAATGAGGACACAACAATACAAAATCTATGGGATGCAGCAAAAGCAGTTCTGAGAGGGAAGTTTATAGCACTACAGGCCTACCTCAAAAAAGAAGAAAAATCTCTAATAGACTATCTAACCTCACAACTTAAAGAACTAGAGAGTAAACAAAAAGAAAACCCCAGAGCAAGTAGAAGAAAAGAAATAGTAAGGATCAGAGCAGAAATAAACGACATAGAGACCAAAAAAACAATCCAGAGGATCAATAAAACAAAGAGCTGGTTTTTCGAAAAGATAAACAAGATTGATGGACCCTTAGCTAGACTCACCAAGAAACAAAGAGAGGGAACCCAAATACATAAAATCAGAAATGAAACAGGAGAGATAACAACTGACCCTACAGAAATACAAAAGATCGTTAACAACTACTATGAAAAATTATACGGCAACAAATTCGAAAATCTAGGCGAAATGGACAAATTTCTAGAAACACATAGTCTCCCAAAATTGGATCAGATAGAGATTGAAAACTTGAACAGACCAATAACAACAGAAGAAATTGAAGATGTAATCAAGACTCTTCCAGCAAACAAAAGCCCAGGCCCGGATGGCTTCACAGGGGAGTTTTACCGAACATTCAAAGAAGAACTAATACCCATTCTCCTCAAACTATTTCAAAAAATTCAAGAAGGAAGACTTCCAAACTCGTTTTATGAAGCCAGCATAACTCTAATTCCAAAACCAGAAAAAGACACAACAAAGAAAGAAAACTACAGGCCAATATCCCTGATGAACATAGATGCCAAAATCCTGAACAAAATACTAGCAAATCGAATCCAGCAATACACCAGAAAAATTATCCACCATGACCAGGTGGGATTCATCCCAGGGATGCAAGGCTGGTACAATATTCGCAAATCCATAAATGTGATACACCACATAAATAAATTGAAGAATAAAAACCACATGATCATATCAATAGATACCGAAAAAGCCTTTGACAAAATCCAGCATCCATTTCTGATAAAAACGCTCAGCAGTGTGGGAATAGAGGGATCATATCTCGCCATAATAAAGGCCATATATGAAAGACCTACAGCCAACATCATACTCAATGGGCAAAAACTAAAAGCATTTCCCTTAAGAACAGGAACAAGGCAAGGATGCCCACTTTCGCCACTCCTATTTAACATAGTACTGGAAGTCTTAGCCACAGCAATCAGACAGGAAGAAAAAATAAAAGGGATCCAAATTGGAAAGGAGGAAGTGAAATTGTCATTATTTGCAGATGACATGATACTGTACATAGAAAATCCCAAAGACTCCACCAAAAGCTTACTAGACTTAATAAATGAATTTGGCAAAGTAGCAGGATACAAAATTCACGTCAAGAAATCGATGGCATTCTTATACACCAATGATGAACTCACAGAAAGAGAAACTAAGCAAACAATCCCATTTACCATTGCGGCAAAATAATTAAGATACCTAGGAATAAACTTAACCAAAGAGATAAAGGACCTATTCGCAGAAAACTACAGGTCTTTGAAAAAAGAAATAGAGCAAGATGTAAAAAAGTGGAAGAACATACCCTGTTCATGGATTGGGAGAATTAACATCATTAAAATGTCCATATTACCCAAAGCAATCTATAGATTCAACGCAATCCCCATCAAAATACCAACGGCATACTTCAAAGAATTAGAACAATTACTTCAAAAGTTCATATGGAACCAAAAAAGGCCTCGAATAGCCACAGCAATCTTGAAAAGGAAGAACAAAGTTGGAGGGATCACAATACCAGATTTCAGGTTATACTACAAAGCCACCGTAATCAAAACAGACTGGTACTGGCACAAGAACAGGTATATAGACCAGTGGAACAGAATAGAGAACCCAGAAATGGACCCTAGGCAATATGCTCAATTAATATTTGACAAAGGTGGCAAGAGCATACAGTGGAGTAAGGACAGCCTCTTTAATAAATGGTGCTGGGAAAATTGGACAGCTACTTGCCGAAAAATGAAACTAGACCATCAACTTACACCCTACACCAAAATAAACTCAAAATGGATAAAAGACTTAAATGTAACTCATGAATCCATAAAAATCCTAGAGGAGACTGTGGGCAACAAAATATCAGACATCATACGCAGCAGAATTTTTACTGACACATCACCTAAGGCAATAGAAACAAAGGAGAAAATGAACACATGGGACTACATCAAACTCAAAAGCTTCTGCACAGCGAAAGATACAATCATCAAAACGGAAAGGCTACCCACTGTATGGGAGAGCATAATTGCCAATGATATATCAGATAAGGGGTTAATTTCCAATACATATAGAGTGCTCATACAACTCCACAAAAGGAAGACAAAGAATCCAATTAAAAAATGGGCAGAGGAACTAAATAGACACCTCTCCAAACAGGACATACAAATGGCTAAGAGACATATGAAGAAATGTTCATCATCACTAATCATCAGAGAGATGCAAATCAAAACAACAATGAGGTATCACCTCACACCTGTCAGAATGGCCGCCATCAACAAATCATCAAACAACAAGTGTTGGCGAGGGTGTGGAGAAAAGGATACTCTAGTACACTGTTGGTGGGAATGCAGACTGGTGCAGCCACTATGGAAAACAATATGGTGTCACCTCAAAAAATTAAAAATTGAACTCCCATTTGACCCAGTGATCCCACTTCTAGGAATATACCCTAAGAAGCCTGAAACACCAATCAGAATGAATATATGTACCCCCATCTTTGTAGCAGCACTATTTACAATCGCTAAGATGTGGAAACAGCCCAAGTGCCCATCAGTAGACGAATGGATTAAAAAGCTGTGGTACATATACACAATGGAGTACTACGCAGCGGTAAGAAAGAAAGATCTCTTATCCTTTGAGACGACATGGAGGGACCTGGAAAGTATCATCCTAAGTGAAACAAGCCAAGCAGAGAAAGACAAATTTCATATGATCTCACTGATTTCTGGAATATAATGAACATAACAGTTTGAGGACAATCCCCTAAGGAGTGGGGAGCTGAGAGAGGGATGAAGAACAGAACTTAAATGCATGGAGGCATGAACAGTGGACATGGACAACAATCAGGGGAAGGGGCAGGGAGGGAAGGGGGAGGGGGGAATCAGTGGGGGAAAAAGGAGAATCATTTGTAACAAAAATTAATCAATAAAAAAAAAAAAAAGAAAAAACTAGGTAGTGTTCCATGGAAGGAACTAGCTATTGTTCCATGGAAGGGACTACTTAGTGTTCCATGAAAGAATATACTTAGTTTCCCATGAAAAGAACTAGATAGAGTTGCATGAAAGAAAATACTTAGCGTAGCATGGAAGTAACTACTTAAGTTCCATGGAAGGAACTAGCTAGTGTTCCAGGAAAATAATAGGTAGCGTTGCAAAGAAGAAACTACTTAGTGTTACAGAGAATGAAGTAGTTAGTGTTCCAAAAAAGGAACTAGCTTGTGTTACAGGGAAGAAACTAGCTAGTCTTCAGGGAAGAAACTACTTAGTGTTCCATGAAAAGAAAAATTTAGTGTTCCATGGAAGAAACAAGTTACTGTAGCATGGAAGGAAGTTATAATGTTTCATGGAAGGAACTACAGAGTGTTCCATCAAAGGAACTAGTTAGTGTTCCATGGAAGGAACTGGTAGTGTTGCATAGAAGGAACTAGATAGTGTTCCATGGAAAGAACTCTTTAGTTTTCCATGGAAGAAACTTCTTAATGTTCCATGGAAGGAACAACTTACTGTTCCATGGATAGAACAAGTAGTGTTCCATGGAAGGAAATGGCTTGTGCTCCATGGAAGGACCTACTTAGTTTTCCATGGAAGGAACCAATTACTGTTCCATGAAAAAAAACAAGCTAGTGTTCCATGGAGGAACTACTTAGTGTTCCACGGAAGGAACAATTTAGTGTTGCATGGAAGAAACGAGTTACTGTTCGATGGAAGGAACTACTTAGTGTTCCATGGAAGGAACTATGTAGTGTACCATGGAAGAAACTAGTAGTGTTCCAAGGAAGGAACTATGTAGTTTTCCATGGAAGGATCTACTTAATGTTCCATGGAATGTACTACTTAATGTTCCATGAAAGGAACTACTTAGTGTTCCATGGATGGAACTAGTAGTGTTTCATGGAAGGAACTGGGAGTGTTCAAGGAAAGAACGACTTAGTGTTCAATGGAAGGAACTAGCTAGAATTCTATGGAAGGAACTGCTTAGTATTCCATGAAAAAAAAAAAAAAAAAAAGGTAATGTTCCATGGAGGAACTACTTAATGTTCCATGAAAGGAACTACTTAATATTCCATGGAAGAAACTACTAAGTGTTCCATGGAAGGAACTAGCTAGTGTTCCATGAAAGAAACTAGATAGTGTTTCATGGGAGGAACTACTTAGTGTTACATGGAAGGAATTACTTACTGCTCCATAGAAGGAACAAGTTAGTGTTCCATGAAGGTACTAGCTAGTATAACATGGAAGTAACTAGCTAGTGCTCCATGGAAGGAACTAGCTAGAACTACCTAGTGTGCCATGGAAAAAACTACTTAGAGTTCCAGGGAAGGAAGTAGTTAATTTTCTATGGATGGAACTACTAGTGTTTCATAGAAGGATCTAGCTAGTGTTCCATGAAAGGAACTACATAATGTTCCATACAAGGAACTAGCTAGTGTTCCATGGAAAGAACTATCTAATGTTCCATGGAAGGGAAGACTTAGTGTTCAATGAAATGAACCACCTAGTATTCCATGAAAGGAACTAGGTAGTGTTTCATGGAAGAAACTAGATAGTGTTCCATGGAAGGAACAAGCTAGTTTTACATGGGAGAAATTACTTAGGGTTTTATGGAAGTAAGTACTTAAAGTTCCATGGAAAGAAATACCTAGTGTTCCAGAAAATAAAGTAGTTAGAGTCCCAGGGCCAGAACTAGCTAGTGTTCCAGGGAAGAATCGACTTAGTGTTCCATGGAAGGAAAAAGCCAGTGATCCATTTAAGGAACTATCTAGTGTAGTATGGAAGGAACTAGCTAGTGTTCCATGGAAGGAAAAAGCTAGGTTTATATGGAAGAAATTAGCTAGTGTTCCATGAAAACAACTATCTAGTGTTCCATGGAAGGAACTACATTGTGTTTCATGGAAGGAAGTACTTAGTGTTCCATGGAAGGAAATAGCAACTGTTGCATAGAAGAAACTAGCTAGTGTTCCATGGAAGAAACTAGCTAGTGAACCATAAAAGAATGTATCTAGTGTTCCATAGAAGGAAATAGATAGTGTTTCATGGGAGGAACTACTTAGTGTTTCATGAAAGGAACTACTTTCTGCTTCATGGAAGAAACTAGTTAGTGTTTCATGAAGGAACTAGCTAGTGTAACATGGAACTAACTAGCTTGTGTTCTCTGGAAGAAACTATCTTGTGTTTTATGGAAGAAAGTAGCTCGTGTTCCATGGAAAGAACTAGCTAGTGTTCTATGGAAGGAACTACTTAGTGATCCATGGAAGGAACTACTTGGTGTTCCATGGAAGGAACTACTTGGTGCTCCATGGAAGGATCCAGCTAGTGTTTTTTGGCGAAAACCAACCAGTGTTTAATGGAAGGAATGAGCTAGTGTACCATGGAGAAACTACTTAGTGTTCCATGGATGGAAGTACTTAGTGTTTCATTGAAGGAACTACTTGCTGTTCCATGGGAGAAACGACGTAGTGTTTCATGGAAGTAATTACTTAGTGTTCCATGGAAGGAACTCGCTAGTGATCCATGAAAGGAACTAGATAGGGTTCCATGGGATGAACTACTTAGTGTTCCATGGAAGAACCTACTTAGTGTTCCATGGAAGGAACGACTTAGTGTTCCATGGAAGAAACTAGCTGGTGTTGCATGCAAGAAACTACTTAGTGTTCATGGAAGGAACTAGCTACTGTTCCAAGGGAAGGACTAGCTAGTGTTTCAAAGAATGAACTGGCTACTGATGCATGGAAGAAACTAGCTAGCGTTCCATGGAAAAAACTACTTAGTGTTCCATAGAAAGAACTAGTTAGTGTTCCATGGAAGAAACTACTTAGTGTTCCATGGAATGAAATACTTAGTGTACCATGGTGGAACAACATAGTGTTCCATGGTAGAGAATAGTTAGATCAGCACGAAAAAAACTACTTAGTGTTATATGGAAGGAACTTTCTTGTGTTCAATGCAAGGAGCTAGTGTTCAATGGTAGGAACTAGAAAGTGTTCCATTGAAATACTAGCTAGTGTTCCATTGAAGGAAGTTCTTAGTGTTCCATGGAAGGAAACACTTAGTATTACATGGATGGAAATAGCTAGTATTTCATGGAAGGAATTACTTAGTGTTCCATAATAGGAACTACTTAGTGTTCCATGGAAGAAACACGCAAGGGTTCCATGAAAGGACTACTTAGTGTTCCTTGGAAGAAATTACTTAGTGTTTCATGAAAGGAACTAGCTAGTGTTCCATGGAAGGACCTAGCTGTGTTCCATGGAAGAAACTAACCAGTGTTTTATGGGAAGAACTAGCTAGTGTCCCATGAAAGGAACTAGCTAGTATTTCATGGAAGAAATTAGCTAGTGTTCCATGGAAGAAACTGGTTAGTGTTTTATGGAAGAAACGAGTTAGGGTACCATGCAAAGAACTAAATAGTGTTCCATGGAAGAAACTACTTAAAATTTTATGTAATTAACTACTTAATGCTTCATGTAAAGAACTAGCTTGTGTTCCAGAAAATGAACTAGTTAGCGTTCCAGGGAAGGAAATACTTAGTGTTCCAGAGAATAAACTAGTTAGTGTACCAGGGAAAAAACTAGTGAGTGTTCAAGGGAGGAATCACTTAGTGTTCCATGAAAAAATAAGATAGTGATCCATTGAGGGAACTATCTAGTTTTCCATGGAAGGAACTAGCTAGTGTTTCATGGGAAAATCTAGGAGGGATTCATGGAAGGAACTAGCTAGGGTTTTATGGAAGGAACTACCTAGTGTTCCATAGGAAAACAAACAAACAAACAAACAAACAAACAAACAAAAAAACCAACCAAACAAACAAACAAACAAAAAAACTATTAATTTTGCAAGAATAAAACTACTTAGAGTTATACTAAAAAAATTAGCTGGTGTTCCATGGAAGGGACTAGCTAGTGTTCCATGGATGGAACTAGTTAGTATTCCTTGGATGAAACTACTTAGTGTTCTATGGAAAGAACCACCTAGATTTCCATGGAAGGAACTAGCTAGGGTTCCACAGAAGTAACTAGCTAGTGTTCCTTGGAAGGAACTAGTTAAAACTAGCCAGTGTTCCATGTAAGGAACTACTCATCTGTTTATAGAAAGAACTATCTAGTGTTCCATGAAAGGATCTACTTAGTGGTTAATGGAAGGAACTAACTAGTGTTCCATTGAAGATTCTACCTAGAGTTCCAAAAAAAAAAAAAAAAAATGCTTAGTGTTCAATGGAAAAAATTACTTAGTGTTCCATTGGAGAAACAAGCTACTGTTCCATGGAAGAAACTAGCTAGTGTATCATTGATGGAACTACTTAGTGTTCCATGGAAGGAACTACTTAGTCTTCCATGGAAGGAAGTATTAGTGTTCCATGAAAGAAACTATCTAGTGTTCCATGGAAGAAACTACTTAATGTTCCATGGAAGGAACTCGCTAGTGTTCCATGGAAAAAACTACTTAGTGTTCTATGGAAGGAATTACTTAGAGTTTTATGAAAAAAATTAGCTAGTGTTCCATGGAAGGAACTAGCTAGTGTTCCATGGAAGAAGCTACTTAGTGTTCCATGGAAAGACCTAGAAAGTTTTCCTTGGAATAAACTATGTAGAGTTTCACGGAAGTAAGTAGCTAGAGTTTCAGGGAAGTAACTAGCTAGAACTAGCTAGTGTTCCATGGAAGAAATTCTAGTGTTCCATGGAAGGAACTAGCTAGTGTTTCATTAAAGGAACTTCTTAGTATTGAATGAAAGAAACTACTTAGTGTTCGATGGAAAAACTACTTAGTGTTTCATGAAAGGAATTAGCTAGTGTTCCATTGAAGGAACTACTTAATGTTCCATGGGAGGAACTACCTAGTGTTTCAAGGAAGGATCTAGTACTGTTCCATGGAAAAATGTATCTAGTGGGTTTTTTCTGTTTGTTTTTTTAAACTACATAGTGTTCCATGGAAGGAACTACTTAGTGTTCCATGAAAGAAAATCCTTATTTTTACAAGGAGATAACTGGCTAGTGTTCCATGGAAGAAAATACTTAGTGTTCCATGGAAGGAACTACTTAGTTTTTCATGGAATGGCCTACTTAGTGTTCCATGGATGGAACTACATAGCATTTCATGGAATGAATTAGTGTTCCATGGAAGAAACTATTAAGTGTTCCATGGAAGGAATACGCTAGTGTTCCATAGAAGAAATTATTTAGTCTTACATGACAAAAATAAGCTAGTGTTTCATGGAAGTAACTATATTGTGTTCCATGGAAGGGACTACTTAATGTTCCATGGAATGAACTACTTAACGTTCCATGCGTGGACATTGAGGAAAAATGGCGGCGAAGTGAATGGAGGGACCCAGACCGTCTCCCAAGACCAAACTGGATTTACAAGGAAAACAAAGGCAAACCGTCAGGAAAGGGCAGCAGAAGGACACCTTGGAGGACCACTTAACCAGAAACACCCACTCAGTCCTGGTAGGCTTGCGAGGACGGGAGAGGGGACCGAGAGCCCAGGGTCTGCAGTGGCCTGGGCAGGGGCCAGGGAACTAGAGGGGAAGTTAATTCCACCATCTTTCTTCCCACCGTGCACGGCCCTGGAAACTCTGTAGCCGGCTAGACTCTCCACTGAAGCCGCACAGACTCCTGGCCCCCAGGGAACTGGGTTGGACCAGGGAACTCGGAGGGACCGGGGAACTAGGCGGAAAGTTAATTCTACTGCCTCCCCTCCCGCCGTGCAAGGCCCTGTAGCCGCTGAAGCCGCACAGACTCCTGGCCCCCAGGGAACTCAGTGGGACCAGGGAACGCGGTGGAAAATTAATTCTACCGCCTCCCTCCCCGCTGTGCACGGCCCTGGAAACTCTGTAGCCGCTGAAGCCGCACAGACTCGCAGACCCCAGGCAACTCGGTGGGACCAGGGAACGCGGTGGAAAGTTAATTCTACCGCCTCCCTCCCCGCTGTGCATGGCCCTGGAAACTCTGTAGCCGCTGAAGCCACACAGACTCGCAGACCCCAGGCAACTCGGTGGGACCGTGGGACCGGGGAACGCGGCGGAGAGTTAATTCTACCGCCTCCCTCCCCGCCGTGCAGGGCCCTGGAAACTCTGTAGCCTCTGAAGCTGCACAGACTCACGGCCCCCAGGGAACTCGGTGGGACCAGGGAACGCAGTGGAAAGTTAATTGTACTGCCTCCCTCCCTGCCATGCATGGCCCTGGAAACTCTGTAGCCGCTGAAGCCGCACAGACTCCTGGCCCCCAGGGAACTCGGCGGGACCGGGGAACGCGGCGGAAAGTTAATTCTACCGCCTCCCTTCCCGCCGTGCACGGCCCTGGAAACTCTGTAGCCAGCTAAACTCTCCGCTGAAGCTGCACAGACTCGTGGCCCCCAGGGAACTCCGTGGGACCGGGGAACTCAGTGGGAAGCTAATCCTACTGTCTCCCTTACCACCCTGCATGGGCCCTGGAAACTCTGTAGCCAGCTAAACTCTCCACTGGAGCCGCACAGACTCGAGGGCACCAGGGAACTCAGCTGGGCCAGGGAACACAGTGGGACCAGGGAACTCCGTGGGACCAGGGAACTCAGCGGGAAATTATTGCCACCACCTCCCTTGCCACCCTGCATGGGCCCTCGTAATGCTATTGCCTGCTAAACTCTCGGCTGGAGCCACACAGACTCCCGGAGAACAGGGGACTTGGCGGGATTAAAGTGGGTCCCCCCTGGAGCATCCAAACCCAGGAGAGGGAGCCACAAACAGCAAAACACCAACACCCACTGGGAAAACTTGGCAGACTCCAAAGCCCACTATGATAACGAAAATGGTGAGAAACAGAAACAAAAGCCAAATGAAAGATCAAGAGACCTCTACAGAAGATGAAATAAATGAGGTGCAGTTAAGCAAGTTAACAGAACTAGAATTTAGAGCCATGATGTTGCGGAAGCTCAACAGCATGTGTAAGGACATGAGCAACATGAGTAAAGACATAGAAATGTTGAAAATAAACCATCAGGAAGTGAAAAACTAACAGGAAGAAATGAAGAATGACATATCAGAAATGAAAAACACACTGGAAGGTCTAAAAAGAAGAGTAGGGGAAGCTGAGGACCGGATCAGTGAATTAGAAGACAGGCTAGAAGAAATCAACCAATCAGAAAACCAAAAGGAAAAAAAGATTAAAAAACAAGAAGAGAGCGTAAGAGAATTGTGGGACAACTGGAAACGTAATAATATTCATATCATAGGAGTCCCTGAAGAAGAAGAAAGTAAGCGAGGGCTAGAGAATATATTCAAAGAAATAGTGACAGAAAACTTCCCTAATTTGGTGAAGGAAGAAGGCATTCAAGTTCAAGAAGCTCAGAGAGCCCCAAGTAAGAAGAACCTAAACAGGCCCACACCAAGACACATAGTAATCAAACAGCCAAAAATTAAAGACAAAGAGAGAATCCTAAAAGCAGCAAGAGATAAGCAACAGGTTACCTACAAAGGAACCCCCATTAGGCTCTCAGCTGACTTCTCACAGGAAACATTACAGCCTCGAAGGGAATGGCATGAAGTAATCAAGGTCATGAAAAACAAGGATCTAAATACAAGACTACTCTACCCAGCAAGGCTATCGTTCAAAATAGAAGGTCAAATAAAGAGCTTCCCGGACAAAATAAGGCTAAGGGAGTACATTAGCACCAAACCAGCACTGCAAGAAATGCTAAAACGACTGCTGTAATTACCAGGAGAAATGGGAAGAAAAATAGAACCACACTAAACAAAAATGGCAATAAATAAGTACATATCAATAACCACCTTAAATGTAAATGGACTGAATGCTCCCATAAAAAGACACAGAGTAGCTGATTGGATAAGAAAGCAAGACTCATCTATATGCTGTTTACAAGAAACCCACCTCACAACAAAAGACTCACATAAATTGAAAGTGAACGGATGGAAAAAAATCTTTCAAGCAAATGGAAAAGAAAAAAAAGCTGGGGTAGCAATACTGATATCTGATAAAATAGACTTCAGATTGAAGGCCATAACTAGAGACAAAGAAGCCCACTACATAATATTGAAAGGATCTATCCAACAGGAAGATATAACCTTGATAAACATATATGCACCCAATATAGGAGCACCAAAATATATTAAAAATCTTCTGGAGGACTTCCAAGGAGAAATCGATAGCAATACAATCATAACAGGGGACTTCAACACCCCACTCACATCACTGGATAGATCCTCTAGACAAAAAATTAGCAAGGAAACAGAGACTCTAAATGAAGCACTAGACCAAATGGATTTAATAGATATCTACAGAGAACTACACCCCAAAACTACAGACATCACATTCTTCTCAAGTGCACATGGAACATTCTCAAAGATAGACCACATGTTAGGGCACAATCTAAGTCTCTACAAGTTCAAGAAGATTGAAATTATAACAAGCATCTTCTCAGACCACAATGGTATGAAACTAGAAATGAATTGCAAGAAGAACATACAAAGACATTTTAGAACATGGAAGCTAAACAGAATGTTATTAAACAATGAATGGGTCACCGAGGAAATCAAGGAAGAAATCAAAATTTCCTGGAAACCAATGAAAATGAGGACACAACAATACAAAATCTATGGGATGCAGCAAAAGCAGTTCTGAGAGGGAAGTTTATAGCACTACAGGCCTACCTCAAAAAAGAAGAAAAATCTCTAATAGACTACCTAACTTCACAACTTAAAGAACAAGAGAGTAAACGAAAAGAAAACCCCAGAGCAAGTAGAAGGAAGGAAATAGTAAGGATCAGAGCAGAAATAAATGACATAGAGACCAAAAAAACAATCCAGAGGATCAATAAAACAAAGAGCTGGTTTTTCGAAAAGATAAACAAGATTGATGGACCCTTAGCTAGACTCACCAAGAAACAAAGAGAGAGAACCCAAATACATAAAATCAGAAATGAAACAGGAGAGATAACAACTGACCCTACAGAAATACAAAAGATCGTTAACAACTACTATGAAAAATTATACGGCAACAAATTCGAAAATCTAAGCGAAATGGACAAATTTTTAGAAACACATAGTCTCCCAAAATTGGATCAGATAGAGATTGAAAACTTGAACAGACCAATAACAACAGAAGAAATTGAAGATGTAATCAAGACTCTTCCAGCAAACAAAAGCCCAGGCCCGGATGGCTTCACAGGGGAGTTTTACCGAACATTCAAAGAAAAACTAATACCCATTCTCTTCAAACTATTTCAAAAAATTCAAGAAGAAGGAAGACTTCCAAACTCGTTTTATGAAGCCAGCATAACTCTAATTCCAAAACCAGAAAAAGACACAACAAAGAAAGAAAACTACAGGCCAATATCCCTGATGAACATAGATGCCAAAATCCTGAACAAAATACTAGCAAATCGAATCCAGCAATACACCAGAAAAATTATCCACCATGACCAGGTGGGATTCATCCCAGGGATGCAAGGCTGGTACAATATTCGCAAATCCATAAATGTGATACACCACATAAAAAAATTGAAGAATAAAAACCACATGATCATATCAATAGATGCTGAAAAAGCCTTTGACAAAATCCAGCATCCATTTCTGATAAAAATGTTCAGCAGTGTGGGAAGTGAGGGATCATACCTAGATATAATAAAGGCCATATATGAAAGACCTACAGCCAACATCATACTCAATGGGCAAAAACTAAAAGCATTTCACTTAAGAACAGGAACAAGGCAAGGATGCCCACTTTCGCCACTCCTATTTAACATAGTACTGGAAGTCTTAGCCACAGCAATCAGACAGGAAGAAAAAATAAAAGGGATCCAAATTGGAAAGGAGGAAGTGAAGTGGTCATTATTTGCAGATGACATGATACTGTACATAGAAAACTCCAAAGACTCCACCAAAAGCTTACTAGACTTAATAAATGAATTTGGTAAAGTAGCAGGATACAAAATTCACGTCAAGAAATCGATGGCATTTTTATACACCAATGATGAACTCACAGAAAGAGAAACTAAGCAAACAATCCCATTTACCATTGCGGCAAAAAAATTAAGATACCTAGGAATAAACTTAACCAAAGAGATAAAGGACCTATTCGCAGAAAACTACAGGTCTTTGAAAAAAGAAATAGAGCAAGATGTAAAAAAGTGGAAGAACATACCCTGTTCATGGATTGGGAGAATTAACATCATTAAAATGTCCATATTACCCAAAGCAATCTATAGATTCAACGCAATCCCCATCAAAATACCAACGGCATACTTCAAAGAATTAGAACAATTACTTCAAAAGTTCATATGGAACCAAAAAAGGCCTCGAATAGCCACAGCAATCTTGAAAAGGAAGAACAAAGTTGGAGGGATCACAATACCAGATTTCAGGTTATACTACAAAGCCACCATAATCAAAACACCCTGGTACTGGCACAAGAACAGGCATATAGACCAGTGGAATAGAACAGAGAACCCAGAAATGGACCCAAGGCAATATGCTCAATTAATATTTGACAAAGGTGGCAAGAGCATACAGTGGAGTAAGGACAGCCTCTTTAATAAATGGTGCTGGGAAAATTGGACAGCTACTTGCCGAAAAATGAAACTAGACCATCAACTTACACCCTACACCAAAATAAACTCAAAATGTATAAAAGACTTAAATGTAACTCATGAATCCATAAAAATCCTAGAGGAGACTGTGGGCAACAAAATCTCAGACATCATACGCAGCAGAATTTTTACTGACACATCACCTAAGGCAATAGAAACAAAGGAGAAAATGAACACATGGGACTACATCAAACTCAAAAGCTTCTGCACAGCGAAAGATACAATCATCAAAACGGAAAGGCTACATATCTGGGACTCCAGCAACCTGGCTCACACTGGTAGCCCCGCCCTGCTGACTCCCTGAGGCCCCGCCCCGCCCCACCCCACACAACTTTCAAGCTGTTGTCACTTGCTTAACCATAGGATTGGCCGGTCTTGGATCCTGCTTCAGGTTTTTCCTAAATTCTTTCAAACGAGCAGCACCGGGTCTCAGCGAGCCCCATACCGCTCATTAAGTAATACACAGAAACAAACACAGGGAGGCAGCTAAAATGAGGAGACAAAGAAACAGGTCCCAAATGAAAGAACAGAACAAAACCCCAATAAAAGAACTAAGCGAAAGGGAGATAAGCAACCTAACAGATACTGAGTTCAAAATACTGCTTATAAGGATGCTCAATGAACTTAGTGAGAACCTCAGTGAACTTAGGGAGGGCATCAAGAGCATATAAAAGTACCAGTTAGAAATCATGGATACACAGTTAGAATTAAAGGAGGCATTAACTGAAATAAAGAATAATTTACACAGCTTCAATAATAGAGTATGTAGATCCAAGGAGCAAACCATCGATTTGGAATATAAGGAAGCAAAAAATCCCCAATCAGAAAAGCAAAAAGAAAAAAGAATCCAAAAAAATGAGGATAGAGTAAGGAGCCTCTGGGATAACTTCAAGCGTGCCAACATTCGCATCTTGGGGGTGCCCGAAGGAGAAGAGAGAGAACAAGAAATCGAAAACCTGTTTGAAACAATAATGGCAGAAAACTTTCCTAACTTGGTGAAGGAAACAGACATACAAGTCCAGGAAGCACAGAGAGTCCCAAACAAGATGAACCCCAAGAGGCACACACCAAGACACATCATCATCAAAATGCAAAAGGTTCAAGACAAAGAGAGAATATTAAAGCAGCAAGAGAAAGGCAGCTAGTTACCTGCAAGGGAGTACCCATTAGGCTGTCAGCTGATTTCTCAAAAGAAACTTTGCAGGCCAGAAGGGAGTGGCAAGAAATATTTAGAGTGATGAAAACCAAGAACCTACAACCAAAATTACTCTATCCTGCAAAGCTGTCATTTAGAATCGATGGACATACAAAAACTTTCCCAGACAAGAAAAAGTTAAAGGAGTTCATCACCACCAAACCATTATTATATGAAATGATGAAGGGTCTTTTTAAAGAAAAAGATAAAATGTATGAACAAACAAAATGGCAATGAATGCATATCTATCAACAATGGAATCTACAAACAAAATGAACAGGAAGAACAGAAACATTCTCATAGATACAGAGAACATTTTGGTGGTGGCCAGTTGGGAAGGGGATTGGGGGAATGGGTGAAAAAGGTGAAGGGATTAAGAAGCACAAATTCATTGCTAGACTGACAAACCTCAAAGGGAAAGGGGTTGGGAGGGTGGGAAGAAATAAACCAAAGAACTTATATACATAACCAATGGACACAGACAATAATGTGGGAAAAGGTGGGAGGGGGGCGGGAGGGGGGAGGAGGGGGTCAATGGGGGAAAAATGTGGAACATCTGTAATACATTTTACATCCAACAATAAAGATTTGGAAAAAAAAAAAAAAAAAAAAAAAAACGGAAAGGCTACCCACTATATGGGAGAGCATAATTGCCAATGATATATCAGATAAGGTGTTAATTTCCAATACATATAGAGTGCTCATACAACTCCACAAAAGGAAGACAAAGAATCCAATTAAAAAATGGGCAGAGGAACTAAATAGACACCTCTCCAAACAGGACATACAAATGGCTAAGAGACATATGAAGAAATGTTCATCATCACTAATCATCAGAGAGATGCAAATCAAAACAACAATGAGGTATCACCTCACACCTGTCAGAATGGCCGCCTTCAACAAATCATCAAACAACAAGTGTTGGCAAGGGTGTGGATAAAAGGGGACTCTAGTACACTGTTGGTGGGAATGCAGACTGGTGCAGCCACTATGGAAAACAATATGGTGTCACCTCAAAAAATTAAAATTGATCTCCCATTTGACCCAGTGATCCCACTTCTAGGAATATACCCTACGAAGCATAAAACACCAATCAGAAAGAATATATGTACCCCCATCTTTGTAGCAGCACTATTTACAATCGCTAAGATCTGGAAACAGCCCAAGTGCCCATCAGTAGACGAATGGATTAAAAAGCTGTGGTACATATACACAATGGAGTACTACGCAGCGGTAAGAAAGAAAGATCTCTTATCCTTTGAGACGACATGGAGGGACCTGGAAAGTATCATCCTAAGTGAAACAAGCCAAGCAGAGAAAGACAAATTTCATATGATCTCACTGATTTCTGGAATATAATGAACATAACAGTTTGAGGACAATCCCCTAAGGAGTGGGGAGGTGAGAGAGGGGTGAACAACAGAATTTATATGCATGTATGCATGAACAGTGGACATGGACAACAATCGGGGGAAGGGGCAGGGAGGGAAGGAGGAGGGGGGAATCAGTGGGAGAAAAAAGGAGAATCATTTGTAACAAAAATTAATCAAAAAATAAAAAAAGTTCCATGCGTGGAACTAGCTAGTATTTCATGGAAGGAATTACGTAGTGTTCCATGGTAAAAACTACTTTATCTTCCATGGAAGGAACTCGCTAGTGTTCCATGGAAAAAACTACTTAGTGTTCCATGGAAGGAACTACATAGAGTTTTATGGAAAAAATTAGCTAGTGTTCCATGGAAGGAACTAGCTAGTGATCCAAGGATGGAACTAACTAGTGTTCCATGGAAGAAGCTACTTAGTGTTTCATGGAAAAACTAGTAAGTTTTCCATGGAATAAACTAGGTAGAGTTCCACGCAAGTAAGTAGCTAATGTTTCATGGAAGGAACTGCCTATAACTAGCTATTGTTCCATTGAAGAAACTTCTAGTGTTCAGTAACAGTAAGTAGTTCCTTCCATGGAACACTAGCTAGTTCCTTCCAATGAGCACTAAGTAATTCCTTCCAAGGAACACTAGCTAGTACCTTCCATGGAATACAAAGTAGTTCAATCCATGGAACACTAACTAGTTCCTTCCATGAACAGTAGCTAGTTTCTTCCATGGAACTCTAGGTAGGTCCCTCCTTGGAACACTAGAGTGGTTCCTTCCATAAAACACTAGCTAGTTTCTTCTGAGAAACACTAGCTAGTTCCTTCCATGCAACACTAGCTACTTTCTTCCATGGGAAACAAAATAATTCCTTCATAAGAACACTAAATACTTCCTTCCATGTAACACTAGCTAGTTTCTTCCATGGAACACTGAGTTGTTCCTTTCAAGCAACACTAGCTAGTTCTCTCCATAAAACTCTAACTAGTTTCTTCCATGGAACACTAAGTAGTTTCTTATATGGAACACAAGCTATTTCCTTCCATGGAACACTAAGTAATCTCTTCCATGAAACAGTAAGTAGTTTGTTGCAAGAATTACTAGCGAGTTCCTTCTATAGAACACTAAATAGGTCCTTCCATGGAACAGTAGCTAGTTTATTCCATGGAACTTTAGGTATGTCCTTCCACGGAACACTAGTTATTTTATTCTGTAGAAGACTAGGTAGTTTCTTTCTTGGAACATGAGATAGTTCCTTCCATGAAACATTAGCTAGTTTCTTCCATGGAACACTAAGTAGTTTCTTCTATGGAACACTACCTAGTTCCTCCCATGGAACACTAAGTAGTTGCATCAATGAAACACTAAGTTGTCCCTTCCATGGAACACTAACTATTTCCTTCCATGGAACAATAAGTATTTTCTTTTATGGAACACTAAGTAGTTTCTACCATGGAACACTAGCTAGTTTCTTCCATTTAACACTAAGAAGTTCCTTCGATAAAACACTAGCTAGTTCCTTTTATGAAACACTAAGTAATTTTTTTCATGGAACACTAAGTAGTTTTTTCCATGGAACACTAGATAGTTCCTTTCATGGAACACTAGCTAGTACTTTCCATGGAACTCTACGTAGTTCCTTTTATAGAGCAATAGCTAGTTCCTTTTATGGAACACTAGCTAGTTCCTTCCATGCAACACAAAGAAGTTCCTGCCATGAACACTAAGAAGTTTTTTCCATGGAACTCTAGCTATTTCTTTCTATGGTACACTAGCTAGTTTCTTCCATGGAACATTAAAAATTACCTTCCATGAAACACTATGTAGTTCTTTCCATGGGACACTAGTCAGTTTCCTCCGTGGGACATAGCAAGTTGTTTCCTTGGAACACTAGCTATTTCTTTCCTTGGAGCACTAGATAGTTTTTACCGTGGAACACTAGGTAGTTTCTTCCATGAAACACTAGCTATTTCTTTCCATGGAACACTAGCTAGTTTTTACCATGGAACACTAGCTAGTTTATTCCATGGAACATTACGTTGTTCCTTCTATGGAACACTAGCTAGTTCCTTCCATGGAACACTAAGTAATTTCTTCCATGGAACACTAAGTAGTTTCTTCTATGAAACACTAGCTAGTTTCTTCCATGAAAGTGTAAGTAATTCCTTCCATGGAACACTAAGTAGTTCCTTCCATAGAACACTAGCTATTTCTTTCCATGGAACACTAGCTAGTTCTTTTCATGGAACACCAAGTGTTTCCTTCCATGAAACACTAAGTAGTTCCTTCCACGGGACAATAGGTAGTTCCTTAGATGGGAACTAGCAATTCCTTCTTTGGAACACTAGCTAGTTCCTTTAATAGAACACTCGGTTGTTTTTACCATGGAACACGAAATAGTTTCTTCCATAGAACAGTAGCTACTTCCTTCCATGGAACACTAAGTAGTTGCTTCCATGGAACACTAAGTAGTTCCTTTCAAAGAACCCTACCAGTTCCTTCCAATGAAGACTACCTAGTTCCTTCTATGGAACACTATGTAGTTTCCTCCATGGAACACTAAGTAGTTCCATTCATGGAACAGTAAATAATTTTTGCCATGGAAAAGTAGTTAGTTCCATCCAAAAAACACTAAGTAGTCCCTTCCATGGAACACTAAGTAGTTCCTTGCAGGAACACTAGCTAGTTCCTTCCATGGAACACTAAGAATTTCCATCCATGGAAAACTCACTAGTTTCTTCCATAGAACTCTTGGTAGGTCCTTCCTTGGAACATTAAGTGGTTCCTTCCATTGAACTCTTGCGAGTTCTTTCATGGAACACTAGCTAGTTTCTTCCATGGAAATCTAGGTAGGTCCTTCCTTGGAATATTAAGTAGTTCCTACCATGGAACACTAGCTGAATTCTTCCATGGCACACCAAGAGTTTCCTTCATTGGAACACTAAATATTTCCTTCCTTGTAACACTACCTACTCCCTTCCATGAAACACTAAGTAGTTCCTTCCATGAAACACTAGCTAGTTTCTTTCATGGAACACTAAGTAGTTTCTTTCATGTACACTAGCTAGTTCCTTCCATGGATCATTATCTAGATTCTTTCCTTGGACAATATTTAGTTCCTTCCATGGAACACTAAGTATTTCTTTCCATGGAACACTAGCTAGTTCCTTCCATAAAACACTGAGTAATTCCTTCCATTGACACTAAGTAGTTACTTCCATGGAACACTAGCTGTTTATTTTAATGGAACACTAAGTTTTTCCTTCCATGGAACATTAAGTAGTAACTTCCATGGAACACTAGCTAGATCCTTCCATGAGACACTAAGTAGTTTTTTCCATGAACAGTAAGTAGTTCTTTCCATGGAATGCTAGCTAGTTCCTTCCCTGGAACACTAAGTAGTTTCTTCCAAGAATTACTAGCTAGTTCCTTCAAACAAACACTAAGTAGTTCCATCCATAAAACACTAGCTAGGTCCTTCCATGAAACACTAAGTAGTTTTTCATGGAACACTAGCTAGTTCCTTCCAAGGAACACTAGCTAGTTTCTTCCAAGGAACACTAAATAATTCCTTGCATGGAACACAAGTTAGTTTCATACATGTAACACAAGCTAGTTGCTTCCACGGAACACAAACTAGATCCTTCCATAGAACACTAGCTACTTCCTTCCATGGAACACTAGCTAGTTCCTTCCATGGAACTCTAACTGGTCCTTACATGAAACACTAAGTAGGTCCTTCCATGAAACACTAGCAAGTTCTTTCCATGGAACACTAAGTAGTTCCTTCCAACAAACTCTAAGTAGTTCCTTCCATGGAACACTACTAGTTTTTTCCATAGAACACTAAGCAGTTTTACTAGCCAATACCTTCCATGGAACCGTAGCTTGTTTCTTCCATGAAAAACTAATTAGTTTCTTCCATGGAACACTAAGTAATTTATTTAATGGAAAACTAGCTAGATTTTTTTTTGGAAAGATTAGTTAGTTCCTTCCATGGAACGGTAAGTTGTTCCTTCCTTGGAACACTAGCTAGATATTTCCATGGAACACTAGCTAGTTCCTTCCATGGAACACCAGGTAGTTTCTTCCATGAGACATTAGCTAGTTCCTTCCATGGAAATATAGCTAGTTCCTTCTGTGGAACACTAAGTAGTACCTTGCATGAGACACTAGCTATTTTATTCCATGGAACATTAAGTAGTTCTTTCCATGGAACACTAAGTAATTCCTTCCATGGAACACTTAGTTGTTCCTTCCATGTAACACCAAATTTTTCGTTTCATGGATCACTAGCTAGATTTTTCCATGGAACACTAGCTAGTTTCTTGCATGAAACACTAAGTAGTTACTTCCATGGATCACTAGCTGGTTCCTTCCATGAAACACTAGCTTGTTCCTTCCATGGAACACTAACTATTTTCTTCCATGGAACACATGCTAGTTTATTATTTTTTTTATTGAACAGAAGCTAGTTCCTTCAATATTACACTAGCTAGTTCTTGCATGGAACACTAACTAGTTTCTTCCAAGGAGCAGGAAGAAGTTTCTTGCATGGAACACTAGCTAGTTCCCCCGATGGCACTTTAGTTTGTTCCTTCCATGGAACACTAAGTAGTTTCTTGCATGGAACAGTAGCTAGTTCCTTCCATGGAACCCAAGCTAGTTCCTTCCATGAACACTAAGTAATTCGTAACATGGAATACTTAGTAGATCCTTCCTTGGAACACTAAGTAGTTCCTTCCATGAGACCTTAGGTAGTTCCTTTCATGGACACTAGCTAGTTCCTTCCATGGAACACCAGCAGATCCTTGCATGGAACACTAGATTGTTCCTTCCATGAAACACAAGCTAGTTACTTCCATGAAAGACTAAGAAGTTCCTTGCATGGCACAATAGGTACTTTCTCCTTATGGGACATAAGCTAATTTTATACATGGAACACTAGATAGTTGCTTCCATGGACCACTAAGTAGTTCCGTCCATGAAATACTAGCTAGGTCTTTCCATGATACACTAAGTGTTTTTTCTCATGGAACACTAGCTAGTTCCTTACAAGGAACACTAAGTAATTCCTTGAATGGTACACTAAGTAGTTCCTTCCAAGGAACGCTAGCTAGTTTCTTCCATAAACTCTAAGTAATGCCTTCCATGGAAAACTAAGTAGTTCCTTCCATGGAATATTAGTGAGTTCCTTCCAAGGAACACTAAGTAATTCCTTCAATGGTACACTAAGTAGTTCCTTCCAAGGAACGCTAGCTAGTTTCTTCCATAAACTCTAAGTAATGCCTTCCATGGAACACTCTGTAGTTCCTTCCATGGGACACTATGTAGTTCCTTTTATGAAACACTAGTGAGGTCTTTCCATGGAACACTTAGTAATTTCTTCCATAGTACACTGCGTAGTTCTTCCCACGGAACACGATTTATTTCCTTGCTTGTAGCACTACCTAGTTCCTTCAATGGAACACTAGATAGTTTCTTCAATGGGACACTAAGTATTTCCTTCCATGGAACACTAGTTAGGTACTTCCATGAAGCACTAAGTAGTACCTTCCACGGAACACTAGCTAGTTCCTTCAATGGAACATTAAGTCATCCTTTCCATGGAACACAAAGTAGTTCCTTCCATGGAACACTAAATAGTTCCTTCCATGGAATGCTAAGTAATTCCTAACATGGAACAATAAGTACTTCCTTCCATGAAACCCTAGCTAGTTCCTTCCATAGTACACTAGCTAGTTTCTTCCACGGAACACTAGCTAGTTCCTTCCATGGAACATACATAGTTTCATCTATGGAACACAAGCTAGTTCCTTCCATGGAATACCAACTAGTTCCTTCCATGGAACACTAGCTAGTTTCTTCCATGGAACACTAAGTAATTTTTTCCATGGAACACTAGCTGGTTACTTCAATGGAACACTAGCTAGTTCCTTCTATGGAACAGTAGCTAGTTCCTTCCATAAAAAATGAGCTAGTTACTTTTATGAAACACTAAGTAGATTCTTCCATGGAACACTAAGTAGTTCTTTACATGTAACACTAAGTAGATTTTTTCATGGGACACTAGCGAGTTCCTTCCATAGAACACTAAATAGTTCCTTCCATGGAACACTAGCTGGTTTCTTACCTGGACCACTAGCTTGTTCCTTCCATGGAACTTATTTAGTTACTTCCTGAAACCCTAAGTAATTTCTTCCATGGAAAACAAGCTAGTACCTTCCATGGAACATCAGCTAGCTTCTTCCATGAAACACTAGACAGTTTTTTTCCATGGAACACTAGCTAGTTCCTGCCATGGAACACAAAATTGCTCCTTCCATGAAACACTAGCTAGTTCCTTTATGGAACTCGCTAGTTCCTTCCATGGAAAACTAAGAAGGATTTTCCATTAAACACTAAGTAGTTTCTTCCATGGAACACTAGCTAGTTTCTTCCACGGCACACTAAGTAGTTCCTTCCATGGAACGCTAAGTGGTTTTTTGCATGAAACACTAACTTGTATTTTCCATGGAACACTAACTAGTTCCTTCCATGAAACACTACATAGTTCCTTCTATGGAACACTAAGTAGTTCCTTCCGGGGAACACAGGCTAGTTACTTCGAATGAACACTAGGTAGTTCCTTCCATGGAACACTAAGAAGCCATCCATGGAACACTATGTACTCCCTTCCATAGAACACTAGCTAGATATTTCAATAGAACACTAGCTAGTTGCTTCTCTGGAACACTAAGTAATTCCTTCACTGGAACACTAGCAAAATACTTCCATGGAACACTAGCTAATTCCTTCCATGGTAAACTAAGTAGTTATATCCATGGAACACTATGTAGTTGCTTTTCTGGACAATCAATAGTTCCTTCCATGCAACAACAGCAAGATCCATCCTTTAAACACTAGATAGTTTCTTACATGGAACACTAGATAGTTTCTTCCATGGGACACTAGCTAGTTCCTTCCATGGGACACTAGCTAGTTCTTTACATAAAACTCTAGCTAATTCCTTGCATGGAACACAGCAAGTTCCTTACATGAAACACTAGCTAGTTCCATCCTTGGAACACTAGTTGGTTTCTTCCATGATACACTAGCTGGTTCCTTCCGTGGAACACTAAGTAGTTCCTTCCATGGAACACTAAATAGTTCCTTCCATGGAACACTATGTAGTTCCTTCCGTGAAACACAGGCTAGTTACTTTTAATGAACACCAAGTAGTTCCTTCCATGGAACACTAAGAAGTTCCATCCATGGAACACTATGTACTTCCTTCCATAGAACTCTAGCCAAATCTGTTAATGGAACACTAGTTAGTTCCTTCTCTGGAACACTAAGTAATTCTTTCTCTGGAACACTAGCTAGATACTTCCATGGAACACTAGCTAGTTCCTTCCATGGTAAATTAAGTAGTTATTTCCATTAAACACTAAGTAGTTGCTTTCCTGGACAAACGCTAGTTCCTTCCATGCAACACCAGCTAGATCCATCCATGAAACACTAGATAGTTCCTTACATGGAACATTAGATAGTTCCTTCCATGGGACACTAGCTAGTTCTTTACATAAAACTCTAGCTAATTCCTTGCATGGAACACAGCAAGTTCCTTACATGAAACACTAGCTAGTTCCGTCCATGGAACACTAGTTGGTTCCTTCCATGAAACACTAGCTGGTTCCTTCCGTGGAACACTAAGTAGTTCCTTAAATGGAACATTCAGTAGTTCCTTCCATGGAACACTATTTCGTTCCTTCCATGGAACACTATTCAGTTCCTTCCATGAAACACTAGCTAGTTTAAGCTAGTTACTTAAATGGAAAACTAGCTAGTTAATTCCGTGGAACTCTAGCTAGTTTTCTCAATGGAAAAGTAAGTACTTCTTTCCATGGAACACTACATAGCCCTTCCATGGAACACTAGCTAGTTTCATCCATATAACACTAGCTAGTTAATTCCATGGAACACTAGCTAATTTTTTTCCATGAAACTTTAAGTAGTTTCTTCCATGGAACACTGATTAGTTCCATTCATGTAAAACTAGTGAGTTCCTTCCATGGAACACTAAATAGTTCCTTCCATTGAACACTAAGTAATTCCGTCCATGAAACACTAGTTAGTTCCATCCATGGACCACTAAATAGTTCCTTCCATGGGACAATAAGTAGTTACTTCCATGGAACACTAAGTTCTTTCTTCCATTATACACTAGCTAGTTCCTGCCATAGAACTCTAAATAGTACCTTCCATGGAACATTAAGAAGTTACTTCCATGAAACCCTAAGTAGATTCTTTCATGGTAAACTTGCTAATTTCTTCCATGGAACACTGTATAGTTTTTTCCATTAACCACTAACTAGTTCCTCCAATGGAACACTAGCTAGTTCCTTCCATGAAACACTAGCTAGTTCCTTTCATGAAACACTAAGTTGATCCTTTCATTGAACACTAATTAGTCCCTTCATTGGAACACCAGCTAGTTTTTTCCATGGAATACCAGCTCTTCCTTCCATAAAAAACTAAGTAGTTCTTTCCAGGGAACACTAACTAATTTCTACCTTGGAACAGTATGTAGTTCCTTCCATGGAACATTCAGTATTTCCTTCCATGGAACACTATTTACTTCCTTTCATGGAACACTATTCAGTTCCTTCCATGGAACACTAGCTAGTTTTAGCTAGTTCCTTCCATGGAAAACTAGCAAGTTCTTTCCATGGAACACTAAGTAGTTCCTTCCATTGAACATTAAGTACTTTTTTCCATGGTACACTAGGTAGTTCCGTCCATGAAACACTAGCTAGTTCCTTCCATGAAACACAGCTAGTTCCTTCCATGGAACACTAGCTAGTTCCTTCATTGAACACTAAGTAGTTCCTTCCTTGGAACACTAGCTAATTCCTTCCATGGAACACTAAGTAATTTCATCCATGGAACTCTAAGTAGTTCCTTTCATGGAACCCTAGCGAGTTTCTTCTATGGAACACTAAGTAGTTCCTTCCATGTAACACTAGCTAGTTTCATCCTTGGAACACTAAATAGTTCCCTCCATGTAACACTAAGTATTTTTTTATGGAAAACTAAGTACTTTCTCCATGGGACAGTAGGTAGTACTTTCAATGGAACACTAGCTAGTTCCTTTCAAGGAGAACTAATTACTTCCTTCCATGAAACACTAGGTAGTTTCTAACATGGAACACGAAGTAGTTTTTTCGATGGAAAACTAAGTAGTTTCTTCCATGAAACCCTAAGTAGTTTCTTCCAATGAAAACCTGCTAGTTCCTTCCATGGAACGTGTATTGCTACTTGCATGAAACACTAACTAGTTTTTTCCATGGAACTCTAACTAGTTCTTTCCATAGAACACTAGCTAGTTCCTTCCATGGAACACTAGCTAGTTTCTTTCATGGGACTCTAAGTTGATCTTTCGATTGAACATTAAGAATCCCTTCCATGGAACACCAGCTAGTCCTTCCATGGAATACTAAGACGTACTTTCAATGGAACACTAACTAGTACCTTCCAAAAAACACTATCTAGTTCCTTCCATGGAACACTAGCTAGTTCCTTCCATGGAACAGTAAGTAGTTTCTTCCATGGAACACTAGCTAGATTTTTTCCTGGAACACTAAGTAGTTCTTTCCATGGAACACTAGCTAGTTCCTTCCATGGAACAGTAAGTAGTTCCTTCCGTGGAACACTAGCTAGTTCCTTTCATGGAACACTAAGTAGTTCTTTCCATGGGACATTAAGTAGTACCTTCCATAGAACACTAATTAGTTTCTTCCATGGAACACTAAGTAGACCCTTCAATGAATGGAACACTAGCTAGATTCATCCATGGAACACTACTTAGATAATTCCATCGAACACTAGGTAATTTTTTTCAGGAAACTCTAAGTAGATTCTTAAATGGAAAACTAAGTAGTTCCTTCAATTGAACAGAATGTAATTCCTTCCATAAAACACTAGCTAGTTCCATCCATGGACCACTCAATACTTCCTTCCATGGAACACTAAGTAATTGTTTCCATGGACACTAAATAGATTCTTCCATGTAACACTATCTAGCTCTTTACACTGAACACTTCTAGTTCCTTTCATGGTAAACTAAGTAGTACCTTCCACTGAACACTAGCTAGTTACTTCCATAGAACCCTAAGTAATTCCTTCCATTAAACACTAAGTAGTTACTTCCATGAAACCTTAAGTAGTTTATTCCATGGAAAACTTTCTGGTCTTTTCCATGGAACACTGCATAGTTACTTGCATGGAACACTAACTAGTTTCTTCCATGGAACACTAACTAGTTTTTTCCAAGGAACAGTAGCTAGTTCCATCCATAGAACACTAGCTAGTGTCTTCCATGAAACACTATCCAGTTCCTTTCATAGAACACTAGCTAGTTTATTCCATGGAACACTAGCTAGTTTCTTGTATGGAACAGTATGTAGTTCCTTTCATGGAACTCTAGCTAGATCCTTCCATTAAACACTAAGTAGTTCCATCCATAGAACATTAACTAGTTCCTTTCATGGAACACTAAGGACTTTTTTTCATGGAACGATAGCTAGTTCTAACTAGTTCCTTCCATGGAACACTAGCTAGTTACTTCCATGTTATACTAGCTATTGCCTTCCATGGAACACTTAGTAGTTTCTTCCATAGAACATTAACTAGTTCCTTCCATAGAACACTAAGTAGTTTCTAAAAGGAACATTAGCTTGTTTTTTTTCATGGAACACAAAGTAGTTCCTTCCATGGAATTCTAGCTAGTTCCTTCCATGGAACTCTATGCACTTCTTTCCATGGAACATTAGCTAGTTTCTTCCATAAAGCACTACTAGTTCCTTCCATGGAACACTAAGTAGTTCCTTCCATGGAACACTAAGTAGTTCCTTCCATGGAAAACTAGATAGTTCCTTCCATAGAACACTACTAGATACTTCAATGACACATTATGTAGTTCGGTCGATGGAACACTCTGTAGTTCCTTCCATGGAACACTAAGTACTTCCTTCCATGGAAGGGTAACTTGAACTTGTTTCTTCCATGGAACACTAAATTGTTCCTTACATGGAATCCTAAGTAGTTTCATTGATGGAACACTAAGTAGTTCCTCCCTGGAACACTAGCTAGTTTTTTTTTATGGAACACTAAGTAGTACTTCCACTGAAACCTAGCAAGTTCCTTCCACGGAACACTATGTAGTTTCTTCCAAGGAACACTAGCAAGTTCCTTCCATGGATCACTACTAGTTCTATCCATGGAACACCAAGATGTTGCTTCCATGGAACATTAAGTAGATTCTTCCCTGGAACACTAAGTAGTTCCTTCCTTGGAACACCAACTAGTTCCCACCATGCAACACTAACAGTACTTTCCATGGAAAACTAAGTAGTTCCTTCAATGAAACACTCTGTAGTTTCTTTCATGGAACACTAATTACTACGTTCCATGGAACAGTAACTTGTTTCTTCCATGGAACACTAAATTGTTCCTTCCATAGAACATTAAGTAGTTCCTTCCATTGAACACTAAGTAGTTTCTTCTCTGGAACACTAGCTAGTTTCTTTCCTGGGACACAATCTAGTTCCTTTTTTGGAACACTAACTACTCATTTCTCTGGAACACTAAGTAGTTTCTTCACTGGAACACTAACTATAACGTTTCCTGGAACACTAGCTAGTTCCTTCCATGGAACAGTAAGTAGTTACTTTCATGAAACCCTAAGTAGTTTCTTCCATGGAACACTAGCTAGTTCCTTTCATGTGACACTAAGTAGATTCTTCCATTGAACACTAAGTAGTCCCTTCCATGGAACACTAGCTAGTTCTATCCATGGAACACTAGCTTGTTCCTTTCATGGAACACAAAGTAGTTGTTTTTATGGAATACTAATTAGTTCCTTCCAAGGAACACTAGCTAGTTTTTTTCATAGAACACTACCTAGTTTCTTCCATGGAACAGTAAGTAGATCCATGGAAAAATAACCAGATCCTTCCATGAAACACCTAGTATTTCCTTCCATGGAACACCAACTAGTTCCCACCATGCAACACTAACAGTACTTTCCATGGAAAACTAAGTAGTTCCTTCAATGAAACACTCTGTAGTTTCTTTCATGGAACACTAATTACTAACATTAAGTAATTTCTGCCATGGAACACTAACCAGTTCCTTCCATGAAACACTAGATAGTTCTAGCTGGTTCCTTCCAAGGAACACTAGCTAGATCTTTCCATGGAACACTACTTAGTTCCTTCCATGGTACACTAAGTAGTTCATTCCATGGAACACTAAGTAATTTTTTCTATGGATAACTAACTTGTTCCTTTCATGGAACCCTCGCTAGATACTTCCATGGAACACCAGCTAGTTTCTTCCATGAAACACTAGCTAGCATGTTCCATGAACACTAACTAGGTCCTTCTTTCAAACACTAGCTAGCTCCTTTCATAAAACACTAGCTAGCATTTTCTATGGAACACTAAGTATTTCCTTCCATGGAACACTAAGTACTTCCTTCCATGGAACACAAAGTAGTTCCTTTCATGGAACACTAGATAGTTTCTTTCATGGAACACTAGCTAGTTCTTACCATGGAACACTAGATATTTACTGCAATGGATCACTAGCTTGTTCCTTCCATGGAACACTAAGTCGATTCTTTCCTGGAACACTAGCTATACCTTCCATGAAACACCTAGTAGTTCCTTCCATGGAACATTAAGTAGTTTCTTCCATGTAACACTAAATAATTCCTTCCATGGAACACTAAGTAGCCCCTTCCATGAAACACTAGAGATATACTTCCATGGAACACTAACTAGTTTCTTCCATGTGACACTAAGTTTTTCCATCCATGGAACACTAAGTACTTTCATCCATGGAACACTATCGAGGAATTTCCATTGAACACTAGCTAGTTCCTGCCATAAAACACTAAGTATTTCCTTCCATGGAACATTAAGTAGTTCTTACCATGAATCCCTAAGTAGTTTCTTCCATAGAAAACTTCCTAGTTTCTTCTATGAAACACTGTATAGTTACTTGCATGGAACAATAACTAGTTTCTTCCATGAAACACTAACTATTTCCAGCCATGGAACACTAGCTAATTCCATCCCTAGAACTCTAGCCAGTACCTTCCATGGAACTCTAGCTAATATTTTACATGGAACTTTAAGTAGTTCCTTTCATGGAACAATAAGTAGTTCCGTCCATGGAACACTAGCAAATTCCTACCATGGACACTAAGTACATCCTTCCATGGAACACAAAATAATTCCTTCCATGTAACACTAGCTAGTTCCATCCATGGAACACTATTTAGTTCTTTCCATGGAACATTAAGTTGTTCCTTCCATGAAAAACTAAGTAGTTCCTTCCATGGAAAACTAGCTAGTTTCTACAATAGAATATTAACTAGCTCCTTCCGTGGAACAATAGCTAGTTTCTTCCATGGAACACTAGCTAGATTCTTCCATGGAACACTAAGTACTTCCTTCCATAGAACAGTAATTTGTTTCTTTCATGGAACACTAAATTGTTTCTTCCATGGAACACTAAGTAGGTCCTTCCATGAAACACTAAGTAGTTCCTCCATGGAACACTCAGTATTTCCTTCAATGGAACACAGGCTAGATCCTTCCATGGAACAATAAGTTGTTCCCTCCATGGAACACTAAGTAGTTCCTTCCATGCAACACTAAGTAGTTTCTTCCATGGAACATTAGATAGTTAATTCCATGGAACACTAAGTAGTCCCTTCCATGGAACACTAAGTACTTCCTTCGATGGAACACTAGCTAGTTCCTTTCATGGAACTCTATCTAGGTCCTTCCATGAAAAACTAATTAGTTCTTTCCATGGAACACTAATTAGCTTCTTGCAAGGAACACTACCTAGTTCCATCCATGGAAAACAAGGTAGTTCCTTCCATAAAACACTAGCTAATTTTTTCATGAAACACTACTAGTTCCTTCCATGGAACACTAATTAGTTTCTTCCATGGAATATTAAGTAGTTCCTTCCATGGAACACTAAGTAGTTCCTTCCATGGAAAACTAGATAATTCCTTCCATGGAACACTACTAGTTCCTTCCATGGTACACTATGTAGTTCATTCAATGGAACACTCTGTAGTTTTTTCCATGGAACACTAAGCACTTCCTTCTATGGGACAGTAACTTGTTTTTTCATGGAAAACTAAATTTTTACTGCCATGGAACACTAAGTAGTTCCTTCCATGGAACACTATGTAGTTTCTTTAATGGAACAGTAAGTTTTTACTTTTATTCAACACTAGCTAGATACTTCCATGGAACACTAGCTAGTTCATTCCATTGAACACTATCAAGTTCCTATTATGGAACACTACTAGCTTCTTCCATGGAACACTAGCTAATTTCTTCCATGGAACAATAACTACTTCCTTCCACGGAACACTAAGTAGTTTTTTTCAGGCAACACTAATTAGTTTCTTGCATGGAACACTAGCTAGTTTCTTCCATTGTACACTAAGAAGTTCCTCCCATGGAACACTATGTAGTTTCTTCCCTGGACACTCACTAGTTCCTTCCATGGAATACGAGGTAAATCCTTCCATAAAACACTACATAATTCCTTCCATGGGACGCTAGCTAGTTCCTTCCATGGCACACTAGCTAGTTATTTTCATAAAACACCAGCTAGTTTTTTCCATGGAACACAGCTATTTCCTACCGTGGAACACTAGCTGGTTCCTTCCGTGGAACAATAAGTAGTTCTTTCCATGGAACACTATCCAGTTCCTTCCATGGTACACTAGCTACTTTATTCTATGGAACGCAATCTAGATCTTTCATGGTACACTAGCCACTTTCTTTCATGGAACACTAGCTTGTTTATTACTTGGAACACATTCTAGTTCATGCCATGGAACACTATCAAGTTCTTTTCAGGGAACACTAGCTAGTTCCTTCTATGGAACACTAAGTAGTTTGTTCCATGAAACACTAAGTAGTTCTTTTCAGGAAAACTAAGTAGTTCCTCCATGGAACACTAGCTTGTTTTTCTCATGGAACAATAGCTAGTTCCTTTTGTGCAACACTCGCTATTTACTTCCATGGTACCCTAACTGTTTTTTCCATGGAACACTAACTAGTTCCTTCCATGAAACACTAGCTAGTTCTTTCAATGGAACACTAAGGGTTTTTTTCCATGCAACACTAAGTAGTTTCTTCCTTGGAACACTAGCTAGTTTCTTCCATGGTGCACTAAGTAGTTCCTTTCTTGGAACACTAAGTAGTTTTTTCCATAAAACACTAACATGTTCTTTCCCTGGAAAACTGGTAGTTAATTCCATGAAACAATAGCTAATTCCTTCATGAAACACTACATAGTTCCTTCCATGGGACACTAGCTAGTTTCTTCATGGACCTCTAGCTAGTTCCTTCCCTGGAACAATAACTAGTTCTTTCTATGGAACACTAATTAGTTCCTTCCCTGGATCTCTAAACATTTCATTCTATTGAACACTAGCTATTTCCTTACATGGAACACTCGCTATTTTTTTTTCCATGGGACACGAATTAGTTCCTTCCATTGCACATTAACTAGTTCCTTCCCTGTAACACAAGCCAGTTCCTTCCATGGAATAGTAAGTATTTTCTTCCTTGGAGTACTAAGTTGTTTTTTACATGGAACACTAACTAGTTCCTTCCATGACACACTAGCTAGTTTCTTCCATGGAACACTAAGTACTTTCTTTCATGGATCACTAAGTAGTTCCTTCCATAAAACTCTAAGTACTTTCTTCCATGAAATATATAGTATATGTGTCATTGAAACACTAAATACACCATTTCATAGAACACAAGCTAGTTCCCTCCATGGAACACTAGCTAGTTCCTTTTATAGAGATCTAATTAGTTTTTTTTTTTTTTTTAAAGAACAGTAATTAGTATCTTTCATGAAACACTAGCTAGATCCTTCCATGGGACACTAGATATTTTTCCCATGGAAAACTAAGTAGTATCTTCCATGAAACACTAAGTTGTTCCTTCCATGGGACACTAGCTAGTTCCTTCATGGAACAGTAGCTAGTATGTTCCATAAAACAGTAAGTAGTTGCTTGCATGGATCTCTAACTGGTTCCTTTCATGGAAACATTGCTAGTTCTTTCCACTGAACAGTAGCTAGTTTCTTCTATGGAACATTAGCTAGTTCCTCCTATGGAACACTAAGTTAATCCTTCCATGGAGCCCTAAGTATTTCTTACATATACACTATATAGTTCCTTTCATGGATCACTTTCTTCCATGGGACACTAAGTAGTTCTTTCCATGAAACACTAAGAATTTCCTTCCATTAAACAATAGCAAGTTCTTTCCATGGACCAATAACTAGTTCCTTCCATGGAACACTAATTTCCTTCCATAGAACACTAAGTAGTTCCTTCCATGGAACACTAGCCTTAACTTTCCATGGAACACATGCTAGTTCCATTCCTGGAACCCTAAGTAGTTCCCTCCATGGAACACTAAGTAGTTCCTTCCATGGAACACTAAGTATTTCCTGCCAAGGAACACTAGATACTTTCTTCAATGGAACACTAAATAGTTTCTTCCATGGAACACTAGATATTTTCTTCCATATATCTCTAACTAGTTTCTTCCATGGAACACTAAGTAGTCCCTTCAATGGAACAAAAGCTAGTTCTTTCCATTGAACACTAGCTGGTTTCTTCAATGGAACACTAGCTAGTTCTATTCAGGGAACACTAAGTTGATTCTTCCATGGAAAATTAAGTCGTTCCTCCATGTACACCAGTTATGTCCTTTCATGGATCACTGGCTAGTTTCTTCCATGGAACAGTAAGTAGTTCTTTCCATGGAATGCTAAATCATTCCATCCATGGAACACTAGCTAATTCCTTCCATGGAGCACTATGTAGTTTCTTCCACGGAACTCTCGCTAGTTTTATCCATAGAACACGAATTATTTTTTTCCATGGAACAATTTGTAGTTCCTTCCATGGAACACTAGCTAGTACAATCCATGGAACACTAGTTAATTTCTATTATGGAACAATCTATAGTTCCTTCCGTTGGACATTAACTAGATCCATCCATAAAACACCAACTAGTTCCTTCCATGGAATACTAGCTAGTTCCTCCTATGGAACACTAGCTAAGTCCTTCCATGGAACACTAAGTATTTCCTTCCAGGGAACACTCGCTAGTTCCTTCCATGAAACACTAAGTAGGTCCTTCCATGAACACTAAGTAATTCCTTCAATGGAACACTAGCTAATTCCTTCCATGGACACTAGCTATTTCCTTCCCTGAAACTCCAAGAAGTTTCTTCCATGGAACACTAGCTAGTTTCTTCCAAGAAACATTAGCTAGTATATTCCAAGGAATACTAGCTAATTTTCTCCATGTAACTCTAAGTAGTTCCTTCCATAAAACACTAAGTAGTTCCTTCCCTGGGACACTAGTGAGTTTCTTCCATGAAACACTAATTACTTCCTTCCATGGAACACTAAGTTATTCCTCCATGAAACACTACCTAGCTCCATCCATGTTGCAGTAAGTAGTTCCTTCCATGGAAAACTACGTATTTCTTTCAATGGAACACTAAGTATTTCCTTCTATAGAACACTAGCAAGTTCCTTCCATGGAACAGATGCTTGTTGTTGTTGTTGGTGGTTTTTTTCCAGTTTTTATTTATTTATTTTTATTTATTTTCAAGGGTATTTATTTATTTTATATTTTTTATTAATTAATTTTTGTTACAGATATTTCTCTTTTTTCCCCCACTGACTCTCCCCTCCCCCTCCCTGCCTGCCCTTTCCCCAGTTTGTTGTCCATGTCCACTGTTCATGCATACATCCATATAAGTTACGTGGTTTATCTCTTCCCCACCACCCCCCTATTTAGGGGATTGTCAGTCTGTATCCCCCTTCCACATCTCTGGGACTACCCCCTTCCTCAAACTATTATGTTCATTATATTCCATAAATAAGTGAGATCATATAAAACTTGTCTTTCTCTGTTTGGCTTGTTTCACTTAGGATGATACTTTACAGGTCCCTCAATGTAGTCTCAAAGGATAAGAGATCTTTCTTTCTTACAGCTTCGTAGTACTCCATTGTGTATATGTACCACAGCTTTTCGCAAGACTCAGGCAGGGTCCCAGTAGAGGCGGTGGCAGCAACTTCCTGCTGCCGAGTTCCCCAGTCCCCACCCAGGCTTCTGCAAACCTTGGGTTCCCGGACCCCTCTCGCATCCTCACAAGCCTACCAGGATTGAGTCGGTGTCCCTGGTTATGTGGTCCTCCAAGGTGTCTTTCGGTTGCCCCTTACTGAAAATTTGCCTTTATTTTCATTGTGGGTACTGGGAGACGGTCTGTGTAGCTCCATTCACTCCACCGCCATATTTTCACTGCCACAGAAGCTTGTTAATTCCATGGAACACTAAGTAGTTTCTTCCATGGAACACTAAATCGTTTTTTTTTATTATTAATTAATTTTTGTTACAGATGTTTCTCCTTTTTACCCCACTGATTTCCCCCTGCTCCTTCCTCCCTGCCTTTTCCCAGATTGTTGTCTATGTCCACTGTTCATGCATACATGCATATAAGTTATGTGGTTTATCTCTCCCCCACCACCCCCCTCTTTAGGGGATTGTCAGTCTGTACCCCGCTTCCGCATCTCTGGGACTACCCCCCTTCTTCAGACTGTTGTGTTCATTATATTCCACAAATAAGTGAGATCATATGAAACTTGTCTTTCTCTGTGTGGCTTGTTTCACTTAGGATGATACTTTCAAGGTCCCTCCATGTCGTCTCAAAGGATAAGAGATCTTTCTTTCTAACAGCTGCGTAATACTCCATTGTGTATATGTACCACAGCTTTTTGATCCATTCGTCTATTGATGGACACTTGGGTTGTTTCCAGATCTTAGCGACTGTAAATAGTGCTGCTACAAACATGGGGGTACATATATTCTTTCTGATTGGTGTTTTATGCTTCTTAGGGTATATTCCTAGAAGTGGGATCACTGGGTCAAATGGAAGATCAATTTTTAATATTTTGAGGTGACACCATATTGTTTTCCATAGTGGCTGCACCAGTCTGCATTCCCTACAGCAGTGCACTAGAGTCCCCTTTTCTCCACACCCTCGCCAACACTTGTTGTTTGATTATTTGTTGATGGCGGCCATTCTGACAGGTGTGAGGTGATACCTCATTGTTGTTTTGATTTGCATCTCTCTGATGATTAGTGATGATGACCATTTCTTCATATGTTTATTAGCCATTTGTATGTCCTGTTTGGAGAGGTGTCTATTTAGTTCCTCTGCCCATTTTTTAATTGGATTCTTTGTCTTCCTTTTGTTGAGTTGTATGAGCACTCTATATGTATTGGAAATTAACCCCTTATCTGATATATCATTGGCAATTATGCTCTCCCATACAGTGGGTAGCCTTTCTGTTTTGATGATTGTATCTTTTGCTGTGCAGAAGCTCTTGAGTTTGATGTAGTCCCATGTGTTCATTTTCTCCTTTTTTGTATTGCCTTAGGTGATTTGTCAGTAAAAATTCTGCTGCGTATGATGTCTGAAATTTTGTTGCCTACAGTCTCTAAACAGTTTTATTTTTTGGAAAACTAGATAGGTCCTTCAATGGAACACTAGTTAGTTTTTTCCATGGAACACTAAGTTGTTCCCTTCATGGAACACGAGCTAGATACTTCCAAGAAACACTAGTTGTTTTTTCCATAAAACACTTGCAGGTTCCTGTCATGGAACACCAAGTAGTTTTATCCATGGAACACAAGCTAGTTTCTTCCATGGAACACTAAGTAGTTCTTTCCATTAAACACTAAGTAGTTCCTGTTATGGAACACTAGCCAGTTCATTCCATGAAACACTAGCTAGTTCCTTCCATGAATCACTAGCTAGTTTATTTCATGGAATAGAGCTAATTCCTTCCTTGGAACACTAGTTAGTTCTTTCTTTGGAGCACTAACTAGGTCCTTCAATGGACCACTAAGAACTTTATTCCATGGAACAATAACTTGTTTCTTCCATGGAAAACTAGCTAGTTCCTTCCATGGAGCATTAAGTAGTTCCTTCCATGGAACACTAAGTAGGTTTTTTTTTTTTTTTTCTGGAACACTAATTAGATCCTTTCCTGAAACTCTAGCTAGTTCCTTCCATGGAACATTAAGTAGTTACTTCCATGAAACCCAAGAAGTTTCTTCCATGGAAAACTAGCTAGTTCCTTCCATGGAACACTATTTAGTTTCCTGCATGGAACACTAACCAGTTTCTTCCAGAAACAATATCTACTTCCTTCCAGGGAACACTAGCTAGTTCCTTCCATGGAATACTAAGTAGTTCCCTCCATGGAACACTAGCGAATTTCTTCAGTGGAACAGTAGCAAGTTCCTTCCATAGAACACCACCTTGTTCCTTCCATGGAACACTAAGTAGTTTATTCCATGCAATACTAAGTAGTATCTTCCATGGAACACTAGCTAGTGCCTTCCATGGTACACTAAGTAGTTCATTCCATGGAACACTAAATAATTTTTTCCATGAAACACTAACTTTTATTTTCCGTGGAACACTAGCTAGCTCCTTCCATTGAACACTACATAGTTCCTTCTATGGAACACTAGTTCCTTCCATGAACACTAAGTAGATTTTTCCCTGGAACACAGGCTAGTTTCTTCAAAGGAACACTAGCTAGCTCCTTCCATCAAACAATAAGAAGTTCCATCCATAGAACACTATGTACTTCCTTCCATAGAACACTAGTTAGATCTCTCCTTGGAACGCTAACTTGTTCCTTCATTGGAACACTACTTAGTTCCTTCCATGGAACAATAGATTGTTTACTTCATGGATCACTAGCTAGTTTCTTTTGTGGAATACTAGCCAGTTTCTTTCCTGGAACATTAGTTAGTTCCTTCCATGGAACACTAGCTGTTTTTTTCCAGGGAACACTAACAACATTCTTCCATGGAACACTAACTGGTTCATGGCATGGAACACTAGCTAGAACTTTTCATGGAACACTAGCTAGTTCTTTACATGGAACACTAGCTAGTTCCTTCCATGGAACACTAGATTGTTTATTACATGGATCACTAGCTAGTTTCTTCCATGGAACAATAGCTAGTTCTTTCCCTAAAACCCTACTTAGATCCTTCCATGGAACACTAGCTAGTTCCTTCCAGGGAACACTAACGACTTTTTTTCATGGAACACTAACTAGTTCATGCCATGGAACACTATCTAGTTCCTTCCATGGAACACTAGATAGTTATTTCATTGGATATATAGATTATTCCTTCCACGGAACATAAAGTAGATTCTTTTCTGGAACACTAGCTAGTTCTTTCTCTGGAACACTAACTAGTTCCTTCTCTAAACACTAAGTAGTTCCTTCCCTGGAACAATAACTAGTTCATTTTCTGTAAAACTAGCTAGTTCTTTCCAAGGAACAATCAGTAGTTACTTCCATAAAACCCTAAGTGGTTTCTTCCATGGAAAACGAACTAGTTTCTCCATGAAACACTTACTAGTTCCTTTCATGGAATACTAAGTGGTACGTTTCATTGAACACTAAGTAGTATCTTTCATGGAACACTAGCTAGTTCATTCCATGGAACACTAAGTATTTTTTTTACATGGTACACTAGCTAGTTCCTTCCATGGAACACTTAGTAGTTTCTTCCATGGAACATTAAGTAGTTCAATCCATGGAACACTAAGTACTATTTTGTATGGAACACTACTTGTTCCTTTTATGGAACCCTAACTAGATACTTCCATGGAACACTAGCTAGTTCATTCCATGGAACACTAGCTAGTTCCTTCCATGGAACACTAAGTAGTTCCTTCCATGCAACACTAGATTGTTTATTCCATGGATCACTAGCTAGTTCCTTCCGTGGAATACTTGCTAGTTTCTCCCCTGGAACACTAGTTAGTTCTTTCCATGGAACATTAGTAAGCTCCTTCCAGGGAACACTTACTACTTTCTTCCATAGAACACTAACTAGTTCATTCCATGGAACACTAGATAGACTTTCCATGGAACACTAGATAGTTTCTTCCATGGAACACTATTTAGTAACTTCCATGGAACACTAGATTGTTTATTACATGGATCACTATTTAGTTCCTTCCGTGGAATACTAGCTAGTTTCTTCCATGGAACACTAGCTAGCTCCTTCCATGGAATACTAACGAGCTCCTTCGTTGGAACACTAGCTATTTCCTTACATGGAACACTAGCTAGTTTTTTCCATGTAACACCAAGTAGTTAATTCCATGCAACACTAAGTACTTCTTCAATGAAACAGTAACTTGTTCCTTCCATGGGACACTAAGTAATTCCTTTAATGGAACACTAAGTACTTTCTTCCAAGGAACACAAAGTAGTACCTTCCATAGAACACTAGATAGTTTCTTTCATAGAACACTAGCTAGTTCCTTCCATAAAACCCTAGCTAGGTACTTCCATGGAAAACTAGCATTTTTTTCCCATGGAACACTAGATTTTTTATTACATGGATCACTAGCTAGTTCCTTCCCTCAAAACCTACTTAGTGCCTTCCATGGAACACTAACTAGTTTCTTCCAGGGTACACTATCTAGTTCCATCCATAAAACATTAGATAGTTACTTCAATAGATATATAGCTTGTTCCTTCCATGGAACACTATGTGGATTCTTTTCTGTAACACTAGCTAGTTCTTTCTCTGGAACACTTACTAGTTCCTTCTCTGGATACTAAGTAGTTTCTTCCCTGGAACAATAACTAGTTCATTTTCTGCAAAACTAGCTAGTTCTTTCCAAGGAACAATCAGTAGTTACTTTCATAAAACCCGAAGTTGTTTCTTCCATGGAAAACTAACTAGTTTCTCCATGAAACTCTAGATAGTTCCTGTCATGGAATACTTAGTAGTACCTTTCATTGAACACTAAGTAGTTTCTTTCATGGAACACTAGCTAGTTCCTTCCATGGAACACTAAGTATTTTTTTTTTTTACATGGTGCACTAGCTAGTTCCTTCCATGGAACACTTAGTAGTTTCTTCCATAGAACATTAAGTAGTTCAATTCATGGAACACTAAGTACTATTTTCTATGGAACACTAACTTGTTCCTTTCATGGAACCCTAACTAGATACTTGCATGGAACACTAGCTAGTTCCTTCCGTGGAATACTTGCTAGTTCCTCCACTGGAACACTAGTTATTCTTTCCATGGAACACTAGTTAGTTCTTTCCAGGAAACACTTACTACTTTTTTCCATTGAACACTAACTAGTTCATTCCATGGAACACTAGATAGACTTTTCATGGAACACTAGATAGTTTCTTCCAAGGAACACTAACTAGTAACTTCCATGGAACACTAGATAGTTTATTACATGGATCACTAGCTAGTTCCTTCCGTGGAATACTGGCTAGTTTCTTCCATGAAACACTAGCTACCTCCTTCCATGGAACAATAACTAGCTCCTTCTTTGGAACACTAGCTAGTTCCTTACATGAACCACTAGCTAGTTTTTTCCATGTAACACTAAGTAGTTAATTCCATGGAACACTAAGTACTTCCTTCAATGAAACAGTAACTTGTTCCTTCCATGGAACACTAGGTAATTCCTTCAATGGAACACTAAGTACTTTCTTCCATGGAACACAATGTAGTACCTTTCATAGAACACAAGCTAGTTCCTTCCATTAAACCCTAGCTAGTTCCTTCCATGGAAAAGAAGCAATTTTTTCCATGGAACACTAGCTAGTTTCTTCCATGGAACACTAGATAATTCCTTCAAATGATCACTAGCTTGTTCCTTCCTTGGAACACTAAGTGGATTCTTCCATGGAATGCTAGCTAGTTCTTTCCCAGGAACACTATCTAGTTCCTTCTCTGGTACACTATGTAGCTCTTTCCCTGGAACACTAACTAGTTCATTTTATGGAACAGAAGGTAGTTCCTTCCATGGAACATTAAGTAGTTACTTCCATAAAACCCTAAGTAGTTTCTTCCATGGAACACTAACAGTGCCTTCCACGAAACACAAGCTAGTTCCTTCCATGAAACACTAACTAGCTTCTTCCATGGAACACCAGCTAGTTCCTTTTGTGGAACACTAGCTAGTTTTTTCCATAGAAAAAAAGTACTTCCTTTCATGCAACACTAAGCAATTTCTTCCATGGAACACTAGCTACTTCCTTCCATGGAACACTAAGTAGTTCTTTCCATGGAACATTATGTAATTCCTTCCATTGAATACAAACTTGTTCCTTCCATGGAACACTAAGTAGTTCCTTCCATGGAACACTAAGTAGTTTCTTTCCTGGAACACTAGTTAGTTCCTTCCATGGAACACTTGCAATTTCCTTAAAATGGAACACTAGCTATTACCTTCCATGGCACATTACTCAGTTCCTTCCATGGATTACTAGATAGTTCTTTCCATGAATCACTAGCTATTTTATACCATGGAATATTAGCTAGTTCCTTCCCTGAAACACTAGCTAGTTCTTTCTTTGGAGCACTAAATAGTTTATTCCGTAGAACACTAAGTACTTCCTTTCATGGAAAAATAACTTGTTCCTTCCATGGAACACGAGATAGTTTTTTCCATGGAGCATTAAGTCGTTTCTTTAATGGAACACTAAGTAGTTCCTTCCTGGAAACCCTAAATAGTTTCTTTCCTGAAACACTCACTAGTTTCTTCCATGGAACATTAATTGGTTATTTCTATGAAACCCTAAGTAGTTTCTTCCATTGAACACTAACTAGTTTCATCCATGGAACAATAGCTAGTTCCTACTATGCAACACTAAGTAGTTACCTCCATAAAACACTAGGTAATTTCTTCCACGGAACACTATATATTTCCTTCCATGGAACATTACCTTGTTTCTTTTATGGAACAGTAAGTAGTTCCTTCCATGGAACATTAAGTACTTTCTTCTATGGAACACTAAGTAGTCCCTTCCATGGAACACTAGCTAGTTTCTTCCATTGAAGACTAGCTAGTTACTTCCATGCAACCCTAAGTTGTTGTTTCCATGGAACATTAATTATTTTGTTTTAAGGAACACTAGCCTGTTTCTTCCATGGAACACTAAGTAGTTCCTCCCATGGAACACTAGCTAGATCCTTCCGTGGAATACTAAGTAGTGCCTTCCATGGAATACTAAGTAGTTTCTTCTTATGAACACTAGCTAGTATTAGTTAGTTTCTTCCATGGAAAACTAAATAGTTTCTTCCTTGGAACACTAGCTAGTTTCTTCAGTGGAACAGTAGCTAGTTCTTTGGTGAAACACTAAGAAGTTCCTTCCATGCTTCAGTAAGTAGTTTTTTTTTTTTTTTTGTTTTTTTTTTTATTTTTGTTACAGATATTTTACCTTTTTACCCCATTGGCACCCCCACCCTACCCCCCCTCCGCCCTTTCCCCGGCTTAGTTGTCCATGTCCATTGGTCATGCATACATGCATATAAGTTCTGTGGTTTATCTCTTCCCACCCCCCCACCCCCATCCCAACTTCTGAGGGATGTCAGTCTGTGCCCTACATCCATGTGTCTGGGTCTACTGTATTCCTCAGACTGTTATGTTCATTATATTCCGTATATAAGTGAGATCATGTGGTATTTGTCTTTTTCTGCTTGGCTTCTTTCACTTAGGATAATACTTTCCAGGTCCCTCCATGTCGTCTCAAAGGATAAGAGATCTTTCTTTCTTACCGCTGCATAGTACTCCATTGTGTATATGTACCACAGCTTTTTTATCCATTCATCTACTGGTGGACACTTGGGCTGTTTCCAGATCTTAGCTATTGTAAATAGTGCTGCTATGAACATGGGGGTACATATATTCTTTCTGATGGGTGTTTCAGGCTTCTTAGGGTATATTCCCAGCAGTGGGATCACTGGGTCAAATGGAAGTTCAATTTTTAATTTCTTAAGGTAGCACCATATTGTTTTCCATAGCGGCTGCACCAGTCTGCATTCCCACCAGCAGTGTATTAGAGTCCCCTTTTCTCCACACCCTTGCCAACACTTGTTGTTTGATGATTTGTTGATGGCGGCCATTCTGACAGGTGTGAGGTGATACCTCATTGTTGTTTTAATTTGCATCTCTCTGATGATTAGTGATGTTGAGCATTTCTTCATATGTCTTTTGGCCATTTGTATGTCCTGTTTGGAGAGGTGTCTATTCAGCTCCTCTGCCCATTTTTTAATTGGGTTCTTTGTCTTCCTTTTGTGGAGTTGTATGAGCACTCTATATATACTGGAAATTAACCCCTTATCTGATACATCATTGGCAATGATGTTCTCCCATACAGTGGGTTGCCTTTCCATTTTGATGATTGTTTCTTTTGCTGTGCAGAAGCTTTTGAGTCTGATGTAGTCCCATGTGTTCATTTTCTCCTTTATTTCTGTTGCCTTAGGTGATGTATCAGTGAAAATTCTGCTCCGTATGATGTCCGAAATTTTGTTGCCTACATTTTCTTCTAGAATTTTTATGGATTCACGGGTCACATTTAAGTCTTTTATCCATTTTGAGTTTATTTTTGTGTATGGTGTAAGTTGATGGTCTAGTTTCATTTTTTTGCATGTAGCTGTCCAATTTTCCCAACACCATTTATTAAAGAGGCTGTCTTTACTCCACTGTATGCTCTTGCCACCTTTGTCAAATATTATTTGACCGTATTGCCTTGGGTCCATTTCTGGGTTTTCAGTTCTGTTCCACTGGTCTATATGCCTGTTCTTGTGCCAGTACCAGGCTGTTTTGGTTACAGTCGCTTTGTAGTATAACCTGAAATCTGGTATTGTGATCCCACCTACTTTGTTCTTCTTTTTCAAGATTGCTGTGGCTATTCGGGGTCTTTTTTGGTTCCATATGAACTTTTGAAGTATTTGTTCTAGTTCTATGAAATATGTCGTTGGTACTTTGATGGGGATTGCATTGAATCTATAGATTGCTTTGGGTAGTATGGACATTTTAATGATGTTAATTCTTCCAATCCATGAACAGGGTATGTGCTTCCACTTTTTTATATCTTCCTCTATTTCTTTTTTCAATGACCTGTAGTTTTCTGCAAATAGGTCCTTTACTTCTTTGGTTAAGTTTATTCCTAGGTATCGTAATTTTTTTGGAGCGATGGTAAATGGGATTGTTTTTTCAGTTTCTCTTTCTGTGAGTTCATCATTGATGTACAAGAATGCCGTCGATTTCTTGACGTTAATTTTGTATCCTGCTACGTTGCCAAATTCGTTTATTAAGTCTAGTAGATTTTTGATGGAGTCTTTAGGGTTTTCTATGTACAGTATCATGTCATCTGCAAATAATGACAGTTTCACTTCCTCCTTTCCAATTTGGATCCCTTTTATTTTTTTTTCATGTCTGATTGCTGTGGCTAAGACTTCCAGTACAATGTTAAATAAGAGAGGCGAAAGTGGACATCCCTGTCTTGTTCCTGTTCTTAATGGAAATGTTTTTAGTTTCTGTCCATTGAGTATGATGTTGGCTGTAGGTCTTTCATATATGGCCTTTATTATGTCGAGATATGATCCCTCTATTCCCACATTGCTGAGCATTTTTATCAGAAATGGATGCTGGATTTTGTCGAATGCTTTTTCAGCATCTATTGATATGATCATGTGGTTTTTATTCTTCATTTTGTTTATGTGGTGTATCATGTTTATTGATTTGCGAATATTGTACCAGCCTTGCATCCCTGGAATGAATCCCACTTGGTCATGGTGAATAATTTTTTTGATGTATTTCTGGATCCGATTTGCTAATATTTTGTTCAGGATTTTGGCGTCTATGTTCATCAGGGATATTGGCCTGTAGTTTTCTTTCTTCATAGTGTCTTTTTCTGGTTTTGGAATTAGGATTATGCTGGCCTCATAGAACGTGTTTGGAAGTCTTCCTTCTTCTTGAATTTTTTGAAATAGTTTGAGGAGAATGGGTGTTAGTTCTTTTTGGAATGTTCGGTAAAACTCCCCCGTGAAACCATCTGGGCCTGGGCTTTTGTTTGCTGGAAGAGTCTTGATTACCTCTTCAATTTCCTTAGTTGTTATTGGTCTGTTCAAGTTTTCTATCTCTTCCGGGAATAGTTATGGGAGACTGTGTGTTTCTAGAAATTTGTCCATTTCGCTTAGATTGTCAAATTTGTTGCCATATAGTTGTTCGTAGTAGTTGTTAACGATCTTTTGTATTTCCGTGGTGTTGGTTGTTACTTCTCCTCTTTCATTTCTAATTTTGTGTATTTGGGTTCTCTCTCTTTGTTTCTTGGTGAGTCTAGCTAAGGGTCCATCTATCTTGTTTATCTTTTCGAAAAACCAGCTCTTTGTTTCATTGATCCTTTGAATTGTTTTTTTGGTCTCTATGTCATTTATTTCTGCTCTGATCTTTACTATTTCCTTCCTTCTACTTGCTCTGGGGTTTTCTTTTTGTTTGCTTTCTAATTCTTTAAGTTGTGAGGTTAGACAGTCAATTAGAAATTTTTCTTGTTTTTTGAGGTAGGCCTGTAGTGCTATGAACTTCCCTCTCAGAACTGCTTTCGCTGCATCCCATAGATTTTGTGTTGTTGTGTGTTCATTTTCATTGGTTTCCAGGAAGTTTTTAATTTCTTCCTTGATCTCCTCGGTGACCCATTCATTGTTTAATAACATACTATTTAGCCTCCATGTGTTGAAATGTCTTTGCATGTTCTTGTTGCAATTGATTTCTAGTTTCATGCCACTGTGATCTGAGAAGATGCTTGATATGATTTCAATCTTCTTGAACTTGTAGAGATTTAGTTTGTGTCCTATCATGTGGTCTATCTTTGAGAATGTCCCATGTGCACTTGAGAAGAATGTGTATTCTGTAGTTTTGGGGTGTAATTCTCTGTAGATATCTATTAAATCCATTTGGTCTAGTGCTTCATTTAGAGTCTCTGTTTCCTTGCTAATTTTTTGCCTAGAGGATCTATCTAGTGCTGTCAACGGGGTGTTGAAGTCCCCTGCTATGATTGTATTGTTGTCGATTTCTCCTTGGAAGTCCTCCAGAAGATTTTTAATATATTTTGGTGCTCCTATATTGGGTGCATATATGTTTATCAAGGTTATATCTTCCTGTTGGATAGATCCTTTCAATATTATGTAGTGGCCGTCTTTGTCTCTAGTTATGGTCTTCATTTTGAAATCTATTTTATCAGATATGAGAATTGCTACCCCAGCTTTTTTTTGCTTTCCATTTGCTTGGAAAATTTTTTTCCATCCCTTCACTTTCAACCTATGTGAGTCTTTTGTTGAGAGGTGGGTCTCTTGTAAACAACATATAGATGAGTCATGCTTTCTTATCCAATCAGCTACTCTGTGTCTCTTTATGGGAGCATTCAATCCATTTACGTTTAAGGTGATTATTGATATGTACTTATTTATTGCCATTTTTGTTTAGTGTGGTTCTATTTTTCTTCCCACTTCTCCTGCTAATTACAGCAGTCCTTTTAACATTTCTTGCAGTGCTGGTTTGGTGCTAATGTATTCCCTTAGCTTTTTTTTGTCTGGGAAGCTCTTTATTTGATCTTCTATTTTGAATGATAGCCTTGCTGGGTAGAGTAGTCTTGGATTCAGATTCTTGTTTTTCATGACTTTGATTACTTCATGCCATTCTCTTCTGGCCTGTAGTGTTTCTTGTGAGAAGTCAGCTGAGAGCCTTATGGGGTTCCCTTTGTAGGTAACCTGTTGCTTATCTCTTGCTGCTTTTAGGATTCTCTCTTTGTCTTTAATTTGTGGCATTTTAATTACTATGTGTCTTGGTGTGGGCCTGTTTGGGTTCTTCTTACTTGGGACTCTCTGTGCTTCTTGAACTTGAATGCCTTCTTCCTTCACCAAATTAGGGAAGTTTTCTCTCACTATTTTTTTGAATATATTCTCTATCCCTTGCTCATTTTCTTCTTCTTCGGGGACTCCTATGATGCGAATATTATTACGTTTCCAGTTGTCCCATAGTTCTCTTAAGCTGTCTTCCTGTTTTTTAATAGTTTTTTCCTTTTGTTTTTCTGATTGGTTGATTTTTTCTACCCTGTCTTCTAATTCACTGATCCGGTCCTCAGCTTCCCCTACTCTGCTTTTTAAACCTTCCAATGTGTTTTTCATTTCGGATATGTCATTTTTTATCTCTTCTTGTTGGTTTTTAATTTCCATTTGGCTTATTTTCAGTGTCTCTATGTCCTTACTCATGCTGTTCAGCTTCCTCAAGATCATGGCTCTGAATTCTAGCTCTGTTAACATGCCTAATTGCTCCACATTGATCTCATCTTCGGTGGAGGTGTCTTGCTCTTTCATTTGGCTTCTGTTTCTGTGTTTCACCATTTTGGCTATCACTGTGGGCTTTGGAGCCTGTCAAGTTCTCCCTGTGGGTGTTGGTGTTCTGCTATTTGTGGCTCCCTCTCCTGTGTTTAGATGAGTGAGGGAAGACCCACGTTGAACACCTCTGTCAAGTCTTACTTTCCTGGTTAAAGTTGCCAGCCCAGGAAAGGTACTGTTATCCTCTAGCTTTTTGCCTGGAGGCTAGCAGTCTAGGTTAATTGATGCGTTTTGGGTTGTCAGTTGATTGAAAAACTCCCTCTGGTGCTCAGCCAAGGGGCTTTCACGAGGGTGGGGCAGATGCTGGTTGTTAGTGAGCCTCAATTAGCACTTCAATGGCCCACAGGGTGGGGTTGGATCTCTGAGGGAGGGGCTGCTGCCTCTCCTCAGAGCCCTGGGAAGGAGCAATGTGGCCACAGTCCTGTGTGGCTGTACTCAGCCAAAGCTCTGAGCGCCCTCCAAACCCCGAGTGTCCCGACACAGTTCCAGTCCAGTCTGCCCTCCCTCTGCCAGAGCCCAAGGTGAGTGGCTGTGGCTGTTTCAGCCTCTGTCCCGGCTGCGCTGTGGAGCCGCCTGGGAGTGTGACCCGAGGGCGCTGCTCCCACCTGAGGCCGCTGCCGAGCTGCCGACCGTGGGCTCCCAGCCCCCGTCTCGCGCCTTCGCAAGCCTACCGGGATGGAGTCCGTGTCCCTCGTTGTATGGTCCTCGCAAGCTGCTTTTCTGTTGCTTTTTCCCGTCGATTTGTCTGTGTTATAGTTGTAATTCCAGTTTGGTTCTGGGAGACAGTCTGTGTAGCTCCGTTCACTCCGCCGCCATTTTTTTTCTCCAGTAGTTTTTTTTAATAGCACACTAGGTAGAACCTTCCATAAACACCATAAACACTAGCTAGTTTTTTCCATGAAACACTAAGTAGATCCTTCCATGGAACACTAAGTAGGTCCTTCCATGGAACATTAAGTAGTTCATGCCATGGAACACTAACTTATTCCTTCCATGGAACACTTTCTAGTTCCTACCATGGAACACTAAGTAGTTCCTTCCAGGGATCATTAAGTAGTTTCTTTTCTGGAACACCAGCTAGTTCCTTCCGTGGAACACTAGCTATTTCCTTCCATGGAACTTTTGCTAAATCTCATCAGGAAATACTACATTGTTACTTCCATTAATCTCAAGCTAGTTACTTCCATGGAACATTAAGGAGTTACTTCCATGAAAAAATAAGTAGTTTCTTAAATGGAATTCTAGATAGTTCCTACAATGGAACAATAAGTTGTTCCTTCCATGGAACACTAGCTTTTTCCTCCCATGGAACAGAATGTAGATTCTTAGATTGAACATTAAGTAGTTTCGTTCATGGAAAACTGAGTAGCCCCTTCCATGGAACACTAGTTATTTCCATCCATGGAACTCTAGCTAGTTCGTTCCATGGAACACTAGCTATTTTTTTCCACGGAACTCTAAGTAGTTTCTTAAATGGAACACTAAGTAGTTCCTTCGATGAAAAACTAACGAGTAACTCCCATGGAACATTAGCTAGTTCCTTCCGTGGAATACTAGCTAGAACACTATCAAGTTCCTTCTTTGGAACACAAAGTAGTTTATTCCCTGAAACACTAGCTATTTCCTTCGATGGAACACTAAGTAGTTTTTTCCATGGAACGCTATCTAGATCCTTCCAAGGAACACTAGCTAGTTCTTTTCATGGAACACTACCTAGTTTCTTGCATGGACCAGTAATTATTTCCTTCCATAAAAAAATAGTTAGATCCTTCCATGAAACACCTAGTAGTTCCCTCCATGGAACATTAAGTAATTCCTTCCATGAAACACTAACTAGTTCCTTCCATGGAACACTAGCTAGTTAATTCCGTATAACTCGAGGTAGTTCCGTCAATGGAAAATGAAGTAGTTCTTTCCATGGAACACTAGCTAGTTCCATCCATGGAACAATAGTTAGTTTATTCCATGTAACACTAGCTAATTATTTCCTCGAAACTCTAAGTAGTTTCTTCCATGTAACACTAAATAATTACTTCAATGGAACACTTACGAATTGCTTCCATGGAACCCTAGAAGTTTCTTCTATGTAACACTAAGTTATTCCTTCCATGAAACACTAAGTAGTTCCATCAATGGACGACTAAGAAGTACCTTTCAAGAAACACTAAGTAGTTACTTCCATGGAACACTAAGTAGTTTTTTCTATGAAAAACTAGCTGGTTTCTTGCAGGGAACACTACTAGTTTTTTTTCATGGAACACTATGTAGTTCCTTCCATGGAACACTAAGTAGTTTCTTCTATGGAACACTAGTCAGTTCCTTTCATGGAACAGTAGGTTTTTTCTACCATGGAACACTAGCTAGATACTTCCATGGTACATTAATTAGTTCTTTCCATGAAATAGTAAGTTGTTCCTTCCATGGAACACTAGCTATATACTTCCATGAAACACTAGCTAGTTCATTTCATGAAACACTATCAAGTTTCTACCATGAAACACTAACCAGCTCCTTCCCTGTAACACTAGCTAGTTCCTTCCATGGAACACCAAGACGTTCCTTCCATAAAACTAGAGATAGTTCCATTCATAGATCACTAGTTGGTTCCTTCCATGAAACACTACCTGCTTCCTTCCGGGGAACACTAAGTAGTTCCTTCCATGGAACACTAAGTAGTTCCATCCATCGAACACTTCCAAGTTCTGTCCATGGAACACAAGCTAGTTCCCTCCATTGAACTCTAGCTAGTTCCTTCCATGGTACACTAGCTACTTTCTTCCATGGAATACTAGCTAATTCCTTCCAAGGTACACTTGCTACTTTCTTCCACAGAACACTAGCTAGTTCCTTCCACGGAACACTACCTTGTTCATTCCATGAAGTACTAACTAATTCCTTCTATGAAAAACTAGCCTGACCTTTCCATGGAATCCTATGTAGTTCCTTCCATGGAACAGTAAGTGGTTCCTTCCATGAAACACTAGTTAGTTCTAGCTACTTCCTTCCACGGAACACTAGCTAGTTCCATCCATGGAACACTAAGTAGTTCCTTCCATGTAACACTAAGAAATTCATTCTTTTGAACACTAGTTATTTCCTTCCATGGAACACTAACTAGTTCCATCCATGGAACACTAAGTACTTCCTTCCATTGAACACTAGTTAGTTCCTGCAATAGAACACTAAATAGTTCCTAACATGGAACTTTAAGTAGTTACTTCCATGATAACCTAAGTAGTTTTTTCCATGGAAAACTTGCTAGTTCCTTCCAAGGAACACTGTATAGTTACTTGCATGGGACACTAGCTAGTTTCTTCCATGTAACACTAGCTAGTTCCATCCATGGAACACTAGCTAGTTTCTTCCATGGAACACTAGATTATATTTTCCATGGAACTCTATGTAATTTGTTCCATATAACAATAAGTAGTTCCTTCCAAGGAACAATAGCGAGTTCCATCCATGGAACACTAAGTAGTTCCTTCCATGGAACACTAAGTAATTCCTTCCATGAAACACTAGGTAGTTCCATCCATAAAACATTATGTAGTTCTTACCGTGGAACACTAAGTAATACCTTCCATGGAACACTAAGTAGTTCCTTCAATGGATCACTAGCTAGTTCCTTCCATGGAACAGTAACTTGTTTCTGCCTTGGAACACTGAGTAGTTTCTTCCATGGAACACTACGTAAAATTTTTTTGTGGAGTATTACCTAGGTTCTTCCATGGAACCATAGTTAGTTTGTTCAATGGAACACTAATTAGTTCCTTCCATGGAACACTAGCTAGATACTTCCATGGAACACTAGAGAGTTTTTTTCCATTGAACACTAGCAAGTTCCTACCATGGAACACTAACTATCATCTTCAATGAAACACCAGCTAGTTCCTTCCACGGGACACTACCTAGTTCCTTCCATGGAACACTAAAGAGTTTTTTCCATGCAACACTAAGTAGTTTTTTCCATGAAACACTAACGTGTTTCTTCCATGGAACAGTAGCTTGTTCCTTCCATGGAACACTAAGTAGTTTTTTCCTGTAACACTGGGTAGTTCTTTCCATGGAACACTAGCTAATTCCTTCCATGAAATACTTCATAGTTCTTTCCATGGAACACTAACTAGTTCCTTCCATGGACCACTACCTAGTTCTTTCGACAGAGCATTAAGTAGTTCCTTCCATGGAACACTAAGTAGTTCTTTCCAGGGAACATAAAGTATTTTCTTTTCTGGAACACAAGCTAGTCCCTCCATGGAACACTAGCTAGTTCCTTCCATGGAACACTAGATAGTTATTTTTGAGGAACACTAACTAGATTCTACCATGGACAAAAGCTAGTTCCTTCCATGGAACTTTATCTAGTTCATTCAATGAAACACTAAGTAGTTCATTCCATGGAACACTAAGTAGTTCCTTCAATGAAACACTAACTTGTTTCTACCATGGAACACTAGCTAACTCCTTCTATGAAACACTAAGTACTTTCTTCCCTGGAACACAAGCCGATTCTTTCCATTGAACACTAGCTAGTTCCTTCCATGGTACACTAGCAACTTTATTCCATGAAACACTAACTAGTTCCTTCCATAGTACAGTAGCTACTATCATCCATGGAACATTATCTAGTTTCTTCCATGGAACACAAACTAGTTCGTGCCATGGAACACTATCTAGTTTCTTTCAGGGAACACTAGCTAGGGTTTACCATGGAACACTAAGTAGTTTCTTCCATGGAACACTCAGTAATTCCTTGCATGGAAAACTAAGATTTTCTTCAGTGGAACATTAGCTTGTTTTTTTCATGAAACACTAAGTAGTTCTTTCCATGAAACCCTAGCTAATTCCGTCCATGGAACACTACATTTTTCATTCCATAAAACACTATGTAATTTTTTTCCGGAAACACTAGCCTGATCTTTCCATGGAACACTGAGAAGTTCCTTCCATGGATCACTAAGTGGTTACTTCCATGGAACACTAAGTAGTTCCTTACATGGAACACTAGCTAGTTCTAGCTAGTTCCTTTCATGGAACACTAGCTAGTTCCTTCCATGGAAAACAAAGTATTTCTATCCATGGAGCACTGAGTAGTCTCGTCCATGTAACATTAGCTAGTTTCTTCCAAAAAACAATAGCTAGTTTCTTCCATGGAACACAAGCTTACATTTTCCATGGAACTCTAAGTAATTCCTTCAATGGAACACTAAGTAGTTTCTTCCATGGAACACTGAGTAATTCCTTCCATGAAACACTAGCTATTACTTTACATGAAACCTTAGCTAGTTACTTCCGTGGATAACTAAGTAGTTACTTCCATGGAACACTAAGTACTTCCTTTCATTTAACACCAACTAGTTCCTTCCATAGAACACTAAGAAGTTACTTCCATGGACATTAAGTAGTTACTTCCATGAAACACTAAGTAGTTTCTTACATGAAAAATTTGCTAGTTCCTTCCATAAAACACTGTATAGTTATTTGCATGGAACGCTAACTAGTTTCTTCCATGGAAAACTTGCTAGTTTCTTCCATGGAACACTGCATAGTTACTTGCATGGAACACTAACTAATTTCTTCCATGGAACACTAACTAGTTCCTTTCATCGAACACTAAGTAATTCCTTTCATGAAACACTAGCTAGTTCCATCCATGGAACACTATGTAGATCTTTCCATGGAACACTAAGTTGTTCATCTGTGGAATATTAAGTAGTTCCTTCAATGGAACACTAAGTAGTTTCTTCAATAGATCACTAGCTATTTTCTTCCATGGAACAGTATCTTGTTTCTTCCATGGAACACTAAAAAGTTTATTTTATAGAAAACTAAGTGGTTTCATTTTATGGAACACTAGCTAGATCTTTTCATTGAACAATAGTTAGTCCCTTCCATGGAACACTAATTAGTTCCTTCCATAGAACACTAGCTAGATACTTCCATGAAACTCTAGATATTTTTTTCCATGGGACACTAGCTAGATACCATGGAACACTAACTAGCTTCTTCCATGAAACACCAGCTGGTTCCTTCCATGGAACACAAGCTAGTTACTTCCATGGAACACTAAGAAGATTTTTCCATTAAACACTAACTTGTTCCTTCCATGGAATAGTAGCTAGCTCCCTCCATGGAAAACTGGCTAGTACATTCCATGGAACAGTAGCTAATTCCTTCCATTAACACTACCTAGTTCCTTCCATGGAACACTAGCTAGTCACTTCCATGGAACACTAGCTACTTTCTTCTATGAAACACTAGCTTGATCCTTCCATGGATCACTTGCTAGATCCTTCCGTGTAATACTAGCTAGTCCCTTCCCTGGAACACTAGCAAGATTTTTCCCTGGAACAATAACTAGTTCATTCTGTGGAACACTAAGTAGTTCCTTCCCTAAAACACTAACTAGTTACTTCTATTGAACACTAGCTAGTTTCGGCCATGGAACACTAAATAGTTTCTTCCATGGAACACTAACTAGTTCCTCTCATGGAACATTACCTACTCCCCTCCATGGTACACTATGTAGTTCTTTCCATGGCAGACTAACTAGTTCCTTCTATGGAACACTAAGTAGTTTCTTCCCGGGACACTCGCTAGTTTCTTCCATGGTACACTAGCTAGATCTTTTCATGAAACACTAGATAATTCCTTCCAGGGAACACTAGCTAGTTCCTTCCGTGGGAAACAAGCTAGTTCTTTCCATTAAACACTAGCTAATTCCTTCCATGGAACACAGCTAGTTCCTTCCATGGAACGCTAAGTATTTTTTCCCATGCAACACTAAGTAGTTTCTTCCATGGGACACTAGCTAGTTTTTTCCATGATACACTAAAATGTTCCTTCCATGAAACACTAGATAATTTCTTCTATGGAACACTAGCTAGTTTCTTCCATGGGACACTAGCTAGATCTTTCCATTAAACACTAGCTAGTTTCTTCCATATAACACAGCTGGTTCCTTCCATGGTACACTAGCTAGTTCCTTCCATGGAACACTAAGAAGTTACTTTTATGAAACACTAGCTATTTCCGTCCATGGAACACTAGTTGATTCCATCCATGAAACACTAGCTGGTTTCTTCCATGGAACAATAATAGTTCCTTCCATGGAACACTAAGTAGTTCCATCCATGCAACACTAGCTACTTCCGTCCATGGAACACAAGCAGTTCTTTACATTGAACACTAGCTAGTTCCTTCCATGGCACACTAGCTACTTTCTTTCATGAAAAACTATCTGGTTCCTTCTATGGTACAGTAGCTACTTTCTTCCATGGAACATTATCTAGTATCTTCCATGGAACACAAACTAGTTCCTGCTATGGAACACTATCTATTTTCTTTCAGGGAACACTAGCTAGTGTTTTCCATGGAACACTAGGTAGTCTTCCATGGAACACTAAGTAATTCCTGGCATGGAAAACTAAGTATTTCCTCCGTGGAACACTAGCTTGTTTTCTTTCATGGAACACAAAGTAGTTCCTTCCATGAAACCTTAGCTAGTTCTGTCCATGGAACACTATCTTGTTCACTCCATGAAACACTTTGCAATTTTTTCCTGATACACTAGCCTGATCTTTCCATGGAACACTAAGTAGTTTCTTCCATGGAACACTAAGTATTTTCTTCCATGGAACACTAGTTAGTTCTAGCTACTTCTTTCCATGGAACACTAGCTAGTTCCTTCCATGGAAAACTATTTAGTACTATCCATGGAACACTGAGTAGTCTCTTCCATGTAACACCAACTAGTTCCTTCCAAGGAACAATAGCTAGTTCCTTCCATGGAACACTAGCTTATGTTTTCCATGGAACTCTAAGTAATTCCTTCCATGGAACACTAAGTAGTTCCTTCCACGGAACACCAAGTAATTCCTTCCATGAAACACTAGCTAGTTTCATCCATGGAACACTAAGTAGTTTCTTCCATGTAACACTAGCTATTACTTTACATGGAACCTTACCTAGTTACTTCCATAGATCACTAAGTAGTTCCTTCCAAGGAACACTAAGTACTTTCTTCCATTTAACACTAGCTAGTTCCTTCCATAGAACACTAAGAAGTTCCTTCCATTGGGCATTAAGTAGTTACTTCCATGAAACCCTAAGTAGTTTCTTCCATGAAAAATTTGCTAGTTCCTTACATGGAACACTGTATAGTTATTTGCATGGAACAATAACTAGTTTCTTCCATGGAAAACTTGCTAGTTCCTTCCATGGAACACTGTATAATTACTTGCATGGAACACTAACTAATTTCTTCCATGAAACACTAACTAGTTTCATCCATGGAACACTAGCTAGTTCCTTCCATGGAACACTAGCTAATATTTTTCATGGAACTCTAAGAAGTTCTTTCCATGGGACAATATGAACTACCTTCATGGAATACTAGCAAATTACTTCCATGAAACACTAATTAGTTCCTTCTATGGATCACTAAGTTATTTCTTTCATGAAACACTAACTAGATCCATCCATGGAACACTGTGTAGATCTTTCCATGGAACACTAAGTTGTTCCTTCCATGGAACACTAATTAGTTCCTTCAATGGAACACTAAGTAGTTCCTTCAATAGATCACTAGCTATTTCCTTCCATGGAACAGTGTTTTGTTTCTTCCATGGAACACTAAGTAGTTTATTCCATGGAACACTAAGTGGTTTCATTTTATGGAACACTAGCTAGATCTCTCCATGGAACAATAATTAGTTCCATCCATGGAACACTAATTAGTTCCTTCCATGGAACACTAGCTAGATATTTTCATGAAACACTAGATAGTTTTTCCATGGAACACTAGCTAGTTCCTACCATGGAACACTAACTAGTTTCTTCCATGAAACACCAGCTGGTTACTTCCATGAAAAAGAAGCTAGTTCCTTCCATGGAAAACTGGCTAGTACATTCCATGGAACACTAGCTAATTCCTTTCATTAATCATTACATAGTTTCTTCCATGGAACACTAGCTAGTTCCTTCCATGGCACATTAGCTAGTTCCCTCCATGGAACACTAGCTAGTTCCTTCCATGGAACAATAGCTTGTTCTTTCCATGGATCACTTGCTAGTTCCTTCTGTGGAATACTAGCTAGTTCCTTCCCTGGAACACTAGCAAGTTTCTTCCCTGGAACAATAACTAGTTCCTTCTGTGGAACACCAAGTAGTTCCTTCCATGAAACACTAACTAGTTACTTTTATTGAAAACTAGGTAGTTTCTTCCATGGAACACTAACTAGTTTCTTCCATGGGACACTAACTACTTCCTCTCATGGAAAACTAGCTAGTCCCCTCCATGGTACACTAAGTAGTTCTTTCCATGGAACACTTCCTAGTTTCTTCCATGGAACAGTAAGTAGTTCCTTCCATGGAACAATTGCTAGATTTGTCCATGAAACACCTAGTAGTTTCTTTCATGGAACACTAACTAGTTCCTTCCATGAAACACTAGCTAATTCTAGCTAGTTCCTTCCATGGAACACGAGCTAGTTACTTCCGTGGAACTGTAGGTAATTCCTTCAATGGAAAACAAGGTAGTTCTTTCCATGGAACACTAGATAGTTCCATCCATGGAACACTAGCTAGTTTATTCCATGTAACACTAGCTAATTATTTCCATGAAACTCTTAGTTCTTTCCATGTAATACTAAATAATAACTTCAATGGAACACTACCAAATTGCTTCCATGGAACACTAGTAGTTCCTTCCATGGAACACTAAGTAATTTTTTCCATGAAACATTAGGTAGTTCCATCCATGGACGACTAAAAAGTTACTTCCAAGAAACACTAAGTAGTTTCTTCCATGGAAAAATAAGTAGTTTTTTCCATGGAACACTAGCTTGTTTCTTGCAGGGAACACTACTAGTTTTTCCATGGAACACTAAGTAGTTCCTTCTATGAAATACCAGCCATTTCCTTCCATGGGATAGTAGCTTGTACCTTCCATGGAACACTAATTAGTTTCTTGATGAAACACTAAGAATTTTTTTTAATGGAACACTAGCCAGATACTGCCATGGAACATTAGCTAGTTCATTCCATGGAACACTATCAAGTTCCAAACATGGAACACTAACTAGCTCCTTTCATGGAACACTAGCTAGTTCATTCCATGGAACACTATCAAGTTCCAAACATGGAACACTAACTAGCTCCTTTCATGGAACACTAGCTAGTTCTTTCATAGGAACACTATCTAGTTCCTTCCATGGAACACTAAGTAGTTTTTTCCATGCAACACTAAGTAGTTTCTTTTATGGAGCACTAGCTAGTTGTTCCATGGTACACTAAAATGATCCTTCCATGGAACACTAAGTAGTTTCTTCACTGGACACTCGCTAGTTCCTTCCATGGAACACTAGCTAGATCCATTCATGAAATACTAGATAATTCCAGGGAACACTAGCTAGTTCCTTCCATGGAACACAGCTAGTTCCTTCCTTGGATCACTATATAGTTTCTTCCATGGAACACTAAGTAGTTTCTTCCCTGGACACTTGCTAGTTTCTTCCATGGAACACTAGCTAGATCCTTCCATGAGACACTAGATAATTTCTTCCATGGAATACTAGCTAGATTCTTCCATGGGACACTAGCTAGTTCTTTCCATTAAACACTAGCTAATCCCTTCCATGGAACACAGCTGGTTCCTTCCATGGAACACTAGCTAGTTCCTTCCATGGAACACTAAGAAGTTACTTTTATAAAACACTAGCTAGTTCCATCCATGGAACACCAATTGGTTTCTTCCTAGAAACACTAGCTCCTTCCGTCCATGGAACACAAGCCAGTTCTTTCCATTGAACACTAGCTAGTTCCTTCCATGGTACAGTAGCTACTTTCTTCCATGGAACACTATCTAGTTCCTTCAATGAAAAACTAAGTACTTCTATCCATGGGACACTGAGTAGTCTCTTCCATGTAATACTAGCTAATTCCTTCCAAGGTACAATAGCTAGTTCCTTCCATGGAACACTAGCTTATATTTTCCATGGAACTCTAAGAAGTGCTTTTATGTACTTCTGATGGACCCTGGGTTCTTTCATAAACGTAGCTCAAGTTCTTTAACCTATTTCTGCATTATTGTCATATCCATGTGCTGTTCTCTTAATATTCTCTCTGACTTTTCTATTTATATTGTAAGTTATTTTTAACACTAATTGGCACAGTATGATAGTAACACTTTATTATATCTGCAGATACATTTGTATAGCTTTTTTGCTCAATAATTTTTCATATATATATTTTTTCACTCATTATGTATATATGTATATATTTATATGTGAAACAACTTTTAAAACATGGATTCTTTAGGAACAGGCTTGGGTTAGACTATTTAATAATTAGTTGTGATTAGCATAAAATACATTGGTTTATAATTTCAGAAACTGACCATTTTAACACTAGGGGGAAGCACTTTTAAAATTATGAGAGATACCAAGTGAAGAAATAGACTTGCATTTTTGCCAAGTTTTCTTAGACACTGAAAATAAATTTTAATTTTAGGATAATTATAACTATTCAAATTAGCCTATTCTGGAACTTCCATCTAAGGATTTTAAAATACATTCAGCCTTAAGGACTTTGCTTCCCTGGAACAAATTAATGGTCCTATTTTCTACCTCTCAGCATTCGTAGCATGATATTGGGCAGTCATAATCCAGAATAATATACACAGTGTGCCTGGCTGAGCAAATAACTGAAAACAAAAACCAGCACATGTAGCCATTGTCTTCATCTGTTGGTTTAGAGCAGCAATTTTCAACAGGTATGCCACAAGAATTTTTAAAACGTGCAACACCTGACTATTTAGTCAGGGACACTGACCTCTTCTCCTTTAGATTGTCAACAGCAACCAATAGAATAGCCACCCAGTGTGAATGAGTCAAATTATACCTATTTTTTTGTCAGATAGGCAAAAAAACATAAATACATATATGTTTGTTTGTTTTTTGGTGTGCCGCAGAACTTCAGTAATTTGTTTACATGTGCCATGAGATAAAAAAGGTTGAAAATTGCTTTTTTTTTTTTTTTAAGTAAAACTTCTTTATCATCTCAAATAATTTTAATTCTTTTAACTGGCTGAAGAAAATTGAGAAAGGTGATTCACCCTGGGGTAGATTCGGGGTTTCCCAATGACAGCTCTGTTCTTGTATCACCGAGTCCCTCAGAGGCAGCCTGCATCAGAGCACAGAACGATTTCATTTCCTGTTCCATATGAGGTCAGTTCATCCAATTGGTGGTATCTTGGGACCCAAGGGAGGTTTATAGTGTTATTTTCCATCTAGTAAGATGTACTGGGACTGTTTGTTAAAACACAGGTCAAGGTCTTGACCTTATTGACTTTTTTAGGAATACTTTATTTGGATACAGAGGAGAAAAATGCCTACAAAACCCAAAAGTATAAGATATCTGTTGGGCTTATATTCCTGTATAGGTGTTGAAAACATTTAGTAAAATTAAGGAATAGTAGGAAATCTTCACCTCGGTTCAATAAGACATTACTATATAAAGATATGTAAACAATGCAGACATTTTGAATAAAAATTGTCATTTAATTATTAATGTAAGTACAAATGGTATGTCAACATTATTAAAAAATGGAGTTGACACACTTTTTATTTTAGACATAGGAAAAGAATTATTATTTTTTGAATCTCCCTTTAAAGAATATAAATCAATTACAACATCACAAAGAAAGTTTTCAGGTTTCTTTGTTATCTACACATAAAACATTCAAAGTCAAAATGCTATTTTAAACTCATGAGGAAAAACAGGACAAAAAAAAATACTGTATTGAATCTCTACAGAAAAGAATTCAGGAGAATCAAGATCACAAAAATAACTGAAGGCAGCATTGCTAAGATGATAAAAGCAGCTGTGAAGCAGCAATGCCCTTGAAAACAGAACTGCTTGGATTAGCTTTAACTACTACCTGGTGAATAACACAGCAATCCTAAAATCAATCTAGAGTCTCTAATAGAAGTGATGGTTATAAGTGAATGTTACCAACACGTGAGGTTAGAAACTCATTTCATGTCTTTGTATAAGAATATGCTTTCCAGGAAAAAAAATCAATTTTTATTAATAGAATGATTAAGAAAGAAGAATTAGGGAAAAATAAATTTTTAGATATCCCCCTAAAATAAGATTATTATACCTGATCTAATCTGTTAACCCTTGCAAAATTTGAGCATGTTAAGTTGGAAGAAAGCTACCTACACATTGTATTTTCTTCATCTTTATCCTCACATTTTATTCAAAAGAAAAAACCTTTCAGTCTTCTTTTTATATCTTGCATTTCTCGGTTAAGTTTTCAGTGTGGTTAATTAGTTGATACTCGGCCAGATGGACTGTACATTTTTGTTTGTTTTTTTTTTCTTTTTCTTTTTTTTTTATCCTCACTCGAGGACATTTTTCCTTTTTTGTTCTGGTAGAGTGGGAGGGAGAGACAGAAACAGAAAGAGAGAGAGAGAGAGAGAGAGAGAGAGAGAGAGAGAGACATCGATGTGAAAGGAACACATCGAGTGGCTGCCACCCGCACAAGCAACCAGGGCCGGGGACAAACTGCAACCGAGGTACATGCCCTTAGCGGGAACCGAACCCGGGCCTCTCGGGACCGCAGGTCGACGCTCTAACCGCTGAGCCAAACTGGCCAGGGCCATTTTTGTTTTTTATAGTAAGAAAATTAACAGCTAGAAACTATTAAATATATCATGTTCCATATAAAATTCTAAGCACTCCACAGGCAGGTTCAGTCCAGAGGCCCTAATCTCAAACAGGATGCTGTAAATGACATTGCTTAGTTGGTATTTGTGGTTACTCCTGTACCTGTGAAACATAATTCTGATTGTACACATTGTAAAACTGTTGTTCAGGAGTAAAGTCATTTAGCTTGGGAGTGAATCTAGAGTTCAAGGAGACATTGTTTTGGTCTGTTTCTTATTAAGTATACAGGAGTTCCAATGACCCAGTAAATTGTGTTTCACTTTGTGTAGAATGGCTCAGGGAAAAACATCTGTAATTATTGGTAATGCAAATGATTAAAATAAGAAGTCAGTCACATAAGTAATTATTTCTAGTTAAAACCGTTGCTTTTTGTGTTTAAAAGATAATTAACTGTCTGAAGAACTTTTATAAATATTTCAGCATTTATAGTTACTGAATTTTTATGGAAGGTAAAATGAACTGTAAATGGCATTTGCAAATTTTATGAAACTTGGGAGTTTCATCACTATCAAGTTAATTCTCCCTCAAACCATCTTCCCAAATGAGCAGGGTCGATCTCTTCTTTTTACTTTTGTTGCCATTGTTTTGTTCTTCCAGTATCCTTCACATTTTTTCTTTATTGATTTTAGAGATAAATGAAGGGAGAGGAAGAGAGAGATAGAAACACTGATGAGAGAGAACATCGACTGGCTGCCTCCTGCATGTCCCTCTTTATTGGGCCCACATCCTGGGCATGTGCCCTGACTGGGAATTGAATCAGCAACCTCTTGGTGCATGAGTCAATGCTTAACCACTGAGCCACACTGGCTGGGCAATTCTTCACATTTTCAACTCTTAATCATCTTTACACCTGAGGCAGAACATCCTTTGCCCCAAGAGAGATGACAGCCATGGCAAAGGATCCACCCCCTCCCTTAAAAAATTATTGAGAACCTCATTTTATAAATGATTAAATTGCATTTATCAGAAATGTGTGTGGTTATGTGCATGTGATCCTGTATTGATTTCCACTTTTTTCCTCCTTACTAGATTGTAAGTTCTTCAAGGGTAGCATCCATATTGTATTTTTCTCTACCTCCAAGGCTGAAATGCTGCTGATAATCTCTAAATATTTTTTAACTGATAGAGTGATAAATCAAACAGAACTTGGGTCATCCATTGCAATGAATTCTATTTCAGTGAGGCAGGATGTCTCACCAGGGTTGAAACAACTTTAACTTTAAATTCAGCATGATTTTATTATTTAACAGGAGCTTTGCCTTGGCCTTTCTTTGTAATTACCTGAAGACATACTCAATGATTACATGGTTCACTCTGAGGCATTCTGCATTAGTATCCCATAAATCGTAAATTTTCAGACTAAAAACTGAAAAGCTAAAAAGTTTGCCACTCTGTTGGAAAAAATATAAGTATAATGATGGAATAATTGTCTCCAAAATCAGAGAGGGTGGGTGGGTGTGAGGGTTAATGTCATGTGTCCAAGGCACTGGGTCACAGTGTCAAAACATTTGGTCCAGCATTATTATTCCTAATTCTGTGAGGGTGTTTTTGGAAGGTATTAACAATTAAATAAGTAAAATTTGAGTAAAGTAAATGTTTGATATTGTTTTCATTTCTATCATTTTACAGTTATAGTTTGAAATCAGAAAATGTGAGGACTCCAGCTTTGTTCTTTCTCACGATTTCTTTGGTTATTTGACATTTCTTATAGTTTCTTATTGACCTTTGGATCATTTACTCTGTTTCTGTAGAAAGAACCATTGGGATTTTGATAGAGATTGCACAGAATCTATAGATGGCTTTAGGTAGTATGGACATTTGAACAATATTAACTCTTACAGTCCATAAAGTTGGGCTATCTTTTCTTCTGTTTATATCTTTTATATTTCTACATTGTTGTCATTGTTGTTGGTAGGATATTGTTTACTTCCTAGGTTTAATTTATTCCTAAGTATTTTATTGTTTTAATTCTATTGTAAATGATAATAGTTTTTTCTTCCTCTTCGGAGTGTATTGTTAGTGTATAGAAATGCAACTTATTATTGTCTATTAATTTTATATCCTGAAACTTGGCTGAATTCATTGTTTAGTTATAACAGTTTTGTGGTAAAGTTTGTAGGATTTTCTATATGTAGTCAGCAAACAAAGACACATTTATCTCTTTCTTTCCAATTTGGATGCCCCACCCTTTTTTTTTTACCTCATTGCCTGGTGATGGCTTCCAGTGCTATGTTGAATAGAAGTGATAGGAGTGGGCACCCTTGTGTTCTATACTTTAGAGAAACATATTTTAACCTTTCACTGTTGATTATAATGTTACCTGTGGGCTTATCATATATAGTATTTATTAGTTTGGTGGATGTTCAGTCTATGTCCACTTTGTTAAAAATGTGTACAATAAAAGGATGCTAAATTTGTTGAATGATTTTTCTGCCTTTATTAAAATAAACATATGATTATTTTTCTTTTTTTTTAACTCTTGTTATATAATTTTATTTTATTTTTTTTATTTATTTATTTTTTCCATTTTTTTTATTGATTAATTTTTGTTACAAATGATTCTCCTTTTTTCCCCCACGGATTCCCCCCTCCTCCTTCCCTCCCTGCCCCTTCCCCCGATTGTTGTCCATGTCCACTGTTCATGCATACATGCATATAAATTCTGTTGTTCATCCCTCTCTCACCTCCCCACTCCTTAGGGGATTGTCCTCAAACTGTTATGTTCATTATATTCCAGAAATCAGTGAGATCATATGAAATTTGTCTTTCCCTGTTTGGCTTGTTTCACTTAGGATGATACTTTCCAGGTCCCTCCATGTAGTCTCAAAGGATAAGAGATCTTTCTTTCTTACCGCTGCGTAGTAGTCCATTGTGTATATGTACCACAGCTTTTTAATCCATTCGTCTACTGATGGGCACTTGGGCTGTTTCCAGATCTTAGCGATTGTAAATAGTGCTGCTACAAAGATGGGGGTACATATATACTTTCTGATTGGTGTTTTATGCTTCGTAGGGTATATTCCTAGAAGTGGGATCACTGGGTCAAATGGAAGATCAATTTTTAATTTTTTGAGGTGACACCATATTGTTTTCCATAGTGGCTGCACCAGTCTGCATTCCCACCAACAGTGTACTAGAGTCCCCTTTTCTCCACACCCTCGCCAACACTTGTTGTTTGATGATTTGTTGATGGCGGCCATTCTGACAGGTGTGAGGTGATACCTCATTGTTGTTTTGATTTGCATCTCTCTGATGATTAGTGATGATGAATATTTCTTCATATGTCTCTTAGCCATTTGTATGACCTGTTTGGAGAGGTGTCTATTTAGTTCCTCTGCCCATTTTTTAATTGGATTCTTTGTCTTCCTTTTGTGGAGTTGTATGAGCACTCTATATGTATTGGAAATTAACCCCTTATCTGATATATCATTGGCAATTATGCTCTCCCATACAGTGGGTAGCCTTTCCGTTTTGATGATTGTATCTTTCTCTGTGCAGAAGCTTTTGAGTTTGATGTAGTCCCATGTGTTCATTTTCTCCTTTGTTTCTATTGCCTTAGGTGATGTGTCAGTAAAAATTCTGCTGCGTATGATGTCTGAGATTTTGTTGCCCACAGTCTCCTCTAGGATTTTTATGGATTCATGAGTTACATTTAAGTCTTTTATACATTTTGAGTTTATTTTGGTGTAGGGTGTAAGTTGATGGTCTAGTTTCATTTTTTGGCAAGTAGCTGTCCAGTTTTCCCAGCACCATTTATTAAAGAGGCTGTCCTTACTCCACTGTATGCTCTTGCCACCTTTGTCAAATATTAATTGAGCATATTGCCTAGGGTCCATTTCTGGGTTCTCTATTCTGTTCCACTGGTCTATATACCTGTTCTTGTGCCAGTACCAGGCTGTTTTGATTATGGTGGCTTTGTAGTATAACCTGAAATCTGGTATTGTGATCCCTCCAACTTTGTTCTTCCTTTTCAAGATTGCTGTGGCTATTCGAGGCCTTTTTTGGTTCCATATGAACTTTTGAAGTAATTGTTCTAATTCTTTGAAGTATGCCGTTGGTATTTTGATGGGGATTGCGTTGAATCTATAGATTGCTTTGGGTAATATGGACATTTTAATTATGTTAATTCTCCCAATCCATGAACAGGGTATGTTCTTCCACTTTTTTACATCTTGCTCTATTTCTTTTTTCAAAGACCTGTAGTTTTCTGCGAATAGGTCCTTTATCTCTTTGGTTAAGTTTATTCCTAGGTATCTTAATTTTTTTGCCGCAATGGTAAATGGGATTGTTTGCTTAGTTTCTCTTTCTGTGAGTTCATCATTGGTGTATAAGAATGCCATCGATTTCTTGACGTGAATTTTGTATCCTGCTACTTTGCCAAATTCATTTATTAAGTCTAGTAAGCTTTTGGTGGAGTCTTTGGGGTTTTCTATGTACAGTATCATGTCATCTGCAAATAATGACCACTTCACTTCCTCCTTTCCAATTTGGATCCCTTTTATTTTTTCTTCCTGTCTGATTGCTGTGGCTAAGACTTCCAGTACTATGTTAAATAGGAGTGGCGAAAGTGGGCATCCTTGCCTTGTTCCTGTTCTTAAGGGAAATGCTTTTAGTTTTTGCCCATTGAGAATGATGTTGGCTGTAGGTCTTTCATATATGGCCTTTATTATGTCTAGGTATGATCCCTCAATTCCCACACTGCTGAGCATTTTTATCAGAAATGGATGCTGGATTTTGTCAAAGGCTTTTTCAGCATCTATTGATATGATCATGTGGTTTTTATTCTTCAATTTTTTTATGTAGTGTATCACATTTATGGATTTGCGAATATTGTACCAGCCTTGCATCCCTGGGATGAATCCCACCTGGTCATGGTGGATAATTTTTCTGGGGTATTGCTGGATTCGATTTGCTAGTATTTTGTTCAGGATTTTGGCATCTATGTTCATCAGGGATATTGGCCTGTAGTTTTCTTTCTTTGTTGTGTCTTTTTCTGGTTTTGGAATTAGAGTTATGCTGGCTTCATAAAACGAGTTTGGAAGTCTTCCTGCTTCTTGAATTTTTTGAAATAGTTTGAGGAGAATGGGTATTAGTTCTTCTTTGACTGTTCGGTAAAACTCCCCTGTGAAGCCAACCGGGCCTGGGCTTTTGTTTGCTGGAAGAGTCTTGATTACATCTTCAATTTCTTCTGTTGTTATTGGTCTGTTCAAGTTTTCAATCTCTATCTGATCCAATTTTGGGAGACTATGTGTTTCTAAAAATTTGTCCATTTCGCTTAGATTTTCGAATTTGTTGCCGTATAATTTTTCATAGTAGTTGTTAACGATCTTTTGTATTTCTGTAGGGTCAGTTGTTATCTCTCCTGTTTCATTTCTGATTTTATGTATTTGGGTTCTCTCTCTTTGTTTCTTCGTGAGTCTAGCTAAGGGTCCATCAATCTTGTTTATCTTTTCGAAAAACCAGCTCTTTGTTTTATTGATCCTCTGGATTGTTTTTTTGGTCTCTATGTCGTTTATTTCTGCTCTGATCCTTACTATTTCTTTTCTTCTACTTGCTCTGGGGTTTTCTTTTTGTTTACTCTCTAGTTCTTTAAGTTGTGAGGTTAGGTAGTCTATTAGAGATTTTTCTTCTTTTTTGAGGTAGGCCTGTAGTGCTATAAACTTCCCTCTCAGAACTGCTTTTGCTGCATCCCATAGATTTTGTATTGTTGTGTCCTCATTTTTATTGGTTTCCAGGAAGTTTTTGATTTCTTCCTTGATTTCCTCGGTGACCCATTCATTGTTTAATAACATTCTATTTAGATTCCATGTGTTAAATGTCTTTGTATAATCTTCTTGCAATTGATTTCTAGTTTCATACCATTGTGGTCTGAGAAGACGCTTGTTATAATTTCAATCTTCTTGAACTTGTAGAGACTTAGTTTGTGCCCTAACATGTGGTCTATCTTTGAGAATGTTCCATGTGCACTTGAGAAGAATGTGAATTCTGTAGTTTTGTGGTGTAGTTCTCTGTAGATATCTATTAAATCCATTTGATCTAGTGCTTCATTTAGAGTCTCTGTTTCCTTGCTAATTTTTTGTCTAGAGGATCTATCCAATGATGTGAGCAGGGTGTTGAAGTCCCCTGTTATGATTGTATTGCTATCGATTTCTCCTTTGAAGTCCTCCAGAAGATTTTTAATATATTTTGGTGCTCCTATATTGGGTGCATATATGTTTATCAAGGTTATATCTTCATGTTGGATAGATCCTTTCAATATTATGTAGTGGGCTTCTTTGTCTCTAGTTATGGCCTTCAATCTGAAGTCTATTTTATCAGATATCAGTATTGCTACCCCAGCTTTTTTTTCTTTTCCATTTGCTTGAAAGATTTTTTTCCATCCCTTCACTTTCAATCTATGTGAGTCTTTTGTTGTGAGGTGGGTTTCTTGTAAACAGCATATAGATGAGTCTTGCTTTCTTATCCAATCAGCTACTCTGTGTCTTTTTATGGGAGCATTCAGTCCATTTACATTTAAGGTGGTTATTGATATGTACTTATTTATTGCCATTTTTGTTTAGTGTGGTTATATTTTTCTTCCCATTTCTCCTGGTTATTACAGCAGTCGTTTTAGCATTTCTTGCAGTGCTGGTTTGGTGCTAATGTACTCCCTTAGCCTTATTTTGTCTGGGAAGCTCTTTATTTGACCTTCTATTTTGAACGATAGCCTTGCTGGGTAGAGTAGTCTTGGATTCAGATCCTTGTTTTTCATGACCTTGATTACTTCATGCCATTCCCTTCGAGCCTGTAATGTTTCTTGTGAGAAGTCAGCTGAGAGCCTTATGGGGGTTCCTTTGTAGGTAACCTGTTGCTTATCTCTTGCTGCTTTTAGGATTCTCTCTTTGTCTTGAATTTTTGGCAGTTTGATTACTATGTGTCTTGGTGTGGGCCTGTTTGGGTTCTTCTTACTTGGGGCTCTCTGAGCTTCTTGAACTTGAATGCCTTCTTCCTTCACCAAATTAGGGAAGTTTTCTGTCACTATTTCTTTGAATATATTCTCTAGCCCTCGCTTACTTTCTTCTTCTTCAGGGACTCCTATGATATGAATATTATTACGTTTCCAGTTGTCCCACAATTCTCTTAAGCTCTCTTCTTGTTTTTTAATCTTTTTTTCCTTTTGGTTTTCTGATTGGTTGATTTCTTCTAGCCTGTCTTCTAATTCACTGATCCGGTCCTCAGCTTCCCCTACTCTGCTTTTTAGACCTTCCAGTGTGTTTTTCATTTCTGATATGTCATTCTTCATTTCTTCCTGTTGGTTTTTCATTTCCTGATGGTTTATTTTCAACATTTCTATGTCTTTACTCATGTTGCTCATGTCCTTACACATGCTGTTGAGCTTCCGCAACATCATGGCTCTAAATTCTAGTTCTGTTAACTTGCTTAACTGCACCTCATTTATTTCATCTTCTGTAGAGGTCTCTTGATCTTTCATTTGGCTTTTGTTTCTGTTTCTCACCATTTTCGTTATCACAGTGGGCTTTGGAGTCTGCCAAGTTTTCCCAGTGGGTGTTGGTGTTTTGCTGTTTGTGGCTCCCTCTCCTGGGTTTGGATGCTCCAGGGGGGACCCACTTTAATCCCGCCAAGTCCCCTGTTTTCCGGGAGTCTGTGTGGCTCCAGCCGAGAGTTTAGCAGGCAATAGCGTTACGAGGGCCCATGCAGGGTGGCAAGGGAGGTGGTGGGAATAATTTCCCACTGAGTTCCCTGGTCCCGCGGAGTTCCCTGGTCCCACTGTGTTCCCTGGTCCAGCTGAGTTCCCTGGTGCCCTCGAGTCTGTGCGGCTCCAGTGGAGAGTTTAGCTGGCTACAGAGTTTTCAGGGCCCATGCAGGGTGGTAAGGGAGACAGTAGGATTAGCTTCCCACTGAGTTCCCCGGTCCCACAGAGTTCCCTGGGGGCCACGAGTCTGTGCAGCTTCAGCGGAGAGTTTAGCTGGCTACAGAGTTTCCAGGGCCGTGCACGGCGGGAAGGGAGGCGGTAGAATTAACTTTCCGCCGCATTCCCCAGTCCCTCCGAGTTCCCTGGGGGCCAGGAGTCTGTGCGGCTTCAGGGGCTACAGAGTTTCCAGGGCTGTGCACGGAGGGGAGGGAGGCGGAAGAATTAACTTTCCGCCGCGTTCCCCGGTCCCGCTGAGTTCCCTGGGGGCCGGGAGTCTGTGTGGCTTCAGCGGCTACAGAGTTTCCAGGGCTGTGCACGGAGGGGAGGGAGGCGGAAGAATTAACTTTCCGCCGCGTTCCCCGGTCCCGCTGAGTTCCCTGGGGGCCAGGAGTCTGTGCGGCTTCAGCGGCTACAGGGCCTTGCATGGCGGGAGGGGAGGCAGTAGAATTAACTTTCCGCCTAGTTCCCCGGTCCCTCCGAGTTCCCTGGTCCCACCCAGTTCCCTGGGGGCCAGGAGTCTGTGCGGCTTCAGTGGAGAGTCTAGCCGGCTACAGAGTTTCCAGGGCCGTGCACGGTGGGAAGAAAGGTGGTGGAATTAACTTCCCCTCTAGTTCCCTGGCCCCTGCCCAGGCCGCTGCGGACCCTGGGCTCTCGGTCCCCTCTCCCATCCTTGCAAGCTTACCAGGACTGAGTGGGTGTTTCTGGTTAAGTGGTCCTCCAAGGTGTCCTTCTGCTGCCCTTTCCTGATGGTTTGCCTTTGTTTTCCTTGTAAATCCAGTTTGGTCTTGGGAGACGGCCTGGGTCCCTCCATTCACTTCACCGCCATTTCTAATTTTTCTATCTTTCATTTTTAATCTGGTGTATCACATTTATTGATTTGCATACATTGAACTATTCTTTCCTCCAATGATAAATCCCAGTTGATGATGATATATGATGCTTATAATGTACTAATGAATTTAGTTTGCTGGTACTTTTTTGAGAATTTCTGTATCTATATTCATCAAAATATTAGCCTCTGGTTTTCTCTTGTTATAGTGGCCACATCCAGCTTTGCTGCAGTGGAATACTGGCCCTGTTAAATCAGTTTTGATAGGTTCCACCCTCTACAATTTTTTGTATGGTTTGAGAAAGATTGACTTAATTATTCCTTAAATGTTTGGTAAATTCACCCATAATGTCATTTGAGATTTTCTTTATTGGGAGGTTTTTGATTACTGATTCAATCTTCTTACTCTTTTTCTCTTTTTTTAAATTTTTATTGTCGAATTATAGATGTTCCTTTTTCCCCGATTGACCCCCTTCCTCCCTACTCCCGCCCCCTTCCGCCTTTTTTCACACTATTGTATGTGTGCATTGGTTACGCATATAAGTTCTTTGGTTTACTTATTTCCACCCCCCAACCCCTTTCCCTTTGAGGTTTGTCAGTGTAGCAATGAATTTGTAGTTTTTAATCCCTTCACCTTTTTCACCTGTTCCCCCAACCCACCTCCAATCTGGCAACCAACAAAATGCTCTCTGTATCTATGAGAATGTTTCTGTTCTGCCTGTTCATTTGTTTGTAGATTGAATTGCCAATACATATGTACTTATTGACATTTTGTTTGTTCATATATTTTATCTTTTTCTTCAAAAAGACCCTTCAACGTTTTATATAATAATGGTTTAGTGGTGATAAACTTCTTTAACTTTTTTCTTGTCTGGAAAAGTCTTTATATGGCCATCGATTCTAAATGACAGCTTTGCAGGATAGAGAAATCATGGTTGTAGGTTCTTGCTTTTCATCACTCTGAATATTTCGTACCACTTTCTTCTGGCCTGCAAAGTTTCTTTTGAGAAATCAGCTGACAGCCTTATGGGAACTCCCTTGTAGGTAACTAAGTGCTTTTCTCTTGCTGCTTTTAAGATTCTCTCTTTGTCTTGAACCTTTTGCATTTTGATGATGATGTGTCTTGGTGTGGGCCTCTTGGGGTTCATCTTGTCTTGGACTTTCTATGCTTCCTGGACTTGTATGTCTGTTTCCTTCACCAAGTTAGGGAATTTTTCTGCCATTATTGTTTCAGACAGGTTTTCAATTTCTTGTTCTCTCTCTTCTTCTTCTGGCACCCCCAAGATGCAAATGTTGTCATGCTTGAAGTTGTCCCAGAGGCTCCTTACACTATCCTTATTTTTTTGAATTCGTTTTACTTTTTGCTGTTCTGTTTGGGCATTTTTTGCTTTCTTATATTCCTAATCAATAATTTGCTTCTTAAATTTATGTACTTTACTATTGAATCTGTGTAAATTATTCTTTATTTTAGTTAATGCCTCCTTCATTTCTGACTGTGCATCCATTATTTCTGACTCATCCTTTTTTATGCTCTTGAGGCCCTCACTAAGTTCACTGAGCATCCTTATAAGCAGAATTTTGAACTCAGCATCTGTTAGGTTGCTTATCTTCATTTTGCTTAGTTCTTTTCTTGGGGTTTTGTTCTGTTCTTTTATTTGGGACCTGTTTCTTTGTCTCCTCATTTTGGCTACCTCCCTGTGTTTGTTTCTGTGTATTACTTAACCAGTGGTATGGGGCTAGCTGAGACCAGATGCTGCTTGTTTGAAAGAATTTAGAAAAACCTGAAGCAGGATCCAAGACAGGCCAATCCTATGGTGAAGCAAGTGGCAACAGCTGGGTGGGGTGGGGCCTCAGGGAGTCACCAGGGCAGGGCTACCAGCATGAGCCAGGTTGCTGGAGTCCCAAATATGGCATCTGTCTGCTGCCCCAGGGAAGGTCTCACCAAAGGAACAAAGGCCTCTGACAGTACACGTTTTTCCTGGAGAAAGCCCCCTCTCCAGCCCTCGCTCCAGTGCCAAACAGCTCAGTTTTTTTTCTGTATGTCTCTGGTGCCCCTTTAGCTGCCTCCCCTCCAAGCTTAGATGGAGTGAGTCCCATAAGTCCGTGCCTGGGCCCTTTAAGGAGCTGCCTAGGGCTCCAGCCACCTCAGCTTCCCTGAGCCTCAGTTCCTGCTGGTTTTTCCAGCCAGAAGTTATGGAGATTCTCTTCCTCACACTGGAACCCTGAGCAGGGCATCTGGTGTGGGATGGGGACCCCTCAGTCCTCAGGGAGGACCTTCCCAGCCGAGGTGTCCTAATTTTTATCCGCCACACGTGGGTATGGGACCAGCCTGTCGTACCTCTACCCCTCATGCCTCCACCCCTCCTACCAATCTGGATGTGGTTACTGCTTTAATTCTGTAGATATAGGACTTCTATTCAGCTTGATATTGGGCAGTTTTGAATTATGGTTGTTCTGTAGTTTAGTTGTAACTTTGATGTGGCTGTGGGAGGATGAGATACCATGTTTACCTACCTGCCATCCTGACTGGAAGTTCTCTCAATCTTCTTACTCTTTATTGGGCTGTTTAGGTGTCTTAGTGTCCAGTTTGTCCACACAATGTTCACAGTAGTACCTTGTGATCCTTGTTGTTATGATTATTATATCACATGCTGTCTTTGAGACTTGAGAAACACATTCCCTTGCTGGCTTTGATGAAGTAAGCTGCCATCTTATGAGAGGACCACATAGCTAGGACCTGAGAGAAGCTAGTAAGTGTTAAATGTGGCCCTTGGCCAACAGCAAACAAGAAAACAGGGGCTTAAGGCCTAAAACTAAAAAAAAAACTAAAATAGCCTGGCTGACAGTTTTATTTCACCTTTCTGATACCTTGAGCAGAAAATACAGCTTCACTGAGCCTGAAACACTAACCCATGAAAACTGTAAGATAATAAATGAGCATCCTTATAACCTGCTAGGTTGTAGCAATTTGATATACAGCTATAGAGAACTAATGTATTATGTAAGGGATTTTTCTAGCACTTGGTTTGTGGAGCACTGATTTCAAGCTTAAGTTATCAGGAAAGGAGAATGATAATGACATAAATCAGCAATTAGACTCTGGATCCAAGATCTGCTTAAGGGTAGCCTACACTCCTTGGGTACTACAATCCAGGTTCAGAAATCAGATTTCTGTGGTCTGCATCCTGACTTCACCAACAAATAACCCTTCTACTTTGGGTAAACTTCTTCATTGTTCTATCTATATTTCAGGTTTCTCATTTAGAAAATGTGTATAAAATAGTAACATCCACATCACAAGAATGGTTAAAGACCAAATGACATACAACATAAAGAAATTTACAACAACAGCTTTCAAATTGTAAGCTATCAATAAATTAGTCATTATTTAGAAAAAAAAAAAAAGGTAACTATGTCCTATTGAATAAACTAGGTAGGAAATGGACTTGGAATTCTAGGGCTCTGGAGATATCATGGTAGAGAAAATAAGGATGATAGATACTCTTAAAGAAAAATGATAAAAAAGATGCATAATAACATTGAGGGTTTTGGAGTTGAATTATATCCCCTCAAAATTCATACGTTGAAGTCCTAATGTCCAGTACATCAGTAATGTGTCTGTATTTGGAGATGGGCCTTTAAAGAGGTGATTGATTTGAAATAAAGCCATGAGGATGGGTCCTAGTCCAATCTGACAGGTGTCCCCATGGGAAGAAAAATTGGGACAGGCAGAGGAACTCCAGGGATACACACACAGAAGCAAGACCATGTGAGTACATAATGAGAAGATGGCCATCTGCTAGCCATGGGGAGAGAACTCAGAAGAAAACACCTCTGCTGACCCTTTGATATTGCTCTTCTAGCCTCCATAACTGTGAGAAAATACACTTCTGTGGTTTAAGCCCCCTAATCTGTGGGACTTGGTTAGAGCAGCCCAAGCAGACTAAGACCAGGGTATATTGTTTCTTGTCCACTTTTCCTCTCTGGCTCCACTCTCCACCCTCCTCTGCATGCTCTGTCTAATAGGAGGCCAACCCTCCCTGCTCAGTTCTCACTTCTGAGTGGTGCCAAGGCTTCAGCTCTCACTGGGTTGCCAAGACTGAATAATAGCTCCTTTCACTCTAAATTTAGTCAAGTTCTCTGCTTTCTGAGATTCTTGATGCCTTGATCTCCCATGTTTGTTTCTTTAGACTAGCCCATCCCTTCTGACATAAATTTTGACCTCAGTCAGAACCTATCTAAGAGAGGGTGTGGAACTGAGGTGTGTGTAGTAAGTGGCAGATAGGGGACAGAAAGATAAAATGTCATTTGGGGAAAATGAGTACAAGCAATCAGGATAATTGTTTTGAATCAGAGGAACCAAAGGAGCCATCAGTAGGAGTTTATTGTGACCTGATCTGTCTGGGAAGTTTATTAGCTGAAGTGCAGCACAGAGAGGTCAGCTTAAATCTCTCATCCCAAACTTACTCCCTATATTTCAATACCATCCTAAGGTTTTATATGTCATCTATATAATGAGTGCTTGTATCAGTGTTCTTAGCAGTAAATAATAAAAACAACTTTGCTAGTTTGAGAAAAAAAGTGTTTGTTATAGGATATCTAGTGGCTCAAAGAATCATCCAAGGGAGCAGATAACAAGGCTGGAGGCTTCCCCGGGTTCTTAAACCATGAACTGCTCCAGTAGACACACTACTGCAGCCACATTGCACTTACACTACCCTCCATGTGGGCACTGTGGGTCCCTCCTAGAGCTTCCTTCAGGCTGCCTCTGGATAATGCATGCCTCCACCACTGCCCTCGCTCAGATGGGTCCATTCAGTATTCAACTCCTTTGATATGAGCAGTTGTGACAGTTAGGGTTTTCTCTCTTCTTCCAGCACCCTGCATCTACCATTTTCTTTATCCAGAATGCCTTTCCCCTTTTCTTGACCTGACTCACTGCCCTAAATCCCTCAGGTCTTTGCTCACAGATTAATTCCACGGAGAATCCTTCTCTGAACACTTCAAGGAAGACCTGTCACTCATCCAGTAATTCTCTATCCCTTTATCTTATTTTTTTTTCCACAGCAGTTTATACCATCAGGAACCACATGCCTTTATGATTTGCTTATTGTATTTTGTCTATCACTCCATTAATATTTAAGTTCTGGTAGTTCTAATAGATTGGATTAGGGTTCCTCTCAATCTTGTCCATCTCTGTTTGCTCAGCTCTGAGAATTGTGTCTGGCATGAATAGATGCTTTGATATTTTGTTGACTAAATAAATAAAATACTACAGAGGCCAGGCAAAAAAGTGCCTAACTCTGGTCAGCTGGCTAGGAGAGATAAACAGGCTTCTCAAGCGTGCAAACATTTGAATTAGATCTCAAAGAATAAGAATTTTTTCAAGCAAACAGAAATGAAAAGATACCAAGCGGAAAGCAGCCATTGCACAGAAGCCCAGGGTGATGAGAGGCACTGAGTGATGCACAGTGAGAAGTTCAGGAGGGAAGGGGCAAACAGTTTATGTGCAGGAGCAGTGGCAGCCACCAGCCTGAAGGCAGATTGCCAAAGTTCTGTACATCCAACTTGCAGTTTATTTGCTTGACATTAGTACAAAAGATGACATTCTTTCAAGTTGGGATCATGTTTGTTTTAAAGCAATGATTCTCAGTGTGGTCCGTGGCCCCCAGGTGTTCCCAAGACACATTTAGGAGGTCTGCAAGGTTAAAATGTTTTTTTCATAGTAATATTGATATTATATGCCTTTTATACTGGTTTGCTGTTTGCACTGATGTTTGGAAAACAATGATGGATAAAAGTCCTGGAGTCTTAGCCCACATCAAATTAGGAGTACTAATGGCACTAGCAGACAGCACTAGTCTTAATGGTCTTCATTGTAATGAACTTGCAGTTAGAAAGAAAGAACCGCCCTGGCCGGTTTGGCTCAGCGGTTGGAGCGTCGGCCTGCGGTACAGAGAGGCCCGGGTTTGGTTCCCGCTAAGGGCACTTACCTTGGTTGCAGTTTGTCCCTGGCCCTGGTTGGTCGTAAGGGTGGCAGCCACTTGATGTGTCCCTTCACATAGATGTTTCTCTCTCTCTCTCTTCCTCTCTCTCCCTCCCGCTCTATCTGAACAAAAAATGTCCTCGGGTGAGGATTAAAAAAAAAAAAAGAAAGAAAGAACTAGTTACGTTTCAGAATGTCATGGATGAAGTGATACAAATGATTGATTTTATTAAATCATGACCCTTGAGTACATGTTATTTAATATTCTGTGTGGTAAAATGGGAAGTACACATACAAAACATTTTTGGTTCAAGCTATAATTGTCTTATACAAAAATGTTTAGTTGGGATGCCAGCCTAACTAGTTCATGGAAAATAATTTTTACTTATAAGGGATACCTAATAGATAATGTATGGTTATTTGGACTTAGTTATTTGACAGATACATTTCAGAATGAATGAAGTGAGGCTGTCTCTTCAAGGAGAACAACATAGAGTATTTCTTACAAATGATAACATTTTTGTTTTCAAAGAAAAACTGGAATTTAGGAAACTTGCATTGCTAGCTTAATGGCTTTCTAAAACTTAAAGTCAATCTTGATGTCATCAGTGGGATTAATACATTTTCTAAATATATATTTTATAATAAAATATGTCAATATTTGGAAGACTGGTGTGATTCAATGAGTTAATGTTTTCCAAAAGACTTGCATGGCACTAAAGAAAAATAGTGTATTGATAAAGTCTATTAAAATTCAAAATAAACCAATGGATTTTAATGAAAAAATATTATAAAAAGTTAAATGATATAATTTCATATTCTTTATTGCATCTAACCCTTAAGACCTATTGTTGAGTTTTGCTCTAATATCAATGAATATGTATAACTATCTGAAAAGACTAATAAAATACTTCTCCTTTTTCCAACGACATATCTGTTGAGTCCATATTCTCTTTATATACTTCAACTAAAACAGATCTCAACAGATTGAATGCAGAACTAGATATGAGAATTCAGTTTTATTCTGGTGAGCCATGTATAATATGTTTACCAAATTTGCAAAAATGGTAAACAGTGTGTTTCTGCTAATTACTTTTTGTTTTGGAAAACATAGTTTTTATTTATGTTAACATATGACTAATCTATTATTGTTATTTTGAAATAAATTAGTAAACAGATATTTTGCAAATGTACACATTTTTAATATAAGCAATTGTTGTAACCCAGGAGATCGACCACACTTAGACTCAATTTTTCAGTTTTGGGGGATGTTTTATTACTTGAGCAGGGACTGCAGCCAACCTACACAGAGGAGAACTGCAGCCCTGAGCTCAGGGATAGGGTTGCTTATATAGGGCAGGGGTCATTCAAGAGTTTAGCAGAGCAAGCAAGCTGATTGTACAGAAGCGGATGCAGTTAGCGATAAGCAGGAGGGAACGGAGGTGGGAGGGAGCTGAGGTGAAAGGGAACTGGGTAAACTGGGTCAGCATACATCTATTCTGCTATTCATTCCATTATCCAAGTTTTAAAAACTAACAAATTCGAGACGAATATCAGCGGTCAGTCAGGTGCAATACACACATGTTGAACAGTTACAGTTTTATGGGGTAAAGGGAGCTTCAGTTTCTCCCTATCAGTTTCTTTACAGAGCATGCAGGACACTCTGGCCTTGGGGCCATTTCTGTCCTCCCTTTTCCTGAAGGATGTTGCTTTTCAAATTCCCAGTGAAGGTCAAACTCTGGTTAATTTTTATGGGGCTAAAGCCCTCTATAACATTCCCATTGTTCATCTTGCTGTCTCTGAGGTTGTTAATTAGGGCAGCTTAAAGACAAGTTGGATTCTAAGGACAGTGAGCTACAACATTCCCCCCTTTTCTTGTGAGTGGATCAAACCATTGATTCACAATTGTTATGGGGAGTCAATCTCTAGTAGGATTGTGCTAAGACCCTAAGTTTTACTGATTAGATTCTCTCTCTGATGAAGGCTAGGAGTCTATTAATTAGGATGGGTTTATAAGTTACTTTGATTAATAATAACAGTAGGGGCCCTGCTATAACTGAAATCAGGGATGTTAGCTATGATGACTAATTAAATAAGTTTTCATATTAATTATGGGAGACCTGTTCTCCTTCTCTTAGTTTCTTTGTCTTAGAATTTGGATGCTCTGTCTGATTATACCTGAATGGTTGGCATAGAAATAGCAAGTTTCACCTAAGGCTGCATATAGACCCTCTTCTGGTTGACATTTCTTAAGATTTTTTTAAATGTTTTATTTCTAAGTACCCAGTTCTACTGGGGTCTAGATCTATAAAGATTCCCCTGTACAGTTATAATCAGAAAAATTAGAGTCCCAATAAACATAAGAGTCTCATTTTAAGGGATCGGGAGAGGTCTGCACCGTTCATTCTGCTTTTTCTGCCTTCAACCAGGAATGATGCAGCTAGACCGGGATGCCGTTGACCTTGATAGCCATTGGTGAAGGCAGGATGACAGTGTATGGTCGCTTCCAGGCCAGAGTTAGTCCTTGTATGGTGAATTTCTTTATTTGCATTGAGTCCCTGGCTGGAAAGTGTGCACAGAGTCTGAGGTGGGCACAGGAAGGGCATCGTAGATGTGTTTATGGATGGCCCTCTGGGCAGACTGCAGGGCCTATAAAAACTGTAAGAGGGTGAGGGGAGCAGAGTGGTCCAGTTTTCACCGGTTTCTAAAGTAAATTTGGTTAAGGTTTCCTTTAAGGTCCTGTTCATGCGCTCTACCTGCCTGGAACTCTGTGGGCGGTAAGCACAATGGAGCTTCTAATTTATATTTAATCCCTTAGAGATATCCTGTGATATCTTTGCTATCAAGGCAGGGTCATTGTCTGATCTAAGGGTCAGGAGTAGCCTAAACCTGTTACTCCCTTTATTGCATCCTAGACTATTATTCTATTATTAGGGGCAAGTTCTACCCTCTCAGTGTCTTATCTTCTTCCCTTCCTGAGTATTCCTCTACTGTCCTGTCTTCCTGTAATATGTATGCCCCTATCTTTTTATTTTCTCTGCATAATCCTTCTTCAACTTACATAGACTCTCTGTGACTTTTCTAGTCCCTCCCCTGACATGAACCTGAGAGGTTGCCCAATCTATCTGCTATCTGCATATCCCCTAGCCTTTTTCTTTTCCTCCCCATTTAGACCTATATATTCCTGCTTCCTTCTATCTTTTCCTTTTCCCTGTGACCTTATTGGACATTATCTGCCTCCCAGGAGTTCAGTAAGCTTGGTGTAACCTAAGAGGGTAGGCTGGTGCAGCTGGTTGACTAAAGTCCGACCTAGAGCCTCTGGGACCAACAATCTCCCAGCAGGCAGTGTCTATTATTTGTTGATTTTCTTTATGACTTGTTTCTGCTCAGTTAAGTCATTTTCTGACCCAGTGTAAGTAGGAGTCAGAGGTGAACTTGGGTTTGGTGTGGTAACTGATATCTGGAGAGGTCCCCACTAGTTTTAGGGCCACATGTCGATCTTTCTTATTTGCAGCATGGTTTCCCCTTGTCTCATCAGACAGCCTGGATTAGGGCTATGAGTTCAGCCCATCGGGCTGAAGTTCCCTTACTTAATGACATGGTCCAGAGTTACTATTGCTGCCCCGGCATACCTGATATCTTCCTGGACATAGTTGCTCCCATCCGTGAACAATACCTCATCTGATGATGGCAGTGGGTCATCCCTGAGGTCTGGGCGGCCGTCTGCAGTGTCGATTCCCTCCAGGCCGTCCTGCAGAGGTTACTCCAGGTCATCATCTGGAGGCAGGCTGGCAGGATTGATGGCCAATGTCTTGTGGAACTTGATGCGGGGTCTGGCTTGGAGTGGCAGTGGCCAGCAATTAAATGATCTCTGGAGGAGATCACATCCGAGTAGGGGGTATGGGTACTCCAGCAGGAACAGAAACAAATGAGTTACAGTATTTTCCCCAAGGTCTATAGTCCTCTTTGAAGTCCAGGGGTAGGTTAGGGCCCCATTGGCTTGGTTAAAACTGAGTCTGCTGCACCACTGTCTATTAGGAAACTAACTAGTTTATCCCCTATTATTTAGTATTATTCTGGGTTTCAGAGGGCTCCGTTGGAAGGAGCCCTAGCCCTGTCATTTTCCTAAATTAAGTACAGCATTTTATTTTGTTTTTCTATACCTGACCTTTTCTCTGTCTTTTCTATTCCTAACTGGGACCTAGGCCTGTGGTCCTGACCCTTCCTTATATTTCCCTTCCTAGGGTGACCCTATTCTATGTGACCTGTTTCTCTTAAGGCTGCTATTACTACCTTTGCTAATTCAGCCAATTGGGCCAATAGGCCTTACAGGGGAACACGGTGAAAAGTGTTCTAAGGAAGCCCTTCCCCTGACAGTATTTGGGTCCTACCGTGGGCAGAGGAATGGGAACATTTCCTCTGACCCCAGGTTTACAAAAGGACACAGGAAAGGGGAGAAATATCTTAACATTGTTTACAGGGGGCAGAGTGTTGTTGTTTTTTTAACTCTCTAAGAGAATTTTGTATCCATGCCTGGGATCCCTAAAGTTCAGAGAAGCCTGTTGGAAACTAGTTGCTGTCAAACCTGCTGTGGACAAGCAGCCTGAGCTGGCATTTCAATGGTTAAACAGTTTGCCTGTGAGAATATTATTAAGCCTTGCAGAGAGGCATTGAGACTTCATCATAAAGAAGCTAGTACATCTGAACACATCTATATCTATTCAGACATTGGGTCCCCCTATACACAGGGGACACAGCAACTGAGGCTCTGAGAGAAGCCTGCCCTGCCGACAAGGCAGGGGAAAGCGGCAAAGAATCATCATCTTTTTTTATTCCTTTATGTCAATTTTTATTTTCCATCATTCATAAATCTTAAATCTTTATTATTTTTATAATTTTCTTTTCATAAAGCCCTTCTCAGGTGGAGACCCAAGTACATTAGAGATATCATTTTATTCATGCTATAGTAACTATAGCTCAGATTTATTTATTTATTTTTTCTATTTATATGTGAGTACATTATCGCACCATGAAAGAAAAATCTTTTTTAGTTAAACTAAAAAGAGCCTGATCTTTAGGCCTCTGGGGCTTAATTATGTTCTTTCTTTAAATAATTCAAGCATGACTTTACAAAATATATTATAAGCCCCTTTAAAGTGAGGACTGTTCACGTAACCCACAGCGTTAGCAGAGACCCACATATAAGAGGCATCTGTGCATCTGCTAAGTGAACAAATAATCACTCTTAGTTGTGTGTATGCTCTTGCATTTGGAGTGTGTTGTCCTCTTATCTATATTTCAGTGAGGAAACAGACTGTGTTAAGCCATCTGCACTGATTTGATTTCCTTTTATAAGGAGAGAACATAAATCTTTGAGGAATTTCAGGTCTTATTGGAATGACTCAAAACTAATTCCAGGTCAAGAAAAAGTTTCTTAAAATTTGAATCCTGGAAAGGTTGTCAAACATATTTGACCAAAAGATTATATAGTATTATATATATAATTAAATAGTATTCAATTGTTTATTTAAAGTGACAATGACAAATGTTAAACATAAGCATAGGTCAGTGAAACTTCAGTTCTTATGATTTAAAAATGGCTCTTTAAGGAATCAAGTACTTGATTAACATAACATAAAACCATTTCAATAACATATATATAACTTTTGCTTTCCAGGCAAATATTGGGAAAAAAATGTTTTCTCCTTTTAACAGACTGAAAAAGAACCAAATAAATTCTATATTAATTTATTTTATTCATGTATCTTATTAAATTTATTATTTATTTTATTTATAATTTCTTTCTAAGATTTCTCTTAACAAATCTTTTAATTTTCATAAACCTTTTTATCTAGTCAGAAATAACCAGTTTTAGAACAATTTTAAAAATATATATATTTCTATATCTTATATTTTCCTTTATTAAAACTATATAATTTCTTTTTAACCTAATCTGAACTTTTAACTTTTAGACACGTTGAATATTTTTTTCTTTTTTTTGACAAGTAATTAACATTCCTCTGATTAGTAAATATATTCATATTTTCAATAGACATTTTTTGAATCAATAGATCATTAACAGATCATTATTAACTAAATTCTTTTTCTAGCTTTTCTGTAATAAGAACCCAAAGTAGGCAAACTCAGTTTAATTGACATTTTAGTATACCTCAAGTGGGTCCTGAAGGATGGGATAGAATTTTCTTGGGGGCTGGGAGGAGTTAACTGTCCTTCAGGACAGGCAGAGGCATTGTTAACAAAACTTTTTTCCTTTCATTTGAACCTCCAGACACTGACATTTATAATCCAAATATTAATGTATACCTTTGATCAGGGTGGGGAACCCCGTACATAACGGACCTCACAGCAAACAAAAGACTCAAGTCAAAAGACCATTCGGATGGCTAATTAACTCAGAATGTTGGCCACTCCAACTCACAGAGGGTCCGGAGGACCCCAGGATTGGCTGGTATTCTGTAGCCTTGGGATCTCCTGTAAAAGTCAGAAAAGTTAGCAAGAATGCATTCAAGGGGGTACGGGGCGTTGACAGTCCTTTTCTCATCCTGCCGAAAGCAAAACAGTTAGAGCAGCAGAGAACACGGAACACAAATAGACAGACAACCGCGGTCAAAACACAAAATACTAATTTCAGAACAGACGCACCCGAAAATGCCAGATGGGTTTGAACAGACGCACCCGAAAGTGCCAGATGGAAACCCACCAGGTTTCCTGCACCCGAAAGTGCCAGATGCACACGAAAGTGCCAGATGCACCCGAAAGTGCCAGACACACCCGAAAGTGCCAGATGCACCCGAAAGTGCCAGATGGAAACCCACTGGGTTTCCTGCACCCAAAAGTGCCAGACGCACCCGAAAGTGCCAGATTAAAACAGATTGGTACCAATTTCAGAACAGATGGAAACCCACCGGTTTCCCAGGTCAGGAGTTGGCGTCCTGACCCTGAGGGGGAAGTGCGGTTGAGCGGCGTCCTGCCTGCAACAACCCCAGAACGCTCCGAAGCTACCGAACAGAAAACAGATGGAAGGGGAAAGCCCTTACCCAGATCCTCGAGGCTGAAGTCTTAGTCCAAATTAGCCGAATTGAAAGCCAGAATGAATGTAGGTGTGGAGGGTGAGGAGGCAGCCCTCTGTGTAGTCTGAGCAGGTCGACCCCATGGAAAAGGGGGACCTCGTGACTTAACTCACTGGGGCCTCCAAATGTTGTAACCCAGGAGATCGACCACACTCAGACTCCATTTTTCAGTTTTTGGGGATGTTTTATTACCTGCCCAGGGACTGCAGCCAACCTACACAGAGGAAAACTGCAGCCCTGAGCTCAGGGGGAGGGTTGCTTATATAGGGCAGGGGTCATTCAAGAGTTTAGCAGAGCAAGCAAGCTGCTTGTACAGAAGTGGAGGCAGTTAGCGATAAGCAGGAGGGAACGGAGGTGGGAGGGAGCTGAGGTGAAAGGGAACTGGGTAAACTGGGTCAGCATACATCTATTCTGCTATTCATTCCATTATCCAAGTTTTAAAAACTAACAAATTCGAGACGAATATCAGCGGTCAGTCAGGTGCAATACACACATGTTGAACAGTTACAGTTTTATGGGGTAAAGGGAGCTTCAGTTTCTCCCTATCAGTTTCTTTACAGAGCATGCAGGACACTCTGGCCTTGGGGCCGTTTCTGTCCTCCCTTTTCTTGAAGGATGTTGCTTTTCAAATTCCCAGTGAAGGTCAAACTCTGGTTAATTTTTATGGGGCTAAAGCCCTCTATAACATTCCCCATTGTTCATCTTGCTGTCTCTGAGGGTAAAGTAGTCCTGATATCAACCTCTGAGAAATGCTGTTTAAATGAAGACATCCAAAAGAACACTAAGGTGAGCAGAGCCAGTTTATAAGAAAAGTAGATAGGAAGCTGTTACAAGAACTACCTCTCCCCACAGACACAAAATAAAGTTATTAACTCAAATGCTGCTTCAGAGATAAAGAGGAAAGAGGATTTGACAGACTTTGAGGATGTTGAATTGGTAAAAATTTATTGTTAATATCTGAGGTTTCTGAAGCTGGGTTCTTAGGTGGGTGACACTATCCCAGAGAATCCTAATTATATTTCCTTCTTATAGATGTTTAACATATTGAGCCTAAGTAAATTTCTTTAAAAATCTAGGTACTAAAATTACCAAGGAATTTGGTAATTGAAGGAATTATGAAATAAGACAACACCAACTCAGCTGGGAGGCTCTTTTGTTGTGTGGGCAAGATTTTTAACCTGGTGCATATTTAAACTAATTCTATTTTTTCTCCTATTTTATATGGATGTTGTTAATTTCTAGAAGTTAAATTTCTAAAATAAAACTATAAAACTTTTTAAATTTTAGGACAGTGTTTACATGTATATCCTAAGAGTAAAGGTTGAAATTGGGATGTCACATGAGGTAGAGACTAATGTTTTTATGGATATTATACCCAACCCTCTGCCCCCCCAAAAGAAAAACAGTATGTTTGGTTTAAAATCCTCAGCTTCAGTTACAGTCTGTTGCATTTCTCTGAGTCCTTGTCCCAGAACACTCCTCCCCACACTTCCTCTGGCCACCTGAAGGAATCCTTCCTCACCTGATTGACTCCATGGCCATTCTTTTCTGATTTCTGAGCTTCCTGTTTCTTCCTTTTTACTTCTGACCTCTCACCTTCCTTCTAATCAAATCATCTCATTCTTCCTTCTCTTTTCAAATGCTTAGTCATTCCTCCACTTTAATGTGGCTATTTGTAATGTTCTCAACCCTCATCCTAGTAATAGCTTGAGATGTCATTATGAAATACTTTCTCATCAGAGACTTATGGTTTTATGTGAATTCATGGTCACTGAGTTAAACTCAGTTATAAATGATGGGCATGAAAAAGTAGCAGTGTTACCATTTTTACAAGCTAATGCACAAAGCATGAAGGACTCATTCTAGTTTATAATTTTAATGTACTATAGAGTTTACTTAGCATGTTTATTGCCAGCACCTTACTTGAAACTCACAACAGCTCTACACAGAAGGCAAGGCAGGTATTAAAATGCTACAACTATTTTCTTCTTTATACAAGTAAGTAAAAAATATTCTGTGATACCTAAGGTCATATTTTTCAGAGTCCCTAAGCCTCAGGTTTTTGGTCACACTTCAGGATTTTTTTTCCCTAGCTTGTGACATTCCCAAAAGTCTTAGAAATTGTTTAAAATGAGGTGGATAAAATGATAAAATGAACCAGCTATCCAGTTGATATAGGGTTGTTGTTTTTTTTTTTTATCCTCACCCGAGGATATTTTTCCATTTTTTGTACAGATAGAGTGGGAGGGAGAGAGAGGAAGGGAGAGAGAGAGAGAAACATCGACATGAAGGGACACATCAAGTGGCTGCCACCCGCACGACCAACCAGGGCCGGGGACAAACTGCAACCGAAGTACATGCCCTTAGCGGGAACCGAACCCGGGTCTCTCCGGACCGCAGGCCGACGCTCTAACCGCTGAGCCAAACTGGCCAGGGCTAGGGTCTTTTTTTTTAACACCTACAAAATGTATTATTAAACAAAAATAAAAGTTCAATGATTAAAATATCTTCTTCTCATCACATTTGTTAACTCATCAGCCTTAATTGTTGGTCTTCTATTGGTTTCTAAGCACTTAGCCATCCCAGAAAGTGAGACAGATCCTAGGAGCAGAAACACTGAACACCTGGAAGTAGTTCAAAGAAAAATAATAATATGGAGAATGGATAAGTCCATGTGGGAGGAAAGATTAAAGGAGCATGTGTATTTAATTGGGTAAGTAATAAATAATGAGCATGAGAGGAATATTATGAATATTTGAAAGGTACAAGTGCATTATCTGAGCTCAAAGTTGGTAGTAATAAAATTTTATTAAATTATAAACAAATGAGTCTATCTTAGTTGGTAAGAAGAAAGGAATCATCAAATTATAGTATTCTAAATAAAGTAGCATACATCATTTAAAACAATCTAACAAAGATTCAAGTTGGAATTATAAATAACACCCAAATCTGTGCATCCTTTTGTCAGTCTCCTGATGAGTGTGTTTGCCTTGTTGACATGCGCATTTTTTTGTGTGTGTGTGAACCCCTGAGGCTACTGGAAACCATGGACAAATCATCTGCCAGTGCTTTCTCTTGCCAACATGTTACACTAGGTTATATACATTCAAGTTTAATTAATGAGAAATAGCATAAACTATATATCACTAAATGTTACCAAGGTTCTTATCTAAAGGGCTTTCTTCCTTGTCTATGAATTATTGGGCTATTATACAGGAAACCATGTAATTTCCTAAAATAAAACACTACTATAGCATAATTGGGATATTCTGAAAAAAACTATTCACTCATTGAATGAAGCAAATAAAAGAATCAAGTTTTTCTGTTTTTGAATCAAGTTCAAGTTTTTGTTTTTCTGCTATGCGCCATCACCTTCTCCTTTTCTCTTTGACTTTCCTTTTGCTTGCCAGTAAAAAGATGTTTGGCCCAGCCAGTGTGGCTCAATGGTTGAGCATCAACCCATGCACCAAGAGGTCACCAGTTCAATTCCCAGTCAGGGCACATGCCCAGGTTGTGGGCCTGATCCCCAGTGGGGGATATGCAAGAGGTCGCTAATTGATGTTCTCTGTCATCGATGTTTCTATCTCTCTCTCTTTTTCTTCTCTCTCTAAAATCAATAAAGAAAATGTAAATAAATAAGATGTTTGAGTTTTTCAGAACACTTTCTTTCCACATCTCATCCAACCTCATTCATTTCCTACAGCACAATTGGGTCCTCTTGTGTTCCCTGTAATGACAAGCCATGTTTTTTTGGGATTATGTACTTTTTTAATTGTGCAGCATAGAAAACTCATTTTGATTGGAATGGAGAAATAATGAAATAACAATAACTTGGAAGTTTCTGTGTTTATCTTTGCCCAACATTTTTTATTTTGTTTGTGCTGGATAAATAATTGTATTTACATTTATTCTAAATTGATTACACTTGGCCACATAATAAAATGATCATGAGTTAATGGAGAGCCTATGAAGTGGCATGCACTATTTTAAGCACTGGAGATACAGAAATAAATCAAATGCATTCCCTCCCCTTGTGTCAGCTCAGTGTGTTTAAGTTCAGAAAGCACTATCACATCCTGTTATAATTCTGTATCTGAGCTAGAGGAAAGCATCGTAAGCCATGGGAAGACATAAAATGGAGCAACTAACCCCAATCGAGGGCACAAAACAGTCTTCCCTGAGGAGAGTACATGGTTTCAGTGACAGCTTCAATTTATGTGCTACTTCCTGGTTGACAAAATGTGCTCTCACTTGGTCCCTTGAAAATGTTTGTGGCATAAAGATTATTTATTGCTCTTTCTGTTTTGCACTTGACAGATCAGGTGCATAATGGCTTATGTGACTAGTTTAAGGTCACATAGAGCAGAAGGCAATGAGACTTGAGCCTATATTTTCTGGCTGAGAGCAGGGAATTCTTCTACTGTGCCAAGTTTAGAAGCCCTTCTCTTTTGGCTTTTTCAGACTCTTTAATCTAAATAAAAACTGAAGAAAAACAGTCTACATCAGTAAATCAGATTTTCACCAGAGGGGGCTTCTGCTAAGTTCTTCTTGGGCATAGCTAGTAGATACATTCAAAAGACTGTGCCACTGACATTTATTTTTTATTCATTTACTTTGGGCTCCCTCTAACAACATCTACTTTTCATTATATGCACCTTGGCAATAAAATAGATGTTCTGTTCTGCACTTCAGCATGTCCTTGCTCATCATTCCTCCAGTAAACTGTTAACTATTTATTTATTTATTTATTTATTTTATTTCATTTCTCAATTTTGGTCAATCATGTACTTTTGAAGAAAGCTTGGAGGGAGAGTTGCTTCTGGTATAGAATAAAGACAAACAGACAAGCTGGCCATTATTGCCATATGCCTGACTAGGAAAATGAATCAACCATTTCTAACGATGTGAGTTTAAATAAAGTAAATAAGAGAACTGTCCTTAGTGTCTGTTTATGCAGCTCTCTAAGCCCTCTGATGCTTTCTAATGCCCCTTTTAGAAGAACTGAGAGCCAAACACTTGAGTGCTATAAGTGATTGGGCAGATGAGAGTGCTCACATTAAGCTTTGTAGACCCTCGTTTTTGATGTTGGAGACTAATTTTTTATATCCTTTTTTATGAGACATGTTTACATCTGAATTCTTATCAACAATGCCCAGAGACAGCACCCACTGGAATATTCACTTTTTCATCATCAAACCTGCCACCCTGGACTGTCACTGAACAGGTGGGTTGAATGTCATTACACCCTAGAAGAGTAATTAAATGGCATTTTAACACGAGTGCTAAGTGTCTGTGGCAGTATAGGTATTTCTAAGTGGTTGACAGAATGATGTAACCATAACCTATCTAAGTGAAGCAGATTTGGTAGAACAGTTTCAATTATGTACCCAGAGAAAGATTTGGGCCAAATGCAGCTTCGTCAAATGCAGTGCAGTGAGTCTGAAAGCAGGTATAAATGTAGTGGAACCAGAAATTGCAGACCATGCAATTTGAAAATGTTTATCATCCAATATACTTTGAAGATCATAGACAGGGGCCAGCCTTGTTAAATAAGATACCATCAAAAAAATTACATTTTGGGTTAAGCCCAAAGAAGAAAAAAAAAATGATCACAGTTATGCTTTGCTTTTACAAATAAAATTAAATGCACCATGTAGCAATGAAAAAATAATTTACATATGTTATTAAAACTGTTGTAGCTCACTGTCCTTAGAATCCAACTTGTCTTTAAGCTGCCCTAATTAACAACCTCAGAGACAGCAAGATGAACAATGGGAATGTTATAGAGGGCTTTAGCCCCATAAAAATTAACCAGAGTTTGACCTTCACTGGGAATTTGAAAAGCAACATCCTTCAGGAAAAGGGAGGACAGAAATGGCCCCAAGGCCAGAGTGTCCTGCATGCTCTGTAAAGAAACTGATAGGGAGAAACTGAAGCTCCCTTTACCCCATAAAACTGTAACTGTTCAACATGTGTGTATTGCACCTGACTGACCGCTGATATCCGTCTCGAATTTGTTAGTTTTTAAAACTTGGATAATGGAATGAATAGCAGGATAGATGTATGCTGACCCAGTTTACCCAGTTCCCTTTCACCTCAGCTCCCTCCCACCTCCGTTCCCTCCTGCTTATCGCTAACTGCATCCGCTTCTGTACAAGCAGCTTGCTTGCTCTGCTAAACTCTTGAATGACCCCTGCCCTATATAACCAACCCTATCCCTGAGCTCAGGGCTGCAGTTCTCCTCTGTGTAGGTTGGCTGCAGTCCCTGCGCAAGTAATAAAACATCCCCCAAAACTGAAAAATTGAGTCTAAGTGTGGTCGATCTCCTGGGTTACAACAAAAACAAATTTTTTTCTCTAATGTAATTAGCTAAAAAGATTCAAATACAACTAAAAATAATTTTTCCAATTTCTTTTCCTATCTTGACCAATTCAAAATATTTCCTTTCAAGCGATGTCTTGTCTTTCAGTTGTTTATTAATTCAGCAGAAAGCTGTGAATGCCTGATAGTTGTTTGTCTTCCATAGAACATCCACCAATGTAAATATATTGGAGATGGCAAAAATCACCTAAATTAATAAATGGTTGCCTTACCCCCTTGAGGACAAAATGAGCTGAGAGAACTTATCAATATGTCCTAAAATAACAAAGGATGTGAGAGAAAACTATATTTTATCATATGGTATGCTATCACCATAAACATCAGCTAATATCACCTATTCATCAGAGAAAATTTCTCAAAGATGCCTTTTTTTAAATTGATTTGAGAGATGGAGAGAGGGAGACAGAGAGAGGGAGAAAGAGAGAGAGAGAGAGAGAGAGAAACATTGATTTGTTGTTCCACTTATTTATGCCTTCATTTGTTGTATCTTGTATGTGCCCTGACCAGATCAAACCCCCAACCTTGCCATATTAGGATAGCACTCTAACCCATTGAGAACCTGGCCAGGGCTTTTTTTCTTCTAGTATACCCATTGTTTTGCTTTATTTTCAGCATGGAAACCAGTTTAAAGGTTCCTTTGGCTCCAATGAGTAAAAGCTTATTGACTCATGAAATAATATTAATCCATTGAGCCAATATTTGCTAGTATTGTCACTCCTTAAATTCAATTATTAAAACTGCAACTGGGCTATGAAGGAATAATTTGAAGACAGTGAAAGGAATATCTGCTACTTCTTTCACTTCCCGAAACTCAGTATGACTGCCATACGTGGACATTTATCACAGCCTAATAATAATGATATTAATAATTAGACACCTAGTCTTTAACAAAGCAAGAACCCAAAGCTTACTATATTTTGACATTATTAGAGAATAAGATGATGCTCTTCACCACCTACTTACTGTCCAAGCTCACCAAAATATACTTTGTTGCCTTCAGGAAATAGACATTCTTCTGTATTGCTGGTGAGGATGCAAATGATTTTATACCTAGTAAGGAAAATTTAGTGACATCTACCAGAACTACATAGGCATTTGTCTTTCAATACAGTAATCCCTTTATTAGGAACTGATCCTTGAGATAGACCACCAAGAATGTAAAAATGTATGTGCACCTGGTTATTCATTGCAGCATTACCTCTAATTACAAAATATTGGAAACCATCTAAATGTCCAAGCCTATGACACTGAATACACTATGATTCAAAATGTGCACATAGTGGAGCATTCTGTGGTGTAAAATAGATTGTGGAAGATCTACAAACTGATAAGGTATAATCTGCAGAAAATATTATTAAATAAAATGTGAAATTTAAACGGGCTTATTCAATGTGCTAGTGCTTGAAAGAAAGAAAGGAATACAGGAAAAATATATATCTGGTTATTGCTGCATGGAAAAACTCAGGGAATAGAAAATAGAAAACAATGAGGTTAGGTGGTGGTATTAATGGGGTTAAAGGGAGAAAATGACACCTTTGAGTGTGTCTTTTACAAAATATAGTTCTGAATTTAAAAGTATATCAATATTATTTAAAATAAAAAATAAAATTAAGTGAATAAGAATGAGAAGAGGAGAAACCAAACAATGAAAACAAACTATATGAATGTTTGTATTTCAAGTAAAATGATAACTAAGCTGAAGGAAGAGAGGGATGGAGGGAGGGAGAGAGGAAGGGAAAAGAGACGGGAAAAGGAAGAGAAAATAGAATACATAAAAATAGAAACAAGAATTAATCCAAGTAATTTATGAACATAGTATTTTACTATATAACTTTAATCTTGTGCACGGTGGGGTGTGTTGTAGGGAAAAATTGGTAAGGAACACTTAACTCAGTTTCACCCATACCGGTTTATTACACTGGTATGGGTGAAACAATTTTGAACTTTTTGCATCTAAAGTAGATTGAATACAGGAGTCCATGGTTGATTTTGTTGGGAACTAGGTTTTCACTGTAGTGGAAGGAACATATAGATAGAGAATGGGGAAAGAATTTCTGAGGGCTGGAACTGGAGTATGGAGTTTTGGGATAAACCTACAGTTTCTGAAATACCTATTTGCATGTGCATGTGTGTTTATATGTACATGTAAATATTTGTGTGTGTATTATGTATGCATGTACACATATATTTCTCAGCTGTGTCTGCTGAAATGACCAAGATACCCACGAGCAGAGAGTGTAACTGGTGCTGGGGTCTTGGCCTCTATCATGATTTCTCACTAAAAGGAATGAAGATGTCTCAGGGAAATGGCTTGTGTCAGGGAGGAACAAAGTGCATACAAGATGAACCTGGAATATCTTGCTATACCAGAAGGAAAGCAAGTACAAATAAATTTTTAAAAGATTAAGAATTGTCAGAAGGACACAGGAGCTAGCTTAAAGGGGTTTCAGCTAGTCAGATTTAGAACAGAATAACCAAGTATGGGTAAACATCTTAAATCATGGAAAATGGGAATGCATGTCCAAACCAACAATGGAGCAAGGAAGCACATAGATGGAGTGGGGTGGAGGTTCTTCTTTTGGTAAAGGCAGGGTGATAAATGCAGAGGAAAATCATTATTTTATAACAATCAGGATAGATTAGATGAAACAAGAATCATCCATATCTGCTAAGTTCAGGGAAAAATCTACTGAGGATCAAGATACTTACATGGTCTCTAAGTGTCTTCTTACAGACAGCTTATTATTTGCAAGGGGAAGAGACAGTAATTATATAGTGAAGAAGTCTAATAATAACCAGACCAGGTGATCAAAATAAACATAACTAACAAGGGACAGATGATCATAGGTGGCTTCAGGTATGAGGCCCTGAGAAGGACACAACTTTATGTATGCGATATGCCAGTTGAGAATGCACATTCTAAATTTAATCATAAGGAAATGTTAGACAAACACAAAATAATAAACTTTTTGAAAGGAAGGGATTCTTTCTTTAAAATATGTCACTGTCATAAAAGGTGGAGAAAGATTGCAAGGATGTTTCAGAGTAAGGAGACTAAGAACACATAACCACTAATTGAGACACCTGATCCTAGACTGGATCCAATAGTGGAAAGAGGAAAATATTATTAATACAGATTTTATTTAAGGACAGTATAGTCTCTCTATTTTTAGGATATGTACACTGAACCATTTAGGGGTAAAAGTCAATAAAGTATGAAACTTATCCTCATGTGGTTAGATATATATTTATACATGGAGTGGATCAAATGATGTAAAATGCTAATTACAGTTGCATCTTGGTGAAGGATAAATGGGTGTTCTGTGTACCAGTTTTGTTTTTACTAAGTTTTATTACCTTGAAATAACTTCCAAATTTTTTAATTAAAAAGTTTAGTTTGGCAATCAACACTTCCTGTTCACAAACAAATAGGTGACCAATATAGAAAATTTTTTGGTTGAGAAATGTTCTCCTTATAGATATGAATAAAACACCAGAATGACCTGAGATTAGAAACAAACCAATCTGCCCACAGATAAGAATAAAATACACCAACTGAACAGCAATGCTTGGAGGGGGGGTGGCAAAAGATAACTGAGAAAAATAATTTTAATTATTTTTAACTAAATTAATATGGTAGAAAATTTTAGAAAGACATTGAAATTACTGGAAGCTATTATGTAGGCAGAGTAATCAAAGGATAAAAACCAAACATGTGCTTGTTGTAATAAAATGGTTTAATAGGAGACCTTGAAAATAGACTAAAGCAAATCTTTCACATCAAAGAACAATACTTCAAAGATGAAAAATCTAAGAGAAAACTTTGGAGATATAAAACAATACAAAACACACACAAAAAAAAAGAAAAGAAAAGAAAAGAAAAGAAATGTAAAGTTTACTAATAGCTTTCCCATAATGGGAAAACAAAGAAATTTAAGGCATATGTGTGTGAGAGTGGAAAGGAAAATCAAAGAAATAACAGAAAAATTTCTCATGCCTGAAAAAAGATTTTGACGTTCAGGACACTGCCTATTGCAACTAATGACAAAAATCTTTATCTACATATATCATGGTGAAATTATAAAACACAAAGGGTGAAGAAGATACTGAAAACTTCTGAAAAACAGAGAGAACAATGAAAACTAAGATTTTATACAAAGGAAAGATAATCTTCTTTTTGCAGATATTAATGAGCAAAAAATGCCACAACACTGTAGCAGTGCCTTACACATTTGAGAGAAATTAACTTGAATCTATCTCCAAATTACCAAACAAGCGCATGAGCCAATAATTATATTTTTAACCAATACTTCTCAATCAATTTTGATACCTGACTTCAGCAAAACTAAAAAAAAAAAGAAAGAAAGAAAAAGAAAGAAAGAAAGAAAATCTAAGTAAGAGTGTTTCAAAGACTTGGACCTCAAGAAAAAATTAACTAAATCAGAAATGAGAATAGATTCTGAGGAAGTCTTAGCCACAGCAATCAGGAAAAAAAATAAAAGGGATCCAAATGGGAAAGGAGAAAGTGAAACTGTCATTATTTGCAGATGACATGATATTATACATAAAATACCCTAAAGACTCCATCAAAAATCTACTAGTCTTAATAAATAAATTTGAAAAAGTAGCAGGATACAAAATTAACATAAAAAAATTGACATCATTCTTATATACCAATGATGAACTCACAAAAAGAGAAACTGAAAAAAAATCCAATTTACCATCGGGGCAAAAAAATTAAGATACCTAGAAATAAACTTAACCAAAGAAGTATAGGACCTATTTGCAGAAAACTACAGGGCATTGAAAAAAAAAATAAAATAAAGGAAGATACAAAAAAGTGGGAGCACATACCTTGTTCATGGATTGGAAGAATTAACATCATTAAAATGTCCATATTACCCAAAGCAATCTATAGATTCAATGCAATCTCCATCAAAATATCAACAACATATTTCACAGAACTAGAACAAATACTTCAAAAGTTCATATGGAACCATGAAAGACCACAAATAGCCAAATAGCGTGGTACTGGCACAAGAACAGGCATATAGACCAGTGGAACAAAACAAAGAATCCAGAAATAGACCCAAGGCAATATGCTCAATTAATATTTGACAAAGGTGGCAAGAGCATACAGTGGAATAAAGACAGCCTCTTCAATAAATGGTGTTGGGAAAATTGGACAGCTACATGCAAAAAAATGAAAATAGACCATCAACTTACACCTTACATGAAAATAAACTCAAAATGGATAAAAGACTTAAATGTGACTCATGAATCCATAAAAATTCTAGAAGAAAATATAAGCAACAAAATTTCAGACATCATATGCAGCAGAATTTTCACTGATACATCACCTAAGGCAACAGAAACAAAGGGAAAAAAATGAACACATGGGACTACATCAAACTTAAAAGCTTCTGCACAGTAAAAGAAACAACCATAAAAATAAAAAGGCAACCCACTGTATGAGAGAACATCATTGCCAATGATACATGAGATAAGGGTTAATTTCCAAAATATATAGAGTACTCATACAATTCAACAAAAGGAAGACAAAGAACCTAATTAAAAAATGAGCAGAGGAGCTGAGTAGACACCTCTCCAAACAGGACATACAAATGGCTAAGAAACATATGAAAAAATGCTCAACATCACTAATCATCAGAGAGATGCAAATCAAAACAACAATGAGGTATCACCTCACACCTGTCAGAATGGCTGCCATCAACAAATCATCAAACAACAAGTGTTGGCAAGGGTGTGGAGAAAAGTGGACTCTAGTGCACTGCTGGTGGGAATGCAGACTGGTGCATCCACTATAGAAAACAATATGGTGTTACATCAAACAATTAAAAATTGAACTTTCATTTGATCCAGTGATCCCACTTCTAGGACTATACCCTAAGAAGCCCAAAACACCAATCAGAAAGAATATATGTACCCCCATGTTTATAGCAGCACTGTTTACAATAGCTAAGTACTGGAAACAGCCCACGTGTCCATCAGTAGACGAATGGATTAAAAAGCAGTGGTACATATACACAATGAAGTACTATGCAGCTGTAAGAAAGAAAGATTTCTTATCCTTTGAGACAACATGGAGGGATCTGGAAAGTATTATCTTATGTGAAACAAGTCAAGCAGAAAAAGACAAATACCACATAATCTCACTTATATATGGAATGTAATGAATATAACAGTCTGAGGAATATGGTAGACCCAGAAACACGGAAGTAGGGTACAAACTGACAACCTTCAGAAGAGGAATGGTGGGGGAGGGAAGAGATAAACCACAGAACTTATATGCATGTACACATAACCAATGGACATGGACAACAAAGTCAGGGATGGGGCAGGGGAAATGGGGAGAAGGGTGTCCATGGGGTAAAAAAAGAGAAACATCTGTAAAAAATTAAATTAAAAAAAGAAAAAAAGAAATTCTACCTGAAATCCAGGTAGACGTTATTTCATCACAAGATTAATTTCTGCTGTTTGGGGTGACCTCTCCAAATCTTACCTGCAAACGCCCATCTGGCTCCCATCAAGCCAGGACCTAGAAAGGAGAAGCAGATAGACGCTGCCAGGGTCTGACTGCAGGCCCTAAGCCCATGGCTCCTCACAGGGATCCTGTCCTCTCCCGATCTCTGCATCCAACAAATATGGAGTCTCAGTCCACGGGGGCTCCTGGGATTTTTTTAACCTCATTCCTTTCTGGCCTTCAAGTTTTTTTCCTGCCACTCTCCCTTATGTAACCAGAGTTAGATTCTCTCCCACCCCCACACCTCATATTCAACCACCTCAGATCCATGGCATGTGTCAGTCTGCCCCTTGGAGCCTGAGTCAGAGAACACACAGCACCGCCTGTGCAGAATTAGTTTCAGAATGTCTCTTTCCAGACCAACTGGGGCACTCAGAACTCATATCTGGCTCCCCTGGTTCGCGGTTCCAGCTGTGTTGTCCCTATGTCCCTGTACTCTGAGGAGTTTGGGAGCCTGAACTAAGTCCTTCTCACTTCAGGCAGAGCTCAGATCTCACAGCAACTCTGTGAAGGTACTTCCCTTTCTATCCTGTACCTGTATGCTACAAGGCCTTACCAGAGATGTGCATGGGTGTCTCCCAATGGGCCCAATCTGAAGTCCTCCACCCACAGGGTGCCAAAGGAGGCAGCTGGTTTTAGGAGCTATGCCACCTTCAGAAGCAACTCAGACACCCTGTCCAGGATCTCAGCCTAAGTTACTGCTGTCCTGTTGCCCAGTTCTCTTCTAAGACTAGCTAGCCCCAGAAGAGGAAAAATGGCGGCAGAGTGAACGAAAGCTACAGAGACCATCTCCCAGAACCAAACTGGAATTACAACTATAACACAGACAAATCAATGGGAAAAGCAACAGAAAAGCAGCTTGGAGGACCATATAACGAGGGACACTGACTCCATCCCGGTAGGCTTGCGAAGGCGCATGAGGGGGCTGGGAACCCATGGTCAACAGCTCCGCAGCTGCCTTAGATGGGAGCAGTGCCCTCGGGTCACACTCCCAAGCGGCTCCACAGCGCAGAGCCTGACAGAGGCTAAAACAGCCACAGCCACTCACCTTGGGCTCCGGCAGAGGGAGGGAAGACTGGACTGGAGCTGTGTCAGGACACTCGGGATATGGAGGGTGCTCAGAGCTTTGGCTGAGTGCAGCCACTCAGGACAGTGGGCATATTGCTCCTTCCTAGGGCTCTGAGAGAGGCAGCAGCCCCTCCCTCGGAGATCCAACCCCACCCTTCGGGCCAATGAAGTGCTAATTGAGGCTCACTAACAACCAGCATCTGCCCCACCCTTGGGAAATCCCCTTGTGCTAAGCACCTGAGGGAGCTTTTCAATCAACTGCCAACCAAAAACTCATCAAGTAACCTAGACTGCTAGCCTCCAGGCAAAAAACTAGAAGATAACAGAACCTTTCCTGGGCTGGCAACTTTAACCAGGAAAGTAAGACTTGACAGTGGTGTTCAACATGGGTCCTCCCTCCCTCATCTAAACACAGGAGAGGGAGCCACACACAGCAGAACACCAACACCCACAGCAAAAACTTGACAGGCTCCAAAGCCCACAGTGATAGCCAAAATGGTGAAACACAGAAACAGAAGCCAAATGAAAGAGCAAGAGACCTCCACCGAAGATGAGATCAATGTGGAGCAATTAGGCATGTTAACAGCTAGAATTCAGAGCCATGATCTTGAGGAAGCTGAACAGCATGAGTAAACACATAGAGACACTGAAAATAAGCCAATAGGAAATTAAAAACCAACAAGAAGAGATAAAAAAAATGACATATCAGAAATGAAAACACATTGGAAGGATTAAAAAGCAGAGTAGAGGAAGCTGAGGACCGGATCAGTGAATTAGAAGACAGGGTAGAAAAAAATCAACCAATCAGAAAACCAAAAGGAAAAAACGATTAAAAAACAGGAAGACAGCTTAAGAGAACTATGGGACAACTGGAAACGTAATAATATTCACATCATAGGAGTCCCCGAAGAAAAAGAAAATGAACAAGGGATAGAGAATATATTCAAAAAAATAGTGAGAGAAAACTTCCCTAATTTGGTGAAGGAAGAAGGCATTCAAGTTCAAGAAGCACAGAGAGTCCCAAGTAAGAAGAACCCAAACAGGCCCACACCAAGACACATAGTAATTAAAATGCCACAAATTAAAGACAAAGAGAGAATCCTAAAAGCAGCAAGAGATAAGCAACAGGTTACCTACAAAGGGAACCCCATAAGGCTCTCAGCTGACTTCTGACAACAAACACTACAGGCCAGAAAAGAATGGCATGAAGTAATCAAAGTCATGAAAAACAAGGATCTGAATCCAAGACTACTCTACCCAGCAAGGCTATCATTCAAAATAGAAGATCAAATAAAGAGCTTCCCAGACAAAAAAAAAGGCTAAGGGAATACATTAGCACCAAACCAGCACTGCAAGAAATGTTAAAAGGACTGCTGTAATTAGCAGTAGAAATGGGAAGAAAAATAGAACCACACTAAACAAAAATGGCAATAAATAAGTATATATCAATAATCACCTTAAACGTAAATGGATTGAATGCTCACATAAAAAGACACAGAGTAGCTGATTGGATAAGAAAGCATGACTCATCTATATGTTGTTTACAAGAGACCCACCTCTCAACAAAAGACTCACATAGGTTGAAAGTGAAAGGATGGAAAAAAATTTTCCAAGCAAATTGAAAGCAAAAAAAAGCTGGGGTAGCAATTCTCATATCTGATAAAATAGATTTCAAAATGAAGACCATAACTAGAGACAAAGATGGCCACTACATAATATTGAATGGATCTATCCAACAGGAAGATATAACCTTGATAAACATATATGCACCCAATATAGGAGCACCAAAATATATCAAAAATCTTCTGGAGGACTTCCAAGGAGAAATTGACAACAATACAATAATAGCAGGGGATTTCAACACCCCGTTGATAGCACTGGATAGATCCTCTAGGCAAAAAATTAGCAAGGAAACAGAGACACTAAATGAAGCACTAGACCAAGTGGATTTAATAGATATCTACAGAGAATTACACCCCAAAACTACAGAATACACATTCTTCTCAAGTGCACATGGGACATTCTCAAAGATAGACCACATGATAGGACACAAACTAAGTCTCTACAAGTTCAGGAAGATTGAAATCATATCAAGCATCTTCTCAGATCACAATGGCATGAAACTAGAAATCAATTGCAACAAGAACATGCAAAGACATTTCAACACATGGTGGCTAAATAGCATGTTATTAAACAATGAATGGGTCACCAAGGAGATCAAGGAAGAAATTAAAAACTTCCTGGAAACCAATGAAAATGAACACAGAACAACACAAAATCTATGGGATGCAGTGAAAGTAGTTCTGAGAGGGAAGTTCATAGCACTACAGGCCTACCTCAAAAAACAAGAAAAATTTCTAATTGACTGTCTAACCTCACAACTTACAGAATTAGAAAGCAAGCAAAAAGAAAACCCCAGAGCAAGTAGAAGGAAGGAAATAGTAAAGATCAGAGCAGAAATAAATGACATAGAGACCAAAAAAACAATTCAAAGGATCAATGAAACAAAGAGCTGGTTTTTCGAAAAGATAAACAAGATTAATGGACCCTTAGCTAGACTCACCAATAAACAAAGAGAGAGAACCCAAATACACAAAATCAGAAATGAAAGAGGAGAAGTAACAACCTACACCACGGAAATACAAAAGATCATTAACAACTACTATGAACAACTATATGGCAACAAATTCAACACTCTAAGCGAAATGGACAAATTTCTAGAAACACACAGTCTCCCAAAACTATTCCCGGAAGAGATAGAAAACTTGAACAGACCAATAACAACTAAGGAAATTGAAGAGGTAATCAAGACTCTCCCAACAAACAAAAGCCCAGGCCCGGTGGCTTCACGGGGGTTTTACCGAACATTCAAAAAAGAACTAACACCCATTCTCCTCACACTATTTCAAAAAATTCAAGAAGAATGAAGACTTCCAAACACGTTCTATGAGGTCAGCATAATTCTAATTCCAAAACCAGAAAAAGACACTACAAAGAAAGAACACTACAGGTCAATATCCCTGATGAACATAGACGCCAAAATTCTGAACAAAATATTAGCAAATCGGATCCAGAAATACATCAAAAAAATTATTCAACATGACCAAGTGGGATTCATTCCAGGGATGCAAGGCTGGTACAATATTCGCAAATCAATAAACGTGATACACCACATAAACAAAATGAAGAATAAAAACCACATGATCATATCAATAGATGCTGAAAAAGCATTCGACAAAATCCAGCATTTATTTCTGATAAAAACGCTCAGCAGTGTGGGAATAGAGGGATCATATCTCGACATAATAAAGGCCATATATGAAAGACCTACAGCCAACATCATACTCAATGGACAGAAACTAAAAACATTTCCATTAAGAACAGGAACAAGACAGGGATGTCCACTTTCACCACTCTTATTTAACAGTAATGGAAGTTTTAGCCACAGCAATCAAACATAAGGAAAAAATAAAAGGAATCCAAATTGTAAAGGAGGAAGTAAAACTGTCATTATTTGCAGATGACATAATATAATACATAGAAAACCCTAAAGACTCCATCAAAAATCTACTAGACTTAATAAATGAATTTGGCAAAGTAGCAGGATACAAAATTAATGTCAAGAAATCGACGGCATTCTTGTACACCAATGATGAACTCACAGAAAGAGAAACTGAAAAAACAATCCCATTTACCATCACGCCAAAAAAATTATGATACCTAGGAATAAACTTAACCAAAGAAGTAAAGTACCTATTTGCAGAAAACTACAGGTCATTTAAAAAAGAAATAGAGGAAGATATAAAAAAGTGGAAGCACATACCCTGTTCATGGATTGGAAGAATTAACATCATTAAAATGTCCATACTACCCAAAGCAATCTATAGATTCAATGCAATCCCCATCTAAATACCAACGACATATTTCATAGAACTAGAACAAATACTTCAAAAGTTCATATGGAACCAAAAAAGACCCCTAATAGCCACAGCAATCTTGAAAAAAAGAGAACAAAGTAGGTGGGATCACAATGCTAGATATCAGGTTATACTACAAAGCGACTGTTACCAAAACAGCCTGGCACTGGCACAAGAACAGGCTTATAGACCAGTGGAACAGAACTGAAAACCCAGAAATGGACCCAAGGCAATACGGTCAATTAATATTTGACAAAGGTGGCAAGAGCATACAGTGGAGTAAAGACAGCCTCTTTAATAAATGGTGTTGGGAAAATTGGACAGCTACATGCAAAAAAATGAAACTAGACCATCAACTTACACCATACACAAAAATAAACTCATAATGGATAAAAGACTTAAATGTGACCTGTGAATCCATAAAAATTCTAGAAGTAAATGTAGGCAACAAAATTTCGCACATCATACGGAGCAGAATTTTCACTGATACATCACCTAAGGCAACAGAAATAAAGGAGAAAATGAACACATGGGACTACATCAAACTCAAAAGCTTCTGCACAGCAAAAGAAACAATCATCAAAATGGAAAGGCAACCCACTGTATGGGAGAACATCATTGCCAATGATGTATCAGATAAGGGGTTAATTTCCAATATATAGAGAGTGCTCCTACAACTCAAGAAAAGGAAGACAAAGAACCCAATTAAAAAATGGGCAGAGGAGCTGAATAGACACCTCTCCAAACAGGACATACAAATGGCCAAGAGACATATGACAAAATGCTCAACATCACTAATCATCAGAGAGATGCAAATTAAAACAACAATGAGGTATCACCTCACACCTGTCAGAATGGCCGCCATCAACAAATCATCAAACAACAAGTGTTGGCGAGGGTGTGGAGAAAAGGGGACTCTAATACACTGCTGGTGGGAATGCCGACTGGTGCAGCCTCTATGGAAAACAATATGGTGTTACCTCAAAAAATTAAAAATTGAACTTCCATTTGACCCAGTGATCCCACTGCTGGGAATATACCCTAAGAAGCCTGAAACACAAATCAGGAAGAATATATGTACCCCCATGTTCATAGCAGCACTATTTACAATAGCTAAGATCTGGAAACAGCCCAAGTGTCCACCAGTAGATGAATGGATAAAAAAGCCGTGGTACATATACACAATGGAGTACTATGCAGCGGTAAGAAAGAAAGATCTCTTATCCTTTGGGACGACATGGAGGGACCTGGAAAGTATTATCCTAAGTGAAACAAGCCAAGCAGAAAAAGACAAATACCACATGATCTCACTTATATAGGGAATATAATGAACATAACAGTCTGAGGAATACAGTAGACCCAGAAACATGGAAGTAGGGCACAGACTGACATCCCTCAGAAGAGGGGGTGGGGGGGTGGGGGGGTGAGAAGAGATAAACCACAGAACTTATATGCATGTATGCATGACCAATGGACATAGACAACTAAGCCGGGGACAGGGCGGAGGTGGGGTCGGGTGGGGGGTGCCAATGGGGTAAAAAGGTAAAATATCTGTAACAAAAAAATAAATAAAAATTTCATAAAAACAAAAACAAAAACAAAACAAAACAAAAAAAATAAGACTAGCTAGCCCCTAGGAAGCTCTTTTGATTCGATTCATCCCCTACTGCCACAGGCAGAGATGGTCACACACTCTTGTGTCCAACCTGGGCATCCCACCTTAATCATCATCTTGCAATTTTTATATTTATACGACTATCTTTACTGGAGTGCGAGCTTCTTGTAAGAAGAAATGCATCTCAGTGGTTCTGTTGCTCCTGATGATGGGAATAAAATTGTCCTCTGCGGTCGATTTGAAATAAATAAATAAATAAATAAATTCCTGGTCTGATAATTCCAAAAACAAACAAACAAAAAAAGCAAAACAAGAATAAATTCCAAGATGATTTCCGTGCATAAAGTTTAAGTAACTAAGTTCATGTTCAGAAGGTAGATTCCATTCTAAAGAAATACAAGTGTTTTTAATCAATTAAAAAATATAAAAAACAAGTAGAAATTTCACGTGAACAATAATCCTGTAAATGTATGGTCTAACCTTAAGAGAAAAAGATAACATAAATATGCAATTTAAAGCAAATAAGACAGTCTATAAATTATTTAATAATCCACAATTGTGCTCCAAACCAAAAGGGACCACATCTGCCCTGTCCTTTGTTGAATTTTTAATACCTATCACAGTGCCTGGCACATAGGTGCTCAAATATATGAGCACATCTAATAATTATCACATCTATATGACATTTTTGGGACAGTAAAGCTATAGTGACACAGAGTGTAGCAGTGTTGCCAGGAGTTAGGGGTGGGAGATGTAATTATCAGGAGAAAGTGCAAGGCATTTTCTTGGGGGTGATGCAACTGTTCTCTGTTCTGATTATGGTGACAGTTACAGAATTTATACATATGTTAAATTCATAGATGTGCATCCCCCCAAAAAAAGGTCAATTTTACTGTATGATCATTTTAAAAGTAAGATAAATATTTTTTAAATGTTCAGTTATATAAACCAGCACTACATGCAACACACAAAGCTTTTTTCTCACCCCCAAAACACTCACTTGCATTGTCCATTTTCAGTTAACTATCCTTAACATCTATTCTTTTCTCTTAAAAATTTGCCTTTTTCTAAATGTTATATAGATTCATGCATGGAGTATGCAATTGTTTTGGTCAGTTTCTTTTCACTAACCATATTGTATATAAGATTTATGCATATTATTGTATATAATAAAAGTCTGCTCTTTTTATTGCTGTATAGTAAAACTGTTATAAATGCCCAGCTGGTGTAGCTCAGTGGTTGAGCATTGACCTATGCATCAAGAGGTTGGCGGTTCGATTCCTGGTCAGAGCACATGCCCAGGTTGTGGGCCAAATCTCCAGTGGGGGACATGCAGAAGGTGGCCAACAGATGTTCTCTCTCATTGATGTTTCTATCTCTCTTTCCCTCTCTTTTCCTCTCTCTCTAAAAATAAATAAAGAAAAATACCCTGCTATAAACATTTACATACAGGTTTTTGGGTGAACATAAATGATTGATGATTAGTCATATTAAGCATCTTTTTGTGTGCTTATTTGCCATTTGTATGACTTTGATGAAGTATCTGTTAAAAGAGTTTGTCCATTATTGGGCTTTGAGAATTATTAACCTATACTAGATAGGGTTTTTTGGTTTGTTTATCTTAGTTTTGTTTTTGTTAATCCTCAACTGAAGATGAAACATTGATGTGAGAGAGACACACTGATTGGTTGCCTCCCAAGTGACCCCAACCAGAGCCAAGAATTGAACCTGTAACCCAGGTACATGCCCTTAACTGGAATTGAACCCATGACCCTTCAGTCTGCAGGCTGATGCTGTAATCACTGAGTCAAACTGGCCAGGGCTAGATGGAGGTTCTTGATCACATATGTGATGTGCAAGTATTTTCTCCCAGTGTTTATGAAATTCAACTGTTCATTCTTTTGTGTGTATCCAAAAATAATTTGCCTAACCCTAAACCAAATATTCTTTACTATGTTTTCTTTCAAAAATATTATAATAATACCTTTTACATTTAGCTCTATGATAAATTTTAAGTTAATTATTTGGATAAGTGGAGAGGCATAGGTTAAAGTTTATTCAGAGAAAAGTTTAGGAATATTAAGAATAAGATGATATCAGACCATGACGTCCAGAGGTCACTATAAAAAGTTTGAGAGATAGAGAGATGAAGGTCTGATTTATATATTAAAATATATAAGAAAGAAACAAGAAAGTAGATATCCAGTCATAAGTGACCACCTGGGAATCTTGTGCTTCTTGTGTTCACTGTGTAAACTGTGAGGTGAGGCATGGGTCCTGATGCTTGTTTGACTTTTTTATGTGTAAGGCAATAAGCATTGGGATGTTACAGACTAAGTCTGTGTGACTCCCCAGATTATCTCTGCCATGCCTACATTCTCTTCTTTAAGGTACAGTCATTTCTTATACTGTCTAGCTAAAAAGTTATGGAAATGACTTGTGTTATTCTTTTGGTCATTGTGCCAGCTGAATGTCACTTTTATTACCACCACTACCTGGGGAGAAACCCTACTTGGTAGAGTTGGCAGAAACAGATACATAGAATTTCTTTGCTCCTCAATGGGCACCTGTAGGGCATGGTCATACTCCACAATGACAGAGGTAGTAAGCCTGTGGGGTGGATTTTGACTGGTTGGAGACTTGGGGAAAGAGATCTAGCAGATAAATACACCTCCCTTCTTTTCCCAGGGTCATAATATTTCAACTTCCATGAAATGTAATACTTTCTTATTGCCTCTTTGCAAATATTTCATGAGTGTAAACAATGAGTTGCATTTATCTGGAAGCTATGGTTATCTTAATAAATATATTCATGCATTTGCTCTCTCTTTCCTTGCCATACTTCCCATTGTCTCATGATAAATTTCCTGGGATTGTATTCTCTAATGAAGGGTTAGCATGGAAGCTTCTCCTTCATGTGGCTTTCTGGAAAATGCAGGTGAAATCAATGAAAGAGGGAAGACAGGAGCATAATCTCACAAGAAGTGAAGGAGTTTTCTGGTAGTCTTATGGAGTTATTTAGTGGCACCATTGATGGATCTGGACCATACACTCTGGAAGCTCAGCTAATGACAGTGTAGAGATTACTAAGCATCTAAATTAATTATATAATCAGAATAGTCATATATAACCAAAGGGAGACACAAAGAGATGTGTGTATATGATACCCCTTTCCAAAATAGCAAATAATAATTGCAAAGAAAAGTATTATAAAAGAGAGAAAAGAGTTGAAAATAAAGTTCTCTTTCAAGGTGTAACCAGCACATTTTGATTAATTTGGCCAGAGTTATCATTTAAAATCTTTGAAGAAGACTTTTTGCTGATATCATATATTCAATAAATACCATTATCAGTCAAGAAGAAAGTTGTTGCCTTCCATTTATTTTTAAATGTGGAAGGCTTTGGTATGGTATTTATCAGCTAATTTCAAATCAAATTCACATTGGCTTATATGGATTAGCTGCAGGGACTAAGTAACAGAGAATAGATATAAAACTACTGTGACAACCTCACTGTAGAAAATGTAAGGCCTCATCCATAATGTAACCATTGATTTGAAGAAGTATTGAACCAGCTGTTTCACCAATAACTTACAGCAGGTTGCAAACTATTGTGAACTTATCTATTTCTAAGTCCATATTTCAGTGCAGGCAGTGGGCTTACAGTTCACAGAATAGACTCTTACATGTCTATTCCTTTTTTCATCTAATAACTGCTGTGTTGCTACCATGTGGCCTGCAGTCTGCCAAGCAAGAGGAGACACCTGAATAAGTACGACTCATGGTTCCTGTTGAAGTATCTTACGTGGTCGTTTATTTGTTAATGCAGCATATGTAAAAGTTCTACATTTATTTCCCTCTCTCATTTTCCTTTCTCTTACTCAGTTGCCTTTTATTTTACTAATATTTTCCATCTTTTCTCTCTCTTTCATTTCACCTGACCTTCCTTCATCTTTTTTTTTAATAATTCATTTTTGTTACAGATGTTTCTTTTTTTCCCCCACTGATATCCCCCTCCCCCTCCTTCCCTGCCCTTTCCCCAGTTTGTTGTCCATGTTCACTGTTCATGCATACATGCATATAAGTTCTGTGGTTTATTTCTCCCCCACACCCCCTCTTTAGGGGATTGTCAGTCTGTACCCCACTTCCACATCTCTGGGACTACGCCATTCCTCAGACTTGTTATGTTCATTATATTCCACAAATAAGTGAGATCATATGAAACTTGTCTTTCTCTGGCTCGTTTCACTTAGGATTATACTTTCCAGGTTACTCCATGTAGTCTCAAAAAATAAGAGATCTTTCTTTCTTACAGCTGCGTAGTACTCCATTGTGTATATGTACCACAACTTTTTTATCCATTCGTCTACTGATAGATACTTGGGCTGTTTCCAGATCTTAGCTATTGTAAATAGTGCTGCTACAAACTTATAGTATATGTGGTGGATATCAATATATCTCAGAAAGGGATCTAGTATTGAAGGATTTTATTATTAGTGAGAGAGTGAGAAAGGTATATAAATAACAAATTGTTTTTAAAAATAATATGTTTTTATTGATTTTTTTTTAGAGGGAGAGAGAGATAGAAACATCCATGTGAGAGAGAAACATTGATCAGCTTCCTGCTACACACCCCTAGTGGGGATTGAGCCTGAAACCTGGGCATGTGCCCTGACCAGGAATCAAACTGGGACCTCTCAGTCCATAATTGATGCTCAGTCCACTGGGCCACACTGGAAGGGCAACAAATTCTTTTTTATTTTTTAATTAAAACATCAAGAAAATGACACAGATAATTCATAACTCTTTTGGATTTCCCTCTGCAATTGATTTCATTTTGCCTCATTTCCCCCAGACTGTAGAAAGTGATGATCAGAATGATGCAGGAGGAATATAAGCTACAATTGCAATAGTTCTTTTTGTGTTTCTTGCATTAATTGATCATGATCTACATATCCCCACAAATCCTGTGTTTTTTGTAAGACAGCCAGGGTAGTCCAGTGCAGTAGCCAGAGATTTTCACCTGGTGTGCAAAGGACACCCTATTTTGCAGGATGTGGGAAACAGGTATGTCAAGATATTGACCCCTTCAATCTTTGAAAGAGCTGATAAGGTTTTTTTCCATAAAAAGCCTTGACTACTATCTCAGATTGGCATATAAAAAATATAATTTTTTATGTGCATCACAATGTGAAAACTTTCACTGCAACACTACGAACTGAAATAGTTCCACAGTTCATACTAGCAGGCAAGTACAAACACTCACTTTTACATTCTTATATTAAAACCTGCTGGTGGTAGAATTTGGACTTTCCATCTCCCTATCCTCTTCACAAATGAGAACCTCCAAAAAAAAGCCTTATACAGTACCAATATTTAAGAATAAATTTGGATTTTTCTATGAAATATGCTAATTTTAATAAATATAGGAATAGTTATACTTTTAAAAATACTTGTCTTTCTACCAAAGAAAACTATGTTAGGTGTCTCTATTGATTTAGGTTTATATTACATCTCTCAATAATTTTTTTAGTGTTCTTTATATAGATCAGAAAATATCTCATTAATATTAATATTAATCCATAATACTATATATATAAACTGTAATACTATATATCATTTAATTGCAATTGGAACTTTTTCAAATATATAAGTGGTCACTATTATTAAACAGAAATATCATTGACTGCAGTATTTCTTTCATTACAATACTACTAAATCTTGTAATTCTGATAAATTTTCAATTGTTTTCTTACATTTTCTAGTGTTCAAGAAAAATATATTATTTTCAAACTAAAATTTAAAAAAATTAAGAATTCTATCATATGACAGTTTATTGCATACTATTGAAAAAAAGAGCTTTTTAGACAAAAAAAGGAGAGAAAAAAAGAGTGAAGGTGTCTCTATTCAAAATTTCTTCTCTGTAGCTAATTATTTGGATATGATTGAATAATTACAAATTTTTACTTATACCATATGATCTTTTCCTTCTAGCTTTATTGGTATATAATTGACATGTACAATGTGTAAATTTCAAGAAGTGTACAATGTGATGATGTGATATACATATATATGCAAAATTATTTCCACAATAGAGTTTGTTAATGCCTTCATTACCTCACATAATTATTTTTTCTGTAGTGTGAACATTTAAGAGCTAATTAGAAACAGAATGTTCATATGACCCAGAAAGATCAAATTAATACCAGAACAATCATATGACTCAGCAATCCCACTTCTGGAAATACATCCAAAGGAAATAAAATCAGGATCTCAAAGAGATTATCTGTGCTTCATATTCATTGCAGCTTTATTCACAATAGCCAACACATAAAAACAACTTTAATGTCCCTCTACAAATGAATGGATTAATGATAAAGATGTGACACACACACACACTGGAATATTATTTAGCCATGAGAAGTAAAACAATTTTATAATTTATAACAACAAGGATGAATCTTGAGGATATTATATTAAGTAAAAAAAATAGAGAAAGATAAATACTGTACAATATTACTTATACATTAAATTTAAAAGGTTGAACTCATTGAAACAGAGAGTAGAAAGTAGAAAGGTGATTTCCAGAGACTGGGATTAGGAGAAATGGGGAGATGTTTGTTTTTTATTTGTTTGTTTTTTGGTACGTGCCCCTAGTGGGAACTGAAACCGGGACTCTGCGGCGTGCAGGCTGATGTTCCAACCACTGAGCAAAACCAGCCAGGCCAGAGATGCTTGTTAAAGGGTACAAATTTTTAGTTATAAGATTTATAAATTCTGGGGATATAATGTATAACATGGTGACTATTGTTAATACTGTATATTATTTTCTTATTAAGTTAATGTTGATGAATAACTTCAGCTATATAAATTCTATATTAAAAGGGGAACATAATAAAATACATTTATCCCAAGGCCATTTCTAGGCTTATTAATAAATAAAGCAGTTTTTGTGTGTGTGTGTGTGTGTGTGTGTGTGTGTGTGTGTTTTGCCATGATCCCTTCTCTCTCTACTGTCAACGTCATTTTTTGTTCTCTAACATTCTTGTGCCAATGTCTACACTCTTATTTATTTTCAGTAGTCTTTTGGAATCCCAGGACATTATACAGCTCCCAAAACCTTTCCCATAGGCTCCATTCTCAGATCTTCCCTTCTCAATAGTTTCCTCCAGCCTTCAACCCTCTGCAAAGCAAGAACAACAGCCTTCCTGTGCCCATATAATAATGGGTTACAGTAAATTGTACTGATGCCCCTTCAGGTAAATGACTTGTTCTAAATTTTATAGATTTTTTGTAGCTCAGGGCTTAACACTATAGAACTTTAAAAGTTGCTGATATGTTAAGATAGGATATATTTAATCCCCTGAGGAATCTTCAATTAATACAAATCAGATTGCCCCATCTTACTCCAATAAGTAAGTCTTTGATTATGCTATCTGATATCAATTACACCCCAAGGCAATAGCAATATAAACATCATGGTTCCACATAAAAACAGACATACAAATCCATGAAACTGAACAGACAGCCCAGAAATAAACCACACCTATATGGTCAATTAATATTTAACAAAGGAGACGAGGACATAAAATGGGGTAAATAAGAATAGTCTAATGAATAAATGGAGTTGGAGAAAATGGACAGAAACATGCATAAAAAGAAACTAGATCACTCACTTTTTTACACCACATACAAAGAATAAACTCAAAATATATCAAATATATAAATGTAAAATTTGAAACCATAAAAATACTATAAGAAAACATAAGCAGCAAAATTTATGACATGTCTCTTGGCAATATTGTTTTTCTGATTCATCTCCTCTGGCAAGGGAAACAAAAGAAAGAGTAAACAAATGTGTAAACAAATATTGAACTGAAAAGTTTTTGCACAGCAAAGAAAGCCATCAACAAAACAAAAAGACAACCTAATGAATGGAAAAAGATATTTGTCAATGATACGTCCCATAAGGGTTTAATATCCAAAATTTAAAGGAACTCATACAACTCAAAACCAATCAACCAACCAACCAAAAAAACAAAACCCCACAAAAAAAAAAAAAAAAAAAAATCCCACCCAACCCAACTAAGAAATGGGCAGAGAACCTGAAGAGACACTTATACAAAGAGCACATACGCATGGCCTATACAGACATGACAAGATGCTCAATGTCAACTAATCTTCAGAGAAATGCAAATCAAAACCACAATGAGACATCACCTAATAACTGTCAGAATGGCTATCATCAATAAGTCCACAGAGGACAAGCATACGCAAGGATGTGGAGGACAGAAAACCCTTGTCTGCTGTTGGTGGGAATGCAGATTAGTGTGGCCACTACAGAAAACAGTATGGAGGTGCCTCAAAAAATTAAAACTAGAGCTGTCCTAGGAACCAACAATTCCACTTTTATGCAAAGAAACCCAAAACACTAATTCAAAAGAATATATACATCCCTATGTTCATTGCAGCATTATTTATGATATCCAAGATATGGAAGCAACCTAAGTGCCCATCATTAAAGGGGTGGATAAAAAAAGTGGTGATATGTATATGCAATGAAATATCACTCAGCCATAACAAAAAAAATATCTTGTAATTTGTGACAATATGAATGGATTGGGTATCATGTTAAGGGAAATAATCCAGACAGAGTAAAAGAAGTACCATATGATTTCACTTATATGTAGACTCCAAAGAACAAAAATTAAAAAAAACAAAACTTAAACAGGCTCATAGATACAGAGAATAGACTGATGGTTGCCAGAGAAGAGGGGGTTGGGACTGGGTGATAAAAGGTGAAGGGATTAAGAAGTACAAATTAGTGGTTAATAAATAAACACAAAGATATAAAATACAGCATAGGGAATATAGTCAATTATATTGTAATGACTGTATGGTGCCAGATGGACAGTGGAAATGTTGGAGGGATACTTTGTAAAGTATATGAGTGTCTAACTACCATGCTGTACACCTGAAACTAATACAAAATAATACTGAATGTCAACTGTAATTTAAAAACAAAATTAAAAACAATGAGTAATCCTTCGGAAGGCCTCTTACTTTAATTCTAGAATGTGTAGAATGAGGGGAGATCAATATTTGTTAGGATAGTGCTTTGCTTCTACTTTAAAAATTCTGAAATTCTTTTAATTTCATAACAGCTTCTCATATTCAGAGTATCAAAATATGACACTTTTTAAAAAATTAAACTTTGAGGCAACCAGTGAAAGTAAAAATTCCAAGCACTTTCTACTACTATTGTCTAACATCTTAGTTTCTTCATCATTTCTTTCTTTCTTCATTTTACATTGGTCATTTGAAGTATATTTTTATATCACCAGTAAATATTTCTTTTCTTTAGGGCTTTATTTCAGTCATCTATTCTTGTCTTTCAATACCATTTTACTGGACAGTTTTATCTATTCCTATGACCAAAATTATACCTCTAAATATTTCAAAGTTCACTAAACTTAGGGATTATCAATGAATTGAAGTTTAAGTGGTAGAAGTCTCTAAGTTCTCATTTTAGTCATAAGAAAGACTATATACAAATAGAATTGCTTTGAAGTAGATAGAAGAAAAACTTCTACCTGTGATTGAAGAGGCTACATAGTTCAACAGTTCTATAATGCCATTTCTTGTTTTCCCTTGTGTTGAACCAACTAATTGATTTAGAGTGGCATTATTTTAACCTCATATTTTTCTTTTGTACTTTGTTTCATGTCCTTCTGAGAGAAACTCTGCTTTCTGATTTGAAAATATAAATAAGGTGATTTGGACCTGAATAGGGCTTTTAAAAAATATGAGTACCAAATGATTATAGAATTGTACTTTAAGTCAATACATAAAAATAGCATATTTTGTTCTCTTCCAAATTGTACATGATAATTCTTTTATCTGTCCTTGCTCACTAGTATGTTATGTACATCAGTACTACCAGGCCCATGGTCTGAAGGAATTAAAGAAAAGGGGCAGGGTGCAACTGCATAACTTGCCTCGGGGTATATTTATGTTTATTGCATGACTGACAGTCATTGTTTTATTGCATGATGCTACAACATTTTATTCATCAGTTCATTTGTTTAAGGCTTTTGACCTTTTCTTGCCTACAGTGAACTTCCTGGGATCCAAATATATTGAGGTTTATACAGTTCAGGACTCTCTTAGCTCATCAATGGAAATATGACATTATTCCTTCCAGTTTTCCACAAATGTACTATAAATCAATGACTCCTTTTCAGTTTATTCACTTCCTTGTCTCCAGTATTTTGAACTTCACCATCATACCCCAATTTTGTGTAAATTCTCTGATGTTTTTCTTCCTCAAAAGCAGCATAACGGCTTCACAATATTTTGACCACATTAAATAGCAATAATAGATGATGAATTTGATCTGTGACTATATGGTTATCATTCCTTTAGTCAACTGTCTGGATGTATATTTGTATGTTTGCACATATAGACATTGATGCTTCTAAGGCCCTGGAAAGTATTGTTCGGTATATCTCTGAAGTTTCAACTATGTGTTGTATTTGTTAAGAAAATGCCACTATGCCCCAATGCCCTGTAGGTAAGTATTAAAATGCCTGGCTTTATAACATAATGATGAGTTATCTTCATTGAATGCAAGACACAAGTGGAGATTGAATTATCTTAGTAATGTCCCTTTAATGGTACTGATTTCCAATAATTGTCAGAGTAGCATTTATTTCAAAATCATCTACAGAATGTTTTCTGTCAAAGTAGGCATTCAGAGGAAAATGAACATTATTTGATGTTTCTATTTATTAGGCAATTTGTGAATGCAAAGTTGACTGCCCCTGTTTATATGGGAAAACATTCTCCTGGGTGGCATGGGCACTCGGCTTTGTACCATTCAGCCTGTGAACAAATATTTTAATACAAAACTATTTATCTTCTGCTTACCAAAAGGAAAACATTTTTAAATGCTGTTCTGCCTCTTTTTAGTAGAGGTTTAAAGTGTTTGATAGCTCGAATGCATGATTGTTTACTTTAGGCACTTTAAAAACTGCAACAAGATAGTTTATATTGTTGATCTTTCTGAAATATAGTAGATAAGGAGGAGACAGACCAAAGATTTGTTTGTTTGTTTGTTTGTTTGTTTGTTTGTTTGTTTGTAACTGGTTTCCAATAAGATCTGGAAGCTTTGAGAAGTACTTCTAAACATTTTATTGCAGTTGTAAAACTAAAGAGTTTGAATTCCAAAAAAAATTATTCTTTCATAAATAATTAGTTTACTTCTTGAGAAATGAAGAAATATAATTTTCTAGATATGATTTCTATCCACAGACCTTTGTAGTTGTACCAGGAAAAAATCCTCCTGGAATAAGCCTGGGGCTGGCAGAAAGTAGGACTTGCCTCTTTTTCTGGCTGGCATTTCCATGGGCCACATGTGCCTCCCACTGCAGTAGACCCTCCCACTGTGCAGACCCTGGGATATCTCCTGTTCTTTCACAGTTGCCAGGAACAAACTAGTTCAGATAGGAGGCAACTAGGTTTGGCTTTATGCTGTCAGACCAATTTCATCTTTATTTCCTTTTCTTACTTTAATGTTATTTACATCTCATTCTCTGCTGTCTCTTTTTTTTTCTCTTTCTGTCCTCTTTCCACACAGGGTTCCTCCCTGAATCAGTTCAGGACAGCTAATTGCTTAACAAGTCTCAGTGCAGATCTCTCCCCACTTACGGGTGAGTTTTCACATCAAGCTCTTACTTTTTCCTCTTCTCTCTCTTGTTTTCTCAGCTTTTCTTTGTCTACATCTTGCATTCAAGAATTTGACTTTCTGGAAGTTTCAAAAGTAGGCTTTCAGCTTTATGAGTCCTCACTCTATGGGAAACTTCACAGACAATCTAAACAGCAACAATCCAACCAGTTCACTCTCTGACTTAAATGCTAAATATAGTTAAGAAAAAAACAATAAATGTTAAATGTGAAACACCATAATAGGTTCTGTGGTAGACTGAAAGATGGATAAGACGCTGCTTCTTTCCTCCAATAGGTCTTATTCTATACTAGGTATATGGATGTAAGCAAAAAGCAACTCATAGGAGATGGTGTTACATGAATGTGATGATAAACACCCTTGTATTCCTCACACATCAAGCCCTCAGTATAGTATTGTACAATGTAGCTTTGCTAAGTATATAACAGGAAGGTCAAAAGTCATGAAATTACAGTGTCCAGGGTGAAGCATATGTTATAGTGCTAATATTGTTGAGATTTCACAATTTGTTCACCTATAAAAATGCATATCACTGATAATCATCAGCATAGAAGATAAAAAACAAACACCGGGATCCAATGGTAAGCATATCCAAGTCAGCCACTACACGCATCTCTTCCTGCTCACATTCTGTCACATCACAGCTAGGCTTCAGCAGTATCTCAGGGGAAAGAGTGGGATGTGGGAAAAGTGGCAAATAAATGATAATCAGCAAAACTTGCGCTCTCTCTCTCTCTCTCTCTCTCTCTCTCTCTATATATATATATATATATGTTGTGTGTTTATATATACACATACATAGGGATACAAATATATGAGTATGTGTGTACATAAGGAAGAAGAAAAACACTAAACTTTATACTTCTCAGTTGCTAAATTTGAGCTCCTTGATCTCATTCCATCGCCCACAGCACCATAACCTCATCGGGCCATTCTTGGCTGCAGTGGCATCTGCTGGTGAGCGGAGCTTATTAACCAAGGTTTATTCTCCCGGCAAAAATCAGCCTTCAAGCCATGTGTTTCCCTTTATTTTATTCCCTCTGACTCTTGTTGGAGTGAAATCCTTTCCAGCTGAACTGATCTAGTAGTCTTTGTTGATATGAATAAAAGGCTTAAACCTGGAACTTTATTAAAATCTCAGTAAAATGCAAATCTGATGACTGAGGTTTCAGACCCTCTCTCTGCCCATGAAATACTCCCAGTAGTGCTGTGGTAAAAGGCATGTACCCATGCGGGGTCATCTTTAGAACACGTACTGTCAGGACATCCATCAGTTAGAATTTAATAGGGTTTCTTTTGATCTTATTATTTGTACTAAAATTTGTCAGTGCAATTAATATGTTTGAGATGAGGGATGAAAACATCCAGTATCTATTTGTAACTGTAAATGCTAACCAAGGACAAACTGCTTATAATTTGAATTCCAGGCAAAGAGATGGGATCTGGTGAGCTACTGGACTTTTTGTCAGAGAGAAAGGGAGCGCAGCATAAGAACTGCTTCTTACCTGGCTACATATCAGATACCTTGGGAATTTTTTTTAAATGACCAACCCCTAAGCCACACTCCATAACAGTCACATTATAATCTCTGTGTGTGTGCTATGGGCACCAAGACTTTCAAAAGTTTCTCGTGAGATTGTAAAGTACAGCTAGGGGTGAGGGCCACCAGTATGGAGATTTCAAGGTGGGTTTTAGAAAATGCCAAGTCAGTTTGACTCCCAATTCTACACCCAACTAGCCCTGAGATCCTAGACAAGTCATCTCTCTCTGAGCCTCAGTACACTCATCTTGAAAAAGGAGATAAGACATTTACAGGTATTTAAAGATTAACATAGATTAAGTACATAAAGTTATGTCACATATTAAGTGTTTAGTACATTTAAACTCCCTCAAGTCTCTACTGCTTGGGTCAAATTTAAACATAATCAATACATAATTTCCCTAATTCAAAAATAAAGCAATATATTGATGGAATTTTTCTTAATTGCCTGGGCTTTCACCCCCCAAATTTCTACAATGATAATTTATTACTTAATTATTATTATTATTATTATTATTTTTTAATCCTCACCCGAGGACATTTTTCTATTTTTTGTTCAGATAGAGTGGGAGGGAGAGAAAGGAACAGAGAGAGAGAGAGAAACATCGACGTGAAGGGACACATCGAGTGGCTGCCACCCGCACGACCGACCAGGGCCAGGGACAAACTGCAACCGAGATACATGCCCTTAGCGGGAACCGAACCCGGGTCTCTCCGGACCGCAGGCCGATGCTCTAACCGCTGAGCCAAACCGGCCAGGGCATTTATTACTTAATTAATTGATAAAAAAGATATACTTAATTAAAAATTCCAGTAAAAGAAATGACTTGGCACACCAGGCTGCACAGTTCAAGACCCCAGATTCTCTGATGCTCTGGGGTTGCCTTCTTCATTTTCTAGAAAACTGTTCCAGTGCGGTACTTCTGGCATCACACCGGTGCACATAGTGAGCTTTCATCAGGCTTGTTCATGTATTATGCATAGACTGAAACAGACAGGGTCTCTTCCCTCAAGGGAGATGGCACTTACTAAGACCTGAGACTTAAAATCCAGAGTATCACCATTTCACTTTCCCTCATACATATTTAACTCCTTTTATTTCTATGTTTGTATTATAGATTGTTTTCCAAAAAATAGTAGCAGAGTCAAGAAAGCATGTGTGCGTGCATGCGTGCATGTGTTACTTCTTTGCTGGTCTGACAGAGAAGTTGTAATGGGGCAGCACAACATAACAGCTCTTCCTTCAGTAAGTCCATTAGAAAGAAAACCAAAAGGATTGTTTTCACTGCTCATTCTTTTGATTGTTATATGAAGTTCTGTAACCTTAAAATGGAGTGAGTGTTGAGAAGAAGACTTGGGGTTTATAACTGAGCACAAGATTAATTTCATTAATTTATAACAAAATATTCACTGGCAACATAAAATTAAATTGTCTCAGTGGGAAAGTGAGAATTATGGGCCCTGAGAATAACAGGTCACAATATGAAATAGGACATTCTTTGCTTTTTAAAAATAATTACCTTTTTTGATAAATGCTTATTATTAACTTTCCAGTAAAATAGAAAACACAAAAAATTAATCAGTATCTAAAAGTATCTAAAAGTGAGATTTTATAATGCATGCCATTATTAAGTAAAATACTAATTGTTTTTACTTGAAGTCAATAGAAGAAAGAACATGGAATGAAAACTAAAGAAACTTAAATGCTTTTCAAGGTTTTTTTTTTCTACCAAAGAGATCGTAATACATAAAAATTAAGTTTTTGAAAGAAAAATACAAAAATTGTTGAGTGTAGAGTCATTAAGTACTTTAAATTTTATGTCTCAGTTTGAAACAGTCAACTGACTACCTGACCTGAATCCTGGTAAGGGCCTCCCTTCCCCCACCCTCCTACCCATGCCCTTTCCCCACCCTTCTTCCCACACCCTTTCTCCTCTAACCATAGGGAACACATCCCCATGTTATTTTATAAGGATGACTCTCCTTGGAGCTGTGCAATATGCCAAATGTGATTCTTCCCACATTACAATTGTGTTGGTTGCGTGGTAAATTATTATTTTTCTCTCAAGGTAAATAATACTTTCTGATTTGCAATCATAATTATCCCAGTTACTTGCATTTAAATAACTTAAACAATCCTATGTTTTTATTCACTGTTCACTAGATCTCATCATCAAAAAACGTCTTCAAGAGGCCTATGTACATTTATAGCCTGTAGGTTTTTTTCTATGTGTAGTTATTTATCTACTATGTCATCTACTGATTTATAGTCTATAACTCATACACTCAAATAATAAATTTTGGCAGGGTAAAATAAAATAGACCTAAACGTGGTCATAGATATGTTTCACATATGCAGTGTCTGTCCTGTGTCCCTGAGGGGAAAGCACCCTTGCCTTGGAGACCACAGCCCACATCACACCTGCCTGCCAGGGCTGCTTGGAGAACACTGGCTCCTTTCAACGCAGTAGCATGTAAGAATCAGTGTGATTCTGTGCCTGTTTGCCATTTTCTGTCAGTCTTTCTACACCCTCATGTTACCTGTTTCCCAAATTCATATGCATCTGTTTCCTCAGTTGCTTTTCATGAAGTCATTGGACTTAACCTGTCTTGGAAAACAGCTTTTAAGGTGGCCAATTCCATTCAATCCATTTAGTCCTTCATAGGCAGGAGTAACAATTTAATCGACACTTGAAGGAATAAATGGAGAACTAAGCAAAGACCCGTGGCCTCAGATTCCATGTATGAAATATTTGGCCCTTTAGCCTGAAATCCTAATCCTGGACAGTCCAGACTGCCCTTGGCCTTGGATCTGGGAGGATTAGTACCTACCCACACAAGGAATTCACTCACACTGTGTTCTAAACTTGAGTGAACATCAGAACTTCCTGGAAGGTATACTAAAACCAAAATGTCTGGGTCTCAACCCTGGAGTTTCTGACTCAATACATCTGAGGTTGTGCCTAAGATTTGCCTTTGTAACAAGGTTCCAGATGATTCTGTTTCTGCTGGTCAAGAAAATACACTTCAAAAACAATTGTGCTGAGGAACCGAAAAATGGCGGCGGAGTGAACGGAGCTACACAGACTGTCTCCCAGAACCAAACTGGAATTACAACTATAACACAGACAAATCGACGGGAAAAACCAACAGAAAAGCAGCTTGCGAGGACCATACAACGAGGGACACTGACTCCATCCCGGTAGGCTTGCGAAGGTGCGAGACGGGGCTGGGAGCCCACGGTCGGCAGCTCGGCAGCGGCCTTAGCTGGGAGCAGTGCCCTTGGGTTACACTCCCAGGCGTCTCCACAGCGCACCCAGGACAGAGACTGAAACAGCCACAGCCACTCACCTTGGGCTCCGGCAGAGGGAGGGCAGACTGGACTGGAACTGTGTCGGGACACTCGGGGTTTGGAGGGTGCACAGAGCTTTGGCTGAGTGCAGCCACTCAGGACGGTGGCCACATTGCTCCTTCTCAGGGCTCTGAGGAGAACCAGCAGCCCCTCCCTTGGAGATCCAACCCCACCCTGTGGGCCATTGAAGTGTTAATTGAGGCTCACTAAAACCAGCATCTGCCCCACCCTCGTGAAAGCCCCTTGGCTGAGCACCAGAGGGAGTTTTTCAATCAACTGACAACCCAAAATTGATCAATTAACCTAGACTGCTAGCCTCCAGGCAAAAAGCTAGAGGATAACAGTACCTTTCCTGGGCTGGCAACTTTAACCAGGAAAGTAAGACTTGACAGTGGTGTTCAACGTGGGTCCTCCCTCACTCATCTAAACACAGGAGAGGGAGCCACACACAGCAGAACACCAACACCCACAGCAAAAACTTGACAGGCTCCAAAGCCCACAGTGATAGCCAAAATGGTGAAACACAGAAACAGAAGCCAAATGAAAGAGCAAGAGACCTCCACCGAAGATGAGATCAATGTGGAGCAATTAGGCATGTTAACAGCTAGAATTCAGAGCCATGATCTTGAGGAAGCTGAACAGCATGAGTAAGGATATAGAGACACTGAAAATAAGCCAATAGGAAATTAAAAACCAACAAGAAGAGATAAAAAATGACATATCCGAAATGAAAAACACATTGGAAGGTTTAAAAAGCAGAGTAGGGGAAGCTGAGGACCGGATCAGTGAATTAGAAGACAGGGTAGAAAAAATCAACCAATCAGAAAAACAAAAGGAAAAAACGATTAAAAAACAGGAAGACAGCTTAAGAGAACTATGGGACAACTGGAAACGTAATAATATTCGCATCATAGGAGTCCCCGAAGAAGAAGAAAATGAGCAAGGGATAGAGAATATATTCAAAAAAATAGTGAGAGAAAACTTCCCTAATTTGGTGAAGGAAGAAGGCATTCAAGTTCAAGAAGCACAGAGAGTCCCAAGTAAGAAGAACCCAAACAGGCCCACACCAAGACACATAGTAATTAAAATGCCACAAATTAAAGACCAAGAGAGAATCCTAAAAGCAGCAAGAGATAAGCAACAGGTTACCTACAAAGGGAACCCCATAAGGCTCTCAGCTGACTTCTGACAACAAACACTACAGGCCAGAAAAGAATGGCATGAAGTAATCAAAGTCATGAAAAACAAGGATCTGAATCCAAGACTACTCCACCCAGCAAGGCTATCGTTCAAAATAGAAGTTCAAATAAAGAGCTTCCCAGACAAAATAAGGCTAAGGGAGTACATTAGCACCAAACCAGCACTGCAAGAAATGTTAAAAGGACTGCTGTAATTACCAGGAGAAATGGGAAGAAAAATAGAACCACACTAAACAAAAATGGCAATAAATAAGTACATATCAATAACCACCTTAAATGTAAATGGACTGAATGCTCCCATAAAAAGACACAGAGTAGCTGATTGGATAAGAAAGCAAGACTCATCTATATGCTGTTTACAAGAGACCCACCTCACAACAAAAGACTCACATAGATTGAAAGTGAAGGGATGGAAAAAAATCTTCCAAGCAAACAGAAAGGAAAAAAAAGCTGGGGTAGCAATACTGATATCTGATAAAATAGACTTCAGATTGAAGGCCATAACTAGAGACAAAGAAGCCCACTACATAATATTGAAAGGATCTATCCAACAGGAAGATATAACCTTGATAAACATATATGCACCCAATATAGGAGCACCAAAATGTATTAAAAATCTTCTGGAGGACTTCCAACGAGAAATCGACAACAATACAATCATAGCAGGGGACTTCAACACCCCATTGACAGCACTGGATAGATCCTCTAGACAAAAAATTAGCAAGGAAACAGAGACTCTAAACGAAACACTAGACCAAATGGATTTAATAGATATCTACAGAGAATTACACCCCAAAACTACAGAATACACATTCTTCTCAAGTGCACATGAGACATTCTCAAAGTTAGACCACATGATAGGGCACAAACTAAATCTCTACAAGTTCAAGAAGATTGAAATCATATCAAGCATCTTCTCAGATCACAATGGCATGAAACTAGAAATCAATTGCAACAAGAACATGCAAAGACATTTCAACACATGGTGGCTAAATAGCATGTTATTAAACAATGAATGGGTCACCGAGGAGATCAGGGAAGAAATTAAAAACTTCCTGGAAACCAATGAAAATGAACACACAACAACACAAGAACTATGGGATGCAGCGAAAGCAGTTCTGAGAGGGAAGTTCATAGCACTACAGACCTACCTCAAAAAACAAGAAAAATTTCTAATTGACTGTCTAACCTCACAACTTACAGAATTAGAAAGCAAACAAAAAGAAAACCCCAGAGCAAGTAGAAGGAAGGAAATAGTAAAGATCAGAGCAGAAATAAATGACATAGAGACCAAAAAAACAATTCAAAGGATCAATGAAACAAAGAGCTGGTTTTTCAAAAAGATAAACAAGATTGATGGACCCTTAGCTAGACTTACCAAGAAACAAAGAGAGAGAACCCAAATACACAAAATCAGAAATGAAAGAGGAGAAGTAACATCCAACACCACGGAAATACAAAAGATCATTAACAACTACTATGAACAACTATATGGCAACAAATTCGACAATCTAAGCAAAATGGACAAATTTCTAGAAACACACAGTCTCCAAAAACTATCCCCGGAAGAGATAGAAAACTTGAACAGACCAATAACAACTAAGGAAATTGAAGAGGTAATCAAGACTCTCCCAGCAAACAAAAGCCCAGGCCCAGATGGTTTCACAGGGGAGTTTTACCGAACATTCAAAAAAGAACTAACACCCATTCTCCTCAAACTATTTCAAAAAATTCAAGAAGAAGGAAGCCTTCCAAACACGTTCTATGAAGCCATTAAGAACAGGAACAAGACAGGGATGTCCACTTTCACCACTCTTATTTAACATTGTACTGGAAGTCTTAGCCACAGCAATCAGACATGAAGAAAAATTAAAAGAGATCCAAATTGGAAAGGAGGAAGTGAAACTGTCATTATTTGCAGATGACATGATATTGTACATAGAAAACCCTAAAGACTCCATCAAAAAAATCTATTAGACTTAATAAATGAATTTGGCAAAGTAGCAGGATACAAAATTAACGTCAAGAAATCGACGGCATTCTTATACATCAATGATGAACTCACAGAAAGAGAAACGGAAAAAACAATCCCATTTACCATCGCTCCAAAAAAATTACGATACCTAGGAATAAACTTAACCAAAGAAGTAAAGGACCTATTTGCAGAAAAGTACAGGTCATTGAAAAAAGAAATAGAGGAAGATATAAAAAAGTGGAAGCACATACCCTGTTCATGGATTGAAAGAATTAACATCATTAAAATGTCCATACTACCCAAAGCAATCTATAGATTCAATGCAATCCCCATCAAAATACCAACGGCATATTTCATAGAACTAGAACAAATACTTCAAAAGTTCATATGGAACCAAAAAAGACCCCGAATAGCCACAGCAATCTTGAAAAAGAAGAACAAAGTAGGTGGGATCACAATACCAGATATCAGGTTATACTACAAAGCGACTGTAACCAAAACAGCCTGGTACTGGCACAAGAACAGAAATATAGACCAGTGGAACAGAACTGAAAACCCAGAAATGGACCCAAGGCAATACGCTCAATTAATATTTGACAAAGGTGGCAAGAGCATACAGTGGAGTAAAGACAGCCTCTTTAATAAATGGTGTTGGGAAAATTGGACAGCTACATGAAAAAAAATGAAACTAGACCATCAACTTACACCATACACAAAAATAAACTCAAAATGGATAAAAACTTAAATGTGACCCGTGAATCCATAAAAATTCTAGAAGAAAATGTAGGCAACAAAATTTCGGACATCATACGGAGCAGAATTTTCACTGATACATCACCTAAGGCAACAGAAATAAAGGAGAAAATGAACACATGGGACTACATCAAACTCAAAAGCTTCTGCACAGCAAAAGAAACAATCATCAAAATGGAAAGGCAACCCACTGTATGGGAGAACATCATTGCCAATGATGTATCAGATAAGGGGTTAATTTCCAATATATAGAGAGTGTTCCTACAACTCAAGAAAAGGAAGACAAAGAACCCAATTAAAAAATGGGCAGAGGAGCTGAATAGACACCTCTCCAAACAGGACATACAAATGGCCAAGAGACATATGAAGAAATGCTCAACATCACTAATCATCAGAGAGATGCAAATTAAAACAACAATGAGGTATCACCTCACACCTGTCAGAATGGCCGCCATCAACAAATCATCAAACAACAAGTGTTGGCGAGGGTGTGGAGAAAAGGGGACTCTAATACACTCCTGGGGGGAATGCAGACTGGTGCAGCCGCTATGGAAAACAATATGGTGCTACCTCAAAAAATTAAAAATTGAACTTCCATTTGACCCAGTGATCCCACTGCTGGGAATATACCCTAAGAAGCCTGAAACACAAATCAGGAAGAATATATGTACCCCCATGTTCATAGCAGCACTATTTACAATAGCTAAGATCTGGAAACAGCCCAAGTGTCCACCAGTAGACGAATGGATAAAAAAGCTGTGGTACATATACACGATGGAGTACTATGCAGCAGTAAGAAAGAAAGATCTCTTATCCTTTGAGACGACATGGAGGGACCTGGAAAGTATTATCCTAAGTGAAAGAAGCGAAGCAGAAAAAGACAAATACCACATGATCTCACTTATATACGGAATACAATGAACATAACAGTCTGAGGAATACAGGAGACCCAGACACATGGAAGTAGGGCACAGACTGACATCCCTCAGAAGAGGGGATGGGGGGTGGGGGGGTGGGAAGAGATAAACCACAAAACTTATATGCATGTATGCATGACCAATGGACATGGACAACTAAGTCGGGGACAGGGTGGAGGGGGGGTGGGTTGGGGGGTGCCAATGGGATAAAAAGGTAAAATATCTGTAGCAAAACAATAAATAAAAATTCATAAAATAATAAAAAAAACAATTGTGCTAAAATTTGCTGAACACTCCTGGTGTCTAATCCTGGGTATCCTGTTTTCATGCATATCAGAATGATAGCAGATTCTTCCCACTGGTCATTTTGTTCTGATGGGCACCCATTAGGAAAACAACTAAGACAAAGACCACAAGTGGCTGAGATTTTATATATGAGAATGGTCTTCTTAAGTAGTTGAGTGACAATTTGGATTATCTTTCCTTGAGCACTTTCTACATTTTGCTTTATTGTTTTATGGAAATGAATTTTGTTATAGATATCAGTCCAAAGGTGACTTGCTTTGGTCTGTTTGCATGTCAATAAATTTACTTTTTAAATCATTGAAGTTTAACAACTTAACCAGGATATGTCTCTTAATCCACTATGGTATTATTGTTCCTGTAATTAAGTGAACTCCTTTGAAATGCATATTAAGCCCTTTCTTTATTCTAGGAAAATTGACTGCTACTTCATCATTTTTTTTTTCCTCAGAGGGTCATAATTATCTTTACTTAGGGTCATCTTTGACTGTTTCTATATCTGTACTCTTTCCCCTTATTACTAAAAATCTCTAAAATTTCTTTCTTTGCTTATAGTGTGATTAACTGAAGCCTATCACTCTATTAGTATTTTGATTGTCAACAGTGGGTTTATTCTTATCTGACTTAATTTTATTTTTTTCTCCTATCCCTACAATAAAACCAATTTGGGTTTCAGTTTCTTTTATCAGTCTATTGTTTTATGCTCTCATTTTTTACTTCTTGGTTTATTTAATTCATGTTCTAACAAAATTTTGCAAGGGAAATTATACAAAGATACTACAGAGATAGTTTTCTTTTGCTTGAGTTAAATTTTCATCCAGTTTCATAGCTCTTTTCCCCCCATTTGCATTGCATTCTTTTCTATTGTTCTTATTACTTGTTTAGCATACTTACTACATTATATACTTTTCCATCTCTTTGTGATTATATGAACAGATCTATTCAGACCTTCTTCTTATTTAAGATGATAGAGTTAAACACCCTTTAGCCCCTCTCTTGCCTTTTAAAACTTCTTTTTTCTCTACCACTTCTGCCTTAATTTCAAGTAGTCTATCAAGTATTCTGTGGTCTGAAGACAAGAAGGGGTGCAGAGGGGCAGAGCCTGAGCAGTGCTGCAGGAGCCTCTCTGGAGCCCTGAGCCAGGCTTTCCAGTTTCAGCCTCTGTGACTGGAGACAACGCGATGCAGGCAGTGACTGCTTCTTTCTCTAACCTCTAGCTCATCCTCAAAGGTAACCCAAGTTCCTGCGAAATTAGCCAGCTTCTGTGGTAAGTGGATTTCCCAGGGCTGCCTTTGCACCCAGTGTCTACCTAATTCCCTCCTAACTGGTAGACATGACTGAACATTCTCAGCATTTATCTTCACTCTCCCCTTGGTACCATTTCTGATTGTTGTGGTGCATTAGGAACTACCCTGTGAAGCACCAAAATGTTTGGTTTTGATCATTAGTTAAAATTTACAGTTTATAGGACACACGATTGAACTGCTTTCTTTGCTCCATTTGCTGATTTTTATTCAATATTGTGAGCAGTTGCTTCTCTAATCTGGTTTCATAAGTATGTTATCTTCCTCCAGAGGCCCTTCTTCTTGACCTTGTCCACCTCTAGATTGTAAAATCATCAAAAGCAGAGACTGTATCATTTGTTCTTGATTCACCAAAAATACTGGACATTGTGTTTCATATATAACATAAATTTAATTAGTTAAATTAATTGCAACATGAGGTTTCTTCAAAGATCTTTGCACATAGTTTTAATACCACATAGCTAGTGATTTAGTAATAAAATAAGAAAAACTAGAAATATATAGAAATGTTAACAGTAGACAAGAATGAGATAAATTACAAAGTGTGAAGCATTAAACCATCAAACATATTCTAAATACCAAAGTCCAATCTATTTTTTAATATTTTGATATTAAAATGATGGGCATGTTAAACTCAGTTGTACAAGAGAAGACAACCTATTCTTCTGTGTTTAAAATGTTTTTACCACCAACCTATTTATGATATTGCTTTTGTGAGACCTGGTAACATTTAAGTTATTCATACACGTTTTCCCACAAGACATTTAGGAAGGTATTTATAAGCATGGATGTTAGGAGATGATCTGGGTTCTGATCTTACCTCTCTACCCCTTACTAGCCTTGACATTGGCCAAATTGCTTAATTTCTCTGTGCCTCAATTTCCTTATCTTTAAAATTGAGATAATAATAGTACTACCTAATAGATTGTTGTGAGAATAGAATGAGCTAATATATGTAATACATGTCAGTGGGGCCTACCACATAGTTCATGCATTCAATGCATTTGCCATTGTCCATAATAACAGTCACTCATTTACGCAGAGCAAGTAAAATAAATCCCTTAAAGAATAGGTTTCTATTAAGATTTCAATGAGCTTTACTATGGCCCAAATAGATCTGCCCTTCCTGTGTATCTCACTGTTGAACTTGAATATAGTAATACATTCTCTAACCAAGCAGTCATCTCATGTTTATGAGAGTAATATCCATACCAGTAATAACCACTAGATATGTGCTTTCTGAACACACTTAAAATAATTATTTGAAATAAAAGTGGACCCTCAAATATTAAAAAGTATCTACTACAAGAAAGAGTGGGTGAACCAATGTGGACTATGTGGTTTTAGTTGAGAATAAGTATAAATGTACAATAATAGCAGAGCCAAAGATTAGTTACTAATGTTGTATTGATACAAATAATATGTTACGTGTGGATATAGAGCTAGTAATTTTAATATTAAGTATTGCATTGCTGAAATTTATTAAATATGGAATAAAACAAACAAGTAAACTCTGTTCTATATTTTTCAGAGTAATAAGCATAGATGGAATTAAGTTATTTATAATTGACAGATAATGTTGATCTACTACTTGCATAGACTTAACTGAGCATTCCACTGGCTTTCATTCCCTCAGACACAATATTCCTAAGGGCTGCCTCAATGATGAAATATTTAACCAAAATCCTTTGGGAGAAATGAGGGCATTTCAACACCATAATGAAAAAAATTTCACAAACTTTACAAACACTACCTGAGGGAGCAACTGCTTTCTGGTTATCAATTAATGAATAAGGAAAATGTCCAGTGACTGTTACTATTATTGCTATTTAGCCAATAATAATATTATAAAGCAATGTTAAAATTTCTGATAATTCTGGAGTGTTACAGTTATAATTATTTTATTAATCATCTCAGTATCTTTTGGAATAGTAGATGAATAAATTTGAATTAAAAGTATGAAAAAATAAATCCTTAATAAGTCTCTATTTTCCACTTTCTTTCTCTCTCTCAGCCTCTCTCTTTTTATTTCTTTTTTTTCTTCTCTCTTCCATCCCTCTCTTCTCTGGCCCCTGTCTTGGCTCATGGATGGGAGACTACACAACACCCTAAAGATGGATAATAAGGATGCTGCTAAAATGAATTAGGGAGCTCTCTGTTTATCACAGAAAAATACTTGTTGTTCTATTCAAATATAATTTTCTGGACCTGTATCAGAAGCAATGAAGCTACTTTTTAAAAGGTATGCAGGAAAGATAAAATAAATGTCATCACATTACCTACCAATAGATATAAATGAAGTGACTCTTTTTGGACTGTAGAATGCCTACATGCATGATTTTCTACCTTATACAATAATTTCAATTATTTATTTTTACAATTTTAATAGATTTTTATGTGTAGGTTGCTTTTGGCTTTTAACCAATGTGAACTACTTTGTAATAAAAAAAGTATGAGGTGACATTCTTATCCCTGCAATAAATTAAAATGCAACTCAACAAATTAATCTAAAATCTTTAACATTTATTTGGCAGAACCCAGGTATTTGATGCAAATGACTAATATTTTATGATCATCCTCTTCCAAAAATGATTTTTGTAGGTCACATATTTTTAAAACTTATGTACAAAGATCTCTAAAATGGAAAAGGAAAAGCAATATAGTTCCAGTTATCAAACCCAATTTCACTTTAAACTTCTTGGAAGTCTAGGCAAAAATAGATGGTATGACTTTCATTGTTTGAAGTAGCATGTCAAATTTTCTAGTTACAATTTTACTATTATTTAATTATAAAGTTAGATAATTATTTTGATCTTACATATATACATATATACACATACACACTGTCTTTGAAATTAGTTTTAGAGACAAGATAGAAGTGATTTTTTTAATTCTTTCATTTCCCTTGATAAAACCTGAAAACAGTATTCAAATTCAATACAAAACGCTATGGGGGGGGGGGTTCAATGGAGTAAAAAAGGAGAAACATCTGTAACAAAAATAAAATAAAATAAATAAATAAAACCAGAAAAAATAAAATAAAATAAAAATGGCAACTACCACCAGCTAGCCTGGATTAAGCATCCTCTCATGGACTGAGAAGTCCTGATTCGATTCCTGGTCAAGGCACACGCCTGGGCTAAGGGCTTAATCCCCAGTAGGGGGTGTGCAGGAGGCAGCCAATTGATGTTTCTACCTCTCCCTTTCTTTCTCTCTAAAAAAAATTAATAAAAATATATTTTTATAAAATCAGATGTGAAGATTAAAAAGAATAATAAAAAAAGCTATGTGGCTATCTAATAATTAGTCTAACTTGATAATTAAATTAAAACTTGAGACTCCAATAGAATAGATTCCTTTCACATAAAGTTGCTTTCATTAAAAATATGTTTTAACCCACTTTTAGTGACCACCATCTTTATTAAGTCTCTCATTGAAACCTGCTATCTCACTGTGTTTTATTCATCTTTAAGATTAGGACCTGGCAGCAAGGCTGGGCACAAAAGGTGCATGTTAAATACATGTGGATTCCAGGTAGTCACTGAGGGCATTATCACAAACTCTGGAAGTGTTTGGGTTCACATTCCATTATCAGAGTTTAATGATCTGACAAATGTTCTCACTTAGGTGAAAGACAACTGCACATCAGATATGCTCAAGAGTGTGGACAATTTGTAATTAAAATGCCAGCATTCCACACTGCAGCAGACCTAACCTAATATCAATAGTAACAGTTAGCAGACCCAGCTACCTTGAAGGCTGTCAGAGCAAGCTGCGTGCATGCTGCACCGCAGCTAATGGGACAAGCAAACCAGCTAGGTAGACTTCTTCAGTGTCTACAAATTGCCCTTTGAAACTGGGATTCAGTTGCGGGTGAATATTGAATGTATTCTACCTGAAGTATTGTATTATTTACCCTGGGGGGGATTATTGTTATATTTAAAAATTGGTTTTGCGGCAAGACATTTCTAATAACAGTTGAGTTGATTATTTGTATTGGAACTGTAAATTTGTCTCTGACATCGGAAGCATTTGAAGGAACATCTCAGGTAGTAGCTATAATCTGGGCATATCTAAGTATTTCTATTAATTTTTATGAAAAATTCAAATTTATAGAAATATTTAAAGCATTAGCAATGAACATCTCTTATATTGACCTTATGGATTCTACAATTAATATTTGTTTTATCACATATCAACCTATCTATGCAAATATCTATATTTGCATCTCTGTTTATATTGATGAACTTTAACTAGCAATGATCAATCTGTACACTTGTCCACTTTATTTCTAAATACTTCAGCATGCATAGAGTTTATCAACTAGAGTTCAATCATTATATGCAAATTTGGGGGTAGGTAAATTTACATACAGTAAAATAAAATTTAAAGTATACCATTTAATAAACTATGGAGCACATCTACTTTGATTCATATAACTATTCAATATACATTCAGAAAAATATACACTGAGCATTTTTTAAATCACAGTCTAGGGACTATAAACAGATGATCAACAGTCTCTCATGTAGAAAAAAATTATGAAAAATGCATTTATTTATTTTATTTTATTTTTGTTACAGATGTTTCTCATTTTTTACCCCATTGACACTCTCCCCCAAATCCCCCCCATTCCATCCCCAGCTTTGTGGTCCATGTCCATTGGTTATGCGTACATACATATAAGTTCTGTGGTTTATCTCTTCCCTCCCCCCATCACCTCCTTTTCTGAGGGTTGTCAGTCTGTACCCTACTTCCATGTTTCTGGGTCTACCCTATTCCTCAGACTGTTATGGTCATTATATTCCATAAATAAGTGAGATCATGTGGTATTTGTCTTTTTCTGCTTGGCTTGTTTCACTTAGATAATACTTTCCAGGTCCCTCCATGTCATCTCAAAGGATAATAGATCTTTCTTTCTTACAGCTGCATAGTACTTTATTGTGTATATGAATCTTGGTTTTTTATCCATTCATCTACTGATGGACACTTGAAAAATGTATTTAAAATGGACAGCTGTGAATGTAATTATTTGATTTATCCAATTTTACAAATAACTTTTTATTTAAAATATGGGAGTACTTTTTTACGTGGGGACAAAATTAATTTATACTGAGAAGCAAATTATGTCAGTCTTTACTTTTATTTAGGTGATATAATACAGAAGACATAACTTGACATGTCTTAAGCTCAGTTATAAATTATAAAAATATACGAAGAAAATGCCACATGTATTGATTTGCACTGCACATGTGTCAAAAGGTATTATTTAATATTATACAGCTATAGACAGAGACATTGTGTGTGTGTGTGTGTGTGTGTGTGCGCCCAGCCATGTTCTCATGTTCTCAAGGAAATGAGAGTAATGCCATGAGTAAAACTGTATGAACATGCCAGTATGATCAAATAACAGAGGAAATCCCTAAAAAACCATCCACATATTGTATCATTGCTTAATAACCACCACAGCCTTAATAACATTTTAAGCAGGTATTTTCAAGTTGAAGCTAAAATGGCTGTAATTTTTTTGTTTGTAAAATGTTTTCCTGAAAGAGTTTAGCTCAAAGAGTATTTGTTCTATAGTCATTGCCCCATTGGCTACTTTCCCCCATAGTATCACAAGTGGATACACAAAACGCAAAGTTGTCAACAATCTGACTAATGGTCATAAGTAAATCACTGACTTAAAAATTATCTTTTCCTCTAGTACAATATTTAGAAATGACTCTAGTTAACATTAAAATATATTATAATGTACTCCCAGACTTCTACTAAAATATATGTTATTTTAAATGGCATGAGTAATGCCATTTACATAAGTTTACTTTGGGATATACTATTTCTAATTTTACAAATACCTACAGTACAGTAACATGCAATTTATTCTTCAGTGTCTTCTCTAATGCTAAATATATACATTGATTATTTCATTCTTTAGATTCCACATAAAAATTGAAATCATATGGTATTCATCTATTTCTGACTGGCTTACTTCACTTAACATAATACTCTCCAGTTCTATCCATTGTGTCACAAAAGGAAAGATTCCCTTCTTTTTTATGGCTGAGTACTCTTCCATTGCATAAATGTACCATTGCTTTTTCATCCACTCATTTACTGATGAACACTTGGGCTGTGTGCATATATTGGCTATTGTTAATAATGTTTCCATGAACATAAGGGAAGGAGGGAGGGAGGGAGACAGAGAGAGAGAGAGAGAGAGAGAGACAGAGAGAGAGAGACAGAGAGAGAGAGAATGAGAACAGAGCCAAGGAGAGAAAGAAGAAATACACTCCAAAATAAAAAGATCACTAAACCTACTTCCTATTCAATACTGCAAACATTATTGCATGCAGTGCCTTTGGCTGATAGCCAGTCTGTGCTTTCGATGGGGTATATCCTGTGCAGAGAGCTCCATTTTGCAAAGAGCAGCTCCTCTCCTTACTGAGCAGTACCAACTGTTAGGAAACTCACTTTCACACAGGGCTGAAGGGTTATTTCCTCATTATGTTGATCCTTCAAACTACTTCAAATAATATATAAATATTGAGAAAAAGTTTCCAGGTCTATACCCAGTTCACATGTCATTGAACCACCACTATTGTACTGTTTTTCAGATTATGTGTTTTTAGTACAGTTGTGGAAAGTATTGATTCAAAATAATGTGACAACCTACCATTTGTGTAGGACCTTAGACATACTTTCCACTAGAGGTTGTTTCTAGGAGTGTGTATACAAACAAAACCTATTCCAAATGAAGTGTTTGAACTCTTCGCCTCAGTTGCACAAAAGTTACTTCCATGAAGCCCAGAGCGTGAGGCTCCTCAAAGCATATGTTGTTTTGGTTAAGTGTTGAAGAAATGTCCATTTGTAGAGGTGTAATCATACTTAAACCTAGGAGTGTAAGTTTCTTTCTCCTGTTCCATACTGAGAGACACAAGACTTGCTGGTGCAGTCTAGGATATACTGAATTATGGGCAAAACTCTGTGAGAACCAGGGGCAACATTCATTCAGTGGCATGTTTTACCTTGGGAAGTTAAGGACCTTTGCAAGGAAAGTGTGACAAAACATGTTCTAGTAAAAAATTGTTGGAATGCTCTAATATTTCATTTTGGTTAAGGAAAGACACAGACCTTGGCAAAACTAATATGAAACACTTTAATGTACACTCTCCTCATTTTGTAGAGAGATCCAGTCATATCATGGAAAGAACAACTATGACAGGGACACTTACGTGTAGAATGAAAAGTTATCCCTTTTTGTGCTCTGTGTTGTTAATGGTTTCAAAGATTGGATTGTACTAAAACCCATTTTTGAAGGTGATAATTGAAATAAGAATGGTTTCTTCTGTAGCAGTTGGTTTCCCATAATTCTTACTCAGAACAGTGAACCAACATATGGTCTAGATTGAATGAATGGAAATATTGATAACTACTGGGGTTACACATGTGCTATTCTTGAAACAGTGAAACTGAACACATCTAAAATTAAGTAGTTTAAACATTTGATGTGTACATCCAAGGAGTAAATACATGAATTGTAAGACACTGACAATACCATGGGTTTTTCACATTGAACATCTCTGTGAATTAGAACAAGAGGAGTGTTCTAGAGAAATTCACTTGTACAGTTGACCTGGGTACCCAGAGTAATTATGCCCGGTATGCAGGGCATAGTTTACATTGGAGAGTTAAACAGTGTTGTAAGTAAATGCAGGTGTCTGCCTTCTTTCCTATGTGACAAGAAAAGTCAATTTGTACAACATGATGAGGTAAATTTTCAATATACTACATTTAGCCTTGGATATGAGTTGTTTGCCTAGAAGTGTCTATGAATCATTGAGATATCAAATAAATTCTGGGCTGCAGAAATCACACAGTTTGATTAGAGCAATGTTCAGGTCATGGATATCTATACCCTATTCAGTTCTACATACATTCTTTAAATTTGTTACCGAATGAATCAGTGTCCTACCATGGATCCTTCATACATTTTTCTTTTTGTACAGATTTCCACATTAATGTAAGGTGTAGATACCTCTTTTATCTTCAGAATTCAAAGGAAACCCTTTCCATCATTGTGAATTACTGGAATTGAACCTTGTTAATGAATGGAACCCCCTGAACTTACTTTTAAAATATTGGGTGACAAATTCAGCCTATTTCTGATAACTGACAGAGTAATCAATCCTGTTATGTAGCCATTATAACAAAAAAGTGATCAATTTCAAACAGAGAGTGTAAGTCTTTTGAATAATGGACATGAATCCACATGTTTCAAGAGTATTTTCCAGAATAACCTATGGGGATACACTGGCATATTTAAAAATGTTCATGACTGGTGTTTTTTCTGTGCAGAATAATATAATAACATTCAGTTCAAGAGCAGCATGGAAACCTTAATATATTTGCAGTGTCAAATTGACTGTTTTGTGACTCTCTGTTCTAAAAATAGTGTTCCAATAGACAAACTTCTTCAAATAATATCTAAATATTGAGAGAAAATACTCTGGGGGTATACCCAGTTCAACACATCATTGAACCATCACTGTTGTACTGTTTTTCAGATTATGTGTTCTTAGTACAGTTGTGGAAAGTAATGACTTAAGATAATGTGGAAAAACCTAACTTTTGATAGGCCCTTAGACATACTTTTAACTACAGGTTGTATCTAGGAGAGTGCATACAAATGAAAACTATTCCAAATGAACTATGTTAGAACTCCTCACTTCAATTGCACAAAAGTCACTTCCATGAAGCCTAGAGCATGAGGCTTCTCAAAGCATATGCTGTTTGGGTTAAGTGTGTAAGAAATGTCCATTTGTAAAGGTGTAATCATACTTAAACTTAGAAGTTTAAGTTTCTTTCTCTTCTTCCATACAGAGAGACACAAGACTTGCAGGTGCAGTCTTAGAGACACTGAATTTTGGGAAAAACTCTTTGAGAGACAGGGGCAACATTCATTCAGTAGCATGTTTTTCCTTGGGAAGTGAAGCACCTTTGCAGGGAAAGTGGGAAGAAACAAGTTCTAGTAAAAAAACTGTTGGAATGATGGAATATTTTTATTTTGGTTAAGGAAATGCACAGATCTTGGCAACAGAAATATGAAACTCTTTAATGTACACACTCCCTCTGGTGTGGAGAGATCCAGTCATATCATGGAAAGAACAACTAGGACAGAGCACACTTATGTGTAGAATCAAACGTTATTCCTTTTTGTGTTCTGTGTAGTTCATTGTTTTAAAGATTGGATCATATTGAAGCCCATTTTGAAGGCAATACATGGAATAAGTATGGTTTCTGCTGTAGCAGATGGTTTCACATAATTCTTACTCAGAACAGTGAACAAACATAAGGTCAAGAATGAATAATGGAAAGATTGATAACTACTGGTGTTACACATGTGCATTCTTAAAGCAGTGAAACTGAACACATCTAAAGTATTGTAGTTTAAACATTTGATGTCTACATCTAAGGAGAAATATATGAATGGGAAGACACTGACAATACCATGTGTTTTTCACATTGAACATCTCTGTGTATTACAACAAGAGGAGTGTTATAGAGAAAATGAACTTGTACAGCTGACCTGGGTATCCATTTCAATTACTTACACACTAATTAAGCCTGGTATGCAAGGCCTACTTTCCATTGGAGTGTTAAACAGTGTTGTAAGTAAATGCAGGTGTCTGCCTTCTTTCCTATGTGACAAGAAAAGTCAATCTGTACAAGATGATGAGGCAACTTTTAAAAATACTACATTTTAGCCTTGGATATGTGTTGTTTGCCTGGAAGTGTCTATGAGTCATCGTGATATCAGATAAATGCTGGGTTCAAAAAACAAACACTTTGGTTAGAGCAATGTTCAGGTCATGGATATCTATACCCTATTCAGTTCTACATACATTCTTTAAAGTTGTTACCGAATGATTCACTGTCATTTCATGGATCCATCATATAATACACTATTTGTGCTGATTTCCACATTAACATAAGGTGTAGATACCTGTTTTCTCCTGAGAATTCAAAGTAAATGCTTTCCATCATTGTGAGTTGCTGGAATTGAACCTTGTTAATAAATGGAATCTCCTGAACTTATCTTTAAAATTCCCTTTGTCAAATTCAGCCTATTTCTTGATAACTGACACAGTAATAAATCCTCTTATTCAGGCCATTATAACAAGAAAAGTGATCAAATTCAAACAGAGAGTGTAAGTCTTTTGAAAAACGGTCATGGATTCACAAGTTTCAAGACTATACCCAGAAGAACCTATGGGAATACACTGGGATAGACAAAAGTGTTCATGACTGGTGTTCTTTCTGTGCAGAATAATAGAATAACAGGCAGTTCAAGAGCAGCATGGAAACCATAAAACGGTTGCAGTGTCAAATTCACTGTTTAGTTGCTCTCTGCTCTAGAAACAGTGTTCCAATAGACCAAATTCTGCAAATAATAACTGAATATTGAGAAGAAGATTCCAGGGCTATACCCAGTTCACACGTCATTGAACTTCCACTGTTGTATTGTTTTATGGATTATATGTTTTTAGTATAGATATGAAAAGTATTAATTCAAAATAATGTGACAACCTACCGTTTGCGTAGGACCTTAGACATACTTTTCACTAGAGTTTGTTTCTAGTCGCGTGTATACAAACAAAACCTATTCCAAATGAAGTGTTTGAACTCTTCAGTTTAGTTGAACAAAAGTTACTTCAATGAAGCCTAGAGTGTGATGCTTCCCAAACATACGCTGTTTAGGTTAAATGTGTAAGAAATGTCCATTTATAAAGGTATCCATTTATAGGCGTGTAAGTTTCTTTCTCTTGTTCCAGACAAAGAGACACAAGATTTGCTGGTGCAGTCTTATATATACAAAATTATGGGCAAAGCTCTGTGAGAGCCAGGGGCAACATTCATTCAGTGGCATGTTTTACCTTGGGAAGTTAAGTACCTTTTCAGGGAAAGTATGAAGAAACATGTTCTAGTTAAAAACTGTTGGAATAATTGAATACTTCCATGTTGGTGAAGGAAATGGACACATCTTAGCAAGAGTAATATGAACACTTTAATGTGCACTCTCCTCCTTTTGTGGAGAGATCCAGTCATATCATGGAAAGAACAATTAGGACATGGAACACTTATATGTAGAATCAAAATTATCCCTTTTTGTGTTCTGTGTTGTTAATGGTTTCAAAGATTGGATTGTATTGAAGGCCATTTTTGAAGGCGATACTTGGAATAAGTATGGTTTCTTCTGTAGTAGTTGGTATCACATAATTCTTACTCAGAACAGTGAACCAACATATGGTCTAGAATGAATAATGGAAAGATTAACACCTATTGGTGTTACACATTTGCCATTTATTTATTTATTTATTTATTTATTTATTTATTTATTATTTATTAATTTTTGTTACAGATTTTTGTCCTTTTTCCCCCACTGATTCCCCCCTCCCTTTCCTTACCTGCCCTTTCCCCAGTTTGTTGTCCATGTCCACTGTTCATGCGTACATACATTTAAATTCTGTGGTTTATCTCTTCCCCACCACCCCCCTCTTAAGAGGATTGTCAGTCTGTATCCAACTTCCGCGTCTCTGGGAATACCCCCTTCCTCAGACTGTTATGTTCATTATATTCCACAAATAAGTGAGATCAAATGAAACTTGTCTTTTTTTTTTTTTTTTTTGCTTGTTTCACTTAGGATGATACTTTCCAGGTCCCTCCATGTAGTCTCAAAGGATAAGAGGTCTTTCTTTCTTACAGCTGCGTAGTACTCCATTGTGTATATGTACCACTGCTTTTTGATCCATTCGTCTACTGATGGACACTTGGGCTGTTTCCAGATCTTGGCAATTGTAAATAGTGCTGCTACAAACATGGGGGTACATGTATTCTTTCTGGTTGGTGTTTCAGGCTTCTTAGGATATATTCCTAGAAGTGGGATCACTGGGTCAAATGGGAGTTCAATTTTTAGTTTTTTGAGGTAACACCATATTGTTTTCCATAGTGGCTGCACCAGTCTGCATTCCCACCAGCAGTGTACTAGCGACCCGTTTTCTCCACACCCTCGCCAACACTTGTTGTTTGATGATTTATTGATGCCCGCCATTCTGACAGGTGTGAGGTGATACTTCATTGTTGTTTTAATTTGCATCTCTCTGATGATTAGTGATGATGAGCATTTCGTCATATGTTTCTTAGCCATTTGTATGTCCTGTTTAGAGAGGTGTGTATTCAGTTCCTCTGCCCATTTTTTAATTGGAGTCTTTGTCTTCCTTTAGTGGAGTTGTATGAGCACTCTATATGTATTGGAAATTAACCCCTTGTCTGATATATCATTGGCAATTATGCTCTCCCATGTAGTGGGTAGCCTTTCCGTTTTGATGATTGTATCTTTCGCTGTGCAGAAGCTTTTGAGTTGATGTAGTCCATGTGTTCATTTTCTCCTTTGTTTCTATTGCCTTAGGTGATGTGTCAGTAAAAATTCTGCTGCGTATGATGTCTGAAATTTTGTTGCCTACAGTCTCTTCTAGGATTTTTATGGATTCATGAGTTACATTCAAGTCTTTTATCCATTTTGAGTTTATTTTGGTGTAGAGTGTAAGTTGATGGTCTAGTTTCATTTTTTGGCAAGTAGCTGTCCAATTTTTTCAGCACCATTTATTAAAGAGGCTGTCCTTACTCCACTGTATGCTCTTGCCACCTTTGTCAAATATTAATTGAGCATATTGCCGTTTGTCCATTTCTGGGTTCTCTGTTCTGTTCCACTGGTTTTTATGCCTGTTCTTGGGCCAGTACCAGGTTGTTTTGATTACAGTGGCTTTGTAGTATAACCTGAATTCTGGTATTGTGATCCCTCCAAATTTGTTCTTCCTTTTCAAGATTGCTATGGCAATTCGAGACCTTTTTTGGTTCCATATGACCTTTTGAAATAATTGTTCTAATTCTGTGAAGTATGCCGTTGGTATTTTAATGGTGATTGCGTTGAATCTATATATTGTTTTGGTAATATGCACATTTTAATGATGTTAATTCTCCCAATACATGAACAAGGTATGTACTTCCACTTTTTTATATCTTGCTCTATTTCTTTTTTCAAAGACCTGTAGTTTTCTGTGAATAGGTCCTTTATTTCTTTGGTTAAGTTTATTGCTAGGTATCTTAATTATTTTGCCGCAATGGTAAATGGGATTGTTTGCTTAGTTTCTCTTTCTGTGAGTTCATCATTGGTGTATAAGAATGCCATCGATTTCTTGACATTAATTTTGTATCCTGCTACTTTGCCAAATTCATTTATTAAGACTAGTAAACTTTTGATGGTGTCTTTGGTGTCTTCTATTTACAGTATCATGTCATCTGCAAACAATGACAATTTTACTTCCTCCTTTCCTATTTGGATCCCTTTTATTTTTACTTCCTGTCAGATTGCTGTGGTTAAGACTTTCAGTACTATGTTAAATAGGAGTGGCAAAAGTGGGCATCCTTGCCTTGTTCCTGTTCTTAAGGGAAATGCTTTTAGTTTTTGCCCATTGAGTAAGATGTTGGCTGTTGGTCTTTCATATATGGCCTTTATTATGTCTAGATATGATCCCTCTATTCCCACACTGCTGAGCGTTTTTATCAGAAATGGATGCTGGATTTTGTCGAAGGCTTTTTCAGCATTTATTGATATTATCATGTGGTTTTTATTCTTCATTTTATTTATGTGGTGTGTCACATTTGTTGATTTGCAAATATTTTACCAGCCTTTCATCCCTGGAATGAATCCCACTTGGTCATGGTGGATAATTTTTTTGGTGTATTGCTGGATCCGATTTGCTAGTATTTTGTTTAGGATTTTGTCATCCATGTTCATCAGGGATATTGGCCTGTAGTTTTCTTTCTTTGTTGTGTCTTTATCTGGTATTGGAATTAGAATTATGCTGGCTTCATAAAACGAGTTTGGAAGTCTTCCTTCTTCTTAAATTTTTTGAAATAGTTTGAGGAGAATGGGTATTAGTTTTTCTTTGAATGTTCAGTAAAACTCCCCCTTGAAGCCATCTGGGCCTGGGCTTTTGTTTGTTGGGAGAGTCTTTATTACATCTTCAATTTCTTCTGTTGTTATTGGTCTGTTCAAGTTTTCTATCTCTTCCTAATCTAGTTTTGGGAGACTATGTGTTTCTAGAAATTTGTCCATTTCGCCTAGATTTTCGAATTTTTTGCCGTATAATTTTTCATAGTAGTTGTTAACGATCTTTTGTATTTCTGTAGGTCAGTTGTTATCTCTCCTGTTTCATTTCTGATTTTATGTATTTGGGTTCTCTCTCTTTGTTTCTTGGTGAGTCTAGCTAAGGGTCCATCAATCTTCTTTATCTTTTCGAAAAACCAGCTCTTTGTTTTATTGATCCTCTGGATTGTTTTTGGTCTCTATGTCGTTTATTTCTGCTCTGATCCTTACTATTTCTTTTCTTCTACTTGCTCTGGGGTTTTCTTTTTGTTTACTCTCTAATTCTTTAAGTTGTGAGGTTAGGTAGTCTATTAGAGATTTTTCTTCTTTTTTGAGGTAGGCCTGTAGTGCTATAAACTTCCCTCTCAGAACTGCTTTTGCTGCATCCCATAGATTTTGTATTGTTGTGTCCTCATTTTCATTGGTTTCCAGGAGGTTTTTGATTTCTTCCTTGATTTCCTCGGTGACCCATTCATTGTTTAATAACATTCTATTTAGCTTCCATGTGTTAAAATGTCTTTGCATGTTCTTCTTGCAATTGATTTCTAGTTTCATACCATTGTGGTCTGAGAAGATGCTTGTTATAATTTCAATCTTCTTGAACTTGTAGAGACTTAGTTTGTGCCCTAACATGTGGTCTATCTTTGAGAATGTCCCATGTGCACTTGAGAAGAATGTGAATTCTGTAGTTTTGGGGTGTAGTTCTCTGTAGATATCTATTAAATCCATTTGGTCTAGTGCTTCATTTAGAGTCTCTGTTTCCTTGCTAATTTTTTGTCTAGAGGATCTATCCAGTGATGTGAGCGGGGTGTTGAAGTCCCCTGTTATGATTGTATTGCTATCGATTTCTCCTTGGAAGTCCTCCAGAAGATTTTTAATATATTTTGGTGCTCCTATATTGGGTGCATATATGTTTATCAAGGTTATATCTTCCTGTTGGATAGATCCTTTCAATATTATGTAGTGGGCTTCTTTGTCTCTAGTTATGGCCTTCAATCTGAAGTCTATTTTATCAGATATCAGTATTGCTACCCCAGCTTTTTTTTCCTTTCCATTCGCTTGGAAGATTTTTTTCCATCCCTTCACTTTCAATCTATGTGAGTCTTTTGTTGTGAGGTGGGTCTCTTGTAAACAGCATATAGATGAGTCTTGCTTTCTTATCCAATCAGCTACTCTGTGTCTTTTTATGGGAGCATTCAGTCCATTTACATTTAAGGTGGTTATTGATATGTACTTATTTATTGCCATTTTTGTTTAGTGTGGTTCTATTTTTCTTCCCATTTCTCCTGGTAATTACAGCAGTCCTTTTAACATTTCTTGCAGTGCTGGTTTGGTGCTAATGTACTCCCTTAGCCTTATTTTGTCTGGGAAGCTCTTTATTTGACCTTCTATTTTGAACGATAGCCTTGCTGGGTAGAGTAGTCTTGTATTCAGATCCTTGTTTTTCATGACTTTGATTACTTCATGCCATTCCCTTCGAGCCTGTAATGTTTCTTGTGAGAAGTCAGCTGAGAGCCTTATGGGGTTCCCTTTGTAGGTAACCTGTTGCTTATCTCTTGCTGCTTTTAGGATTCTCTCTTTGTCTTGAATTTTTGGCAGTTTGATTACTATGTGTCTTGGTGTGGGCCTGTTTGGGTTCTTCTTACTTGGGGCTCTCTGAGCTTCTTGAACTTGAATGCCTTCTTCCTTCACCAAATTAGGGAAGTTTTCTGTCACTATTTCTTTCAATATATTCTCTAGCCCTCGCTTATTTTCTTCTTCTTCAGGACTCCTATGATACGAATATTATTACGTTTCCAGTTGTCCCACAATTCTCTTTAGCTCTCTTCTCTTCTTGTTTTTTAATCTTTTTTTTTTTTTGGTTTTCTGATGGTTGATTTCTTCTAGCCTGTCTTCTAATTCACTGATCCGGTCCTCAGCTTCCCCTACTCTGCTTTTTAGACCTTCCAGTGTGTTTTTCATTTCTGATATGTCATTCTTCATTTCTTCTTGTTGGTTTTTCATTTCCAGATGGCTTATTTTAAACATTTCTATGTCTTTACTCATGTTGCTCATGTCCTTACACATGCTGTTGAGCTTCCGCAACATCATGGCTCTAAATTCTAGTTCTGTTAACTTGCTTAACTGCACCTCATTTATTTCATCTTCTGTAGAGGTCTCTTGATCTTTCATTTGGCTTTTGTTTCTGTTTCTCACCATTTTCGTTATCACAGTGGGCTTTGGAGTCTGCCAAGTTTTCCCAGTGGGTGTTGGTGTTTTGCTGTTTGTGGCTCCCTCTCCTGGGTTTGGATGCACCAGGGAGGACCCACTTTAATCCCGCCAAGTACCCTGTTCTCCGGGAAGCTGTGTGGCTCCAGCCGAGAGTTTAGCAGGCTATAGCGTTACGGGGGATCATGCAGGGTGGCAAGGGAGGTGGTGGCAATAATTTCCCGCTGAGTTCCCCGGTCCCACCGAGTTCCCTGGGGGCTGTGAGTCTGTGCAGCTTCAGCGGCTACAGAGTTTCCAGGGCCGTGCACGGCGGGGAGGGAGAAGGTAGAGTTAACTTTCCGCTGCCTTCCCCGGTCCCGCCGAGTTCCCTGGGGGCCCTGAGTCTGTGCGCCTTCAGGGGCTGCAGAGATTCCAGGGCCGTGCACGGCGGGAAGGGAGCCGGTAGAATTAACTTTCCTCCTAGTTCCCTTGTCCAGCCGAGTTCCCTGGTCCTGCCCAGTTCCCTGGGGGCCGTGAGTCTGTGCGGCTTCAGAGGCTACAGAGATTCCAGGGCCGTGCACGGTGGGAAGAAAGATGGTAGAGTTAACTTCCCCTCTTGTTCTCTGGCCCCTGCCCAGGCCACTGAGGACCCTGGGCTCTTGGTTCCCTCTCCCATCCTCGCAAGACTACCAGGACTGAGTGGGTGTTTCTGGTTAAGTGGTCCTCCAAGATGTCTTTCGGGTGCCCTTTCCTGACGGTTTGTCTTTATTTTCGTTGTAAATCCAGTTTGGTTTTGTGAGATGGTCTGGGTCGCTCCATTCACTTCGCCGCCATTTTTTCTTCCTCCAGTCTTTGAACAATGGTCATAAATTCACTTGTTCCAAGATTATTTCCCCGAAGAACCTATGGGAATACACTGGCAAAGTCAACAGTGTCCATGACTGGTGTTCTTTCTGTGCAGAATAATATAATAACATTCAGTTCAAGAGCAGAATGCAAACCTTAATACGGTTGCAGTGTCAAATTGACTGTTTAGTGGCTCTCTCTGCTGAGAACTGTGTTCCAATAGACAACCTTCTTCAAATATTATCCAAATATTGAGAAAAAGATTCTAGGGCTATACGCAGTTCACACGTCATTGAACCACCACTGTTGTACTGTTTTTTCAGATTACGTGTCCTTAGTACAGTTGTGGAAAGTATTGATTTAAGGTAATGTGGCAACCTAACTGTGGATAGGTCCTTAGACATACTTTTCACTCTAGTTTGTTTGTAGGAGAGTGTATACAAACCAAACGTATTCCAAATGAACTGTGTTAGAACTCTTCACTTCAGTGGCACAAAAGTCACTTCCATGAAGCCTAGAGCGTGAGGCTCTTCAAAGCATATGTTGTTTAGGTTAAGTGTTTAAGAAATGTCCATTTGTAAAGGTGTAATCACACTTCAACTTAGCAGTGTAAGTTTCTTCCTCTTGTTCCAGCCAAAGAGACACAAGACTTGCTGGTGCAGTCTTGGATATACTGAATTATGGGCAAAATTGTGTGAGAGCCAGGGACCACATTCACTCAGTGGCATGTTTTTCCTTGGGAAGTTAAGTACCTTTGCAGGGAAAGTGTGGACAAACATGTTCTAGTCAAACAACTGTTGGAATGATTGAAAATTTACATTTCAGTTAAATTAATGCACAAATATTGAGTAACATGAACACTTTAATGTACACTCTCGTCGTTTTGTGGAGAGATCCAGTCATATCATGGAAAGAACAGCTAGGACAGAGCACACTTATGTGTAGAATCCAAAGTTATCCCTTTTTGTGTTCTGTGTTGTTCATGGTTTCAAAGATTGGATCGTATTGAAGCCCATTTTTGAAGGTGATACTTGGAAAAAGTTTGGTTTCTGCTGTAGCAATTGGTTTCACATGATTCTTACTCAGAACAGTGAACCAACATATGGTCCAGACTGAATCAATGGAACGATTGATAACTACTGGTGTTACACATGTGCATTCTTGCAGCAGTGAAACTGAACACATCTAAAGTGATGTATTGAAACATTGGTTGTCTACATGCAAGGAGAAAAGCCATGAATTGGAAGACACTGACAATACCATGGGTTCTCCACATTGAACATCTCTGTGAATAAGAACCAGAGGAGTGTTCTAGAGAACATGCACTTGTACAGTGGACCTGGGTATCCATTTCAATTACTTACACACTAACTATGCCCGGTGTGCAGGGCATACTTTACATTGGAGTGTTAAACAGTGTTGTAAGTAAATGCAGGTGTCTGCCTTCTTTCCTATGTGACCAGGAAAGTCAACCTGTACTAGTTGATGAGGCAGCCTTTCAACATACTACGTTTTAGCCTTGGATATGTGTTGTTTGCCTGCAAGTGTGTATGAGTCATCTTGATATCCTAGAAATGCTGGCTGCAGAAATCAAACACATTGGTTAAGGCTATGTTCAGGTCATGGAAATCTATACCCTATTCAGTTCTACATACAGTCTTTAAAGTTGTTTCTGAATGAACCAGTGTCATTCTTGGATCCAACATACATTTCACTGTTTGTACCGATTTCCTCAAAAAACATAAGGAGTAGATACCTGTTTTCTCTTGAGAATTCAAAGGAAACACTTTCCATCATTATGAAATGCTGGAATTGTACCTTGTTCATGAATGGAATCCCCTGAACCTTTCTTTATAAGTCCCAGTGACAAATTCAGCCTGTTTCTTGATAACTGACAAGTAATCAATCCTCTTATTCAAGCCATTATAACAAAAAAGTGATCAATTGAAAAGAGCGAGTGTCAGTCTTTGAACAATGGTCATGGATTCACTTGTTTCCAGACTATTTCCCCGAAGAACCTATGGGAATACACTGGCATGGTCAAAAGTGTTCATGACTGGTGTTCGTTCTGTACAGAATGATATAATTACATTCAGTTCAAGAGCAGAATGGAAACCTTAATATGGTTGCAGTGTCCAGTTGACTGTTTAGTGGCTGTCTGTTCTAAGAAGTGTGTTTCAATAGACAACCTTCTTCAAATAATATCCAAATATTGAGAAAAAGATTCTAGGGCTATACCCAGTTCACACGTGATTGAACCACCACTGTGGTACTGTTTTTCAGATTACGTGTTCTTAGTACAGTTGTGGAAAGTATGGATTTAAGGTAGTGTGGCAACCTAACTTTTGATAGGTCCTTAGACATACTTTTCACTCTAGTTTGTTTGTAGGAGAGTGTATACAAACCAAACCTATTCCAAATGAACTGTGTTAGAACTCTTCACTTCAGTGGCACAAAAGTCACTTCCACGAAGCCTAGAGAGTGAGGCTCCTCAAAGCATATGTTGTTTTGGTGAAGTGTTTAAGAAATGTCCATTGGTAAAGTGTAATCACACTTCTACTTAGTAGTGTAAGTTTCTTCCTCTTGTTCCAGACAAAGAGACACAAGAGTTGCTGGTGCAGTCTTGGATATACTGAATAATGGGCAAAATTCTGTGAGAGCCAGGGGCCACATTCACTCAGTGGCATGTTTTTCCTTGGGAAGTTAAGTACCTTTGCAGGGAAAGTGTGAACAAACATGTTCTAGTCAAACAACTGTTGGAATGATTGAATATTTCCATTTGGGTTAAGGTAATGCACACATCTAAAGTAACATGAACACTTTAATGGGCACTCTCCTCATTTTGTGGAGAGATCTAGTCATATCATTGAAAGAACAGCTAGGACAGAGCACACTTATGTGTAGAATCAAAGGTTATCCCTTTTTGTGTTCTGTGTTGTTCATGGTTTCAAAGATTGGATCATATTGAAGCCCATTTTTGAAGGCGATACTTGGGAAAAGTTTGGTTTTTGCTGTAGCAGTTGGTTTCGCATGATTCTTACTCAGAACAGTGAACCAACATATGGTCCAGACTGAATCAATGGAACAATTGATAACTACTGGTGTTACACAAGTGCATTCTTGCAGCAGTGAAACTGAACACATCTAAAGTGAGGTATTGAAACATTGGTTGTCTACATGCAAGTAGTAAATCCATCAATTGGAAGACACTGACAATACCATGGGTTTTTCACATTGAACATCTCTGTGAATTAGAACAAGAGGAGGCTGCTAGAGAAAATGCACTTGTACAGTGGACCTGGGTATCCATTTTAATTACTTACACAATAATTATGCCCGGTTTGCAGGGCATACTTTCCATTGGAGTGTTAAAGAGCGTTGTATGTAAATGCAGGTGTCTGCCTTCTTTCCTATGTGACAAGAAAAGTCAACCTGTACTAGGTGATGAGGCAACTTTTCAACATACTACGTTTTAGCCTTGGATATGTGTTGTTTGCCTGGAAGTGTCTAGGAGTCATCTTGATATCCAATAAATGCTGGGCTGCAGAAGTCAAACACATTGGTTAGGGCAACATTCAGGTCATGGAAATCTATACCCTATTCAGTTATACATACATTCTTTAAAGTTGTTACCGAATGAATCTTTGTCGTTTTTGGATCCAACATACACTTCACTGTTTGTACCGATTTCCTCAAAAAACATAAGGAGTAGATACCTGTTTTCTCCTGAGAATTCAAAGTAAACACTTTCCATCATTGTGAAATGCTGGAAATTTACCTTGTTCATGAATGAAATTTCCTGAACCTATCTTTATAATTCCCTGTAACAAATTCAGCCTATTTCTTGATAACTGACAAGTAATCAATCCTCTTACTCAAGCCATTATGACAAAAAAGTGACCAATTTAAAAGAGGGAGTGTCAGTCTTTGAACAATGGTCATGGATTCACTTGTTTCAAGACTATTTCCACGAAGAACCTATGGGAATACACTGGCATAGTCAAAAGTGCCTGGGGTCCGAGAGCTGAGAGGGGCCGGTCCGCGCTCCGCCTGGCGGCCGGGGGGGCTGCCCGGGGGGCTGCCAGCCCAGGCGCTGGACTCTTAGGGCGCCTGGAGGCGGCCGCCAACGTCTACGGCCATACCACCCTGAACGCGCCCGATCTCGTGGGATCTGGGAAGCTAAGCAGGGTCGGGCCTGGTTAGTACTTGGATGGGAGACCGCCTGGGAATACCGGGTGCTGTAGGCTTTTGCCGCTCCTTTTTGGTCCCCCCACAGCCAGCCAGCGGCGCACCTGCCGCGCTTCGGGCCGAGGGCCACGCAGCCCACGCGCGCACGCGCCCCAGCCCACGCCGGGGGCCGAGCGAGGGAATCTGGGGCCCAGAGGGGATCCCCCCACGCCCCAGCAGCACACCAGCAGGCCGCCGCGCAAGGCGCCGCAACTCGCGGGCGCCCGCGCCCGCCGGTGGGGCAGCGCAGCCCCGTGGGGCGGACCCACGGCCCCCCAGGCGCAGACCTTGTGGCCCCTGGACTGCGCATGCGCGGCCTGCCGAGCTCCGCGGTGAGGACCTGGTTCGAGGCTGGGCGGGACGGACCGCGCGCCTGGGTCCCCGAGAGCTGAGAGGGGCCGGTCCGCGCTCCGCCTGGCGGCCGGGGGGGCTGCCCGGGGGGCTGCCAGCCCAGGCGCTGGACCCTTAGGGCGCCTGGAGGCGGCCGCCAACGTCTCCGGCCATACCACCCTGAACGCGCCCGATCTCGTGGGATCTGGGAAGCTAAGCAGGGTCGGGCCCGGTTAGTACTTGGATGGGAGACCGCCTGGGAATACCGGGTGCTGCAGGCTCTGGCCGCTCCTTTTTGGTCCCCCCACAGCCAGCCAGCTGCGCACCTGCCGCGCTTCGGGCCGAGGGCCACGCAGCCCAGGCACGCACGCGCCCCAGCCCACGCCGGGGGCCGAGCGAGGGAATCTGGGGCCCAGAGGGGATCCCCCCACGCCCCAGCAGCACACCAGCAGGCCGCCGCGCAAGGCGCCGCAACTCGCGGGCGCCCGCGCCCGCCGGTGGGGCAGCGCAGCCCCGTGGGGCGGACCCCCGGCCCCCCAGGCGCAGACCTTGGGGCCCCTGGACTGCGCATGCGCGGCCTGCCGAGCTCCGCGGTGAGGACCTGGTTCGAGGCTGGGCGGGACGGACCGCGCGCCTGGGTCCCCGAGAGCTGAGAGGGGCCGGTCCGCGCTCCGCCTGGCGGCCGGGGGGGCTGCCCGGGGGGCTGCCAGCCCCGGCGCTGGACTCTTAGGGCGCCTGGAGGCGGCCGCCAACGTCTCCGGCCATACCACCCTGAACGCGCCCGATCTCGTGGGATCTGGGAAGCTAAGCAGGGTCGGGCCCGGTCAGGACTTGGATGGGAGACCGCCTGGGAATGCCGGGTGCTGTAGGCTTTCGCCGCTCCTTTTTGGTCCCCCCACAGCCAGCCAGCTGCGCACCTGCCGCGCTTCGGGCCGAGGGCCACGCAGCCCACGCACGCACGCGCCCCAGCCCACGCCGGGGGCCGAGCGAGGGAATCTGGGGCCCAGAGGGGATCCCCCCACGCCCCAGCAGCACACCAGCAGGCCGCCGCGCAAGGCGCCGCAACTCGCGGGCGCCCGCGCCCGCCGGTGGGGCAGCGCAGCCCCGTGGGGCGGACCCCCGGCCCCCCAGGCGCAGACCTTGGGGCCCCTGGACTGCGCATGCGCGGCCTGCCGAGCTCCGCGGTGAGGACCTGGTTCGAGGCTGGGCGGGACGGACCGCGCGCCCGGGTCCCCGAGAGCTGAGAGGGGCCGGTCCGCGCTCCGCCTGGCGGCCGGGGGGGCTGCCCGGGGGGCTGCCAGCCCCGGCGCTGGACTCTTAGGGCGCCTGGAGGCGGCCGCCAACGTCTCCGGCCATACCACCCTGAACGCGCCCGATCTCGTGGGATCTGGGAAGCTAAGCAGGGTCGGGCCCGGTCAGGACTTGGATGGGAGACCGCCTGGGAATGCCGGGTGCTGTAGGCTTTCGCCGCTCCTTTTTGGTCCCCCCACAGCCAGCCAGCTGCGCACCTGCCGCGCTTCGGGCCGAGGGCCACGCAGCCCACGCACGCACGCGCCCCAGCCCACGCCGGGGGCCGAGCGAGGGAATCTGGGGCCCAGAGGGGATCCCCCCACGCCCCAGCAGCACACCAGCAGGCCGCCGCGCAAGGCGCCGCAACTCGCGGGCGCCCGCGCCCGCCGGTGGGGCAGCGCAGCCCCGTGGGGCGGACCCCCGGCCCCCCAGGCGCAGACCTTGGGGCCCCTGGACTGCGCATGCGCGGCCTGCCGAGCTCCGCGGTGAGGACCTGGTTCGAGGCTGGGCGGGACGGACCGCGCGCCCGGGTCCCCGAGAGCTGAGAGGGGCCGGTCCGCGCTCCGCCTGGCGGCCGGGGGGGCTGCCCGGGGGGCTGCCAGCCCCGGCGCTGGACTCTTAGGGCGCCTGGAGGCGGCCGCCAACGTCTCCGGCCATACCACCCTGAACGCGCCCGATCTCGTGGGATCTGGGAAGCTAAGCAGGGTCGGGCCCGGTCAGGACTTGGATGGGAGACCGCCTGGGAATGCCGGGTGCTGTAGGCTTTCGCCGCTCCTTTTTGGTCCCCCCACAGCCAGCCAGCTGCGCACCTGCCGCGCTTCGGGCCGAGGGCCACGCAGCCCACGCACGCACGCGCCCCAGCCCACGCCGGGGGCCGAGCGAGGGAATCTGGGGCCCAGAGGGGATCCCCCCACGCCCCAGCAGCACACCAGCAGGCCGCCGCGCAAGGCGCCGCAACTCGCGGGCGCCCGCGCCCGCCGGTGGGGCAGCGCAGCCCCGTGGGGCGGACCCCCGGCCCCCCAGGCGCAGACCTTGGGGCCCCTGGACTGCGCATGCGCGGCCTGCCGAGCTCCGCGGTGAGGACCTGGTTCGAGGCTGGGCGGGACGGACCGCGCGCCCGGGTCCCCGAGAGCTGAGAGGGGCCGGTCCGCGCTCCGCCTGGCGGCCGGGGGGGCTGCCCGGGGGGCTGCCAGCCCCGGCGCTGGACTCTTAGGGCGCCTGGAGGCGGCCGCCAACGTCTCCGGCCATACCACCCTGAACGCGCCCGATCTCGTGGGATCTGGGAAGCTAAGCAGGGTCGGGCCCGGTCAGGACTTGGATGGGAGACCGCCTGGGAATGCCGGGTGCTGTAGGCTTTCGCCGCTCCTTTTTGGTCCCCCCACAGCCAGCCAGCTGCGCACCTGCCGCGCTTCGGGCCGAGGGCCACGCAGCCCACGCACGCACGCGCCCCAGCCCACGCCGGGGGCCGAGCGAGGGAATCTGGGGCCCAGAGGGGATCCCCCCACGCCCCAGCAGCACACCAGCAGGCCGCCGCGCAAGGCGCCGCAACTCGCGGGCGCCCGCGCCCGCCGGTGGGGCAGCGCAGCCCCGTGGGGCGGACCCCCGGCCCCCCAGGCGCAGACCTTGGGGCCCCTGGACTGCGCATGCGCGGCCTGCCGAGCTCCGCGGTGAGGACCTGGTTCGAGGCTGGGCGGGACGGACCGCGCGCCCGGGTCCCCGAGAGCTGAGAGGGGCCGGTCCGCGCTCCGCCTGGCGGCCGGGGGGGCTGCCCGGGGGGCTGCCAGCCCCGGCGCTGGACTCTTAGGGCGCCTGGAGGCGGCCGCCAACGTCTCCGGCCATACCACCCTGAACGCGCCCGATCTCGTGGGATCTGGGAAGCTAAGCAGGGTCGGGCCCGGTCAGGACTTGGATGGGAGACCGCCTGGGAATGCCGGGTGCTGTAGGCTTTCGCCGCTCCTTTTTGGTCCCCCCACAGCCAGCCAGCTGCGCACCTGCCGCGCTTCGGGCCGAGGGCCACGCAGCCCACGCACGCACGCGCCCCAGCCCACGCCGGGGGCCGAGCGAGGGAATCTGGGGCCCAGAGGGGATCCCCCCACGCCCCAGCAGCACACCAGCAGGCCGCCGCGCAAGGCGCCGCAACTCGCGGGCGCCCGCGCCCGCCGGTGGGGCAGCGCAGCCCCGTGGGGCGGACCCCCGGCCCCCCAGGCGCAGACCTTGGGGCCCCTGGACTGCGCATGCGCGGCCTGCCGAGCTCCGCGGTGAGGACCTGGTTCGAGGCTGGGCGGGACGGACCGCGCGCCCGGGTCCCCGAGAGCTGAGAGGGGCCGGTCCGCGCTCCGCCTGGCGGCCGGGGGGGCTGCCCGGGGGGCTGCCAGCCCCGGCGCTGGACTCTTAGGGCGCCTGGAGGCGGCCGCCAACGTCTCCGGCCATACCACCCTGAACGCGCCCGATCTCGTGGGATCTGGGAAGCTAAGCAGGGTCGGGCCCGGTCAGGACTTGGATGGGAGACCGCCTGGGAATGCCGGGTGCTGTAGGCTTTCGCCGCTCCTTTTTGGTCCCCCCACAGCCAGCCAGCTGCGCACCTGCCGCGCTTCGGGCCGAGGGCCACGCAGCCCACGCACGCACGCGCCCCAGCCCACGCCGGGGGCCGAGCGAGGGAATCTGGGGCCCAGAGGGGATCCCCCCACGCCCCAGCAGCACACCAGCAGGCCGCCGCGCAAGGCGCCGCAACTCGCGGGCGCCCGCGCCCGCCGGTGGGGCAGCGCAGCCCCGTGGGGCGGACCCCCGGCCCCCCAGGCGCAGACCTTGGGGCCCCTGGACTGCGCATGCGCGGCCTGCCGAGCTCCGCGGTGAGGACCTGGTTCGAGGCTGGGCGGGACGGACCGCGCGCCCGGGTCCCCGAGAGCTGAGAGGGGCCGGTCCGCGCTCCGCCTGGCGGCCGGGGGGGCTGCCCGGGGGGCTGCCAGCCCCGGCGCTGGACTCTTAGGGCGCCTGGAGGCGGCCGCCAACGTCTCCGGCCATACCACCCTGAACGCGCCCGATCTCGTGGGATCTGGGAAGCTAAGCAGGGTCGGGCCCGGTCAGGACTTGGATGGGAGACCGCCTGGGAATGCCGGGTGCTGTAGGCTTTCGCCGCTCCTTTTTGGTCCCCCCACAGCCAGCCAGCTGCGCACCTGCCGCGCTTCGGGCCGAGGGCCACGCAGCCCACGCACGCACGCGCCCCAGCCCACGCCGGGGGCCGAGCGAGGGAATCTGGGGCCCAGAGGGGATCCCCCCACGCCCCAGCAGCACACCAGCAGGCCGCCGCGCAAGGCGCCGCAACTCGCGGGCGCCCGCGCCCGCCGGTGGGGCAGCGCAGCCCCGTGGGGCGGACCCCCGGCCCCCCAGGCGCAGACCTTGGGGCCCCTGGACTGCGCATGCGCGGCCTGCCGAGCTCCGCGGTGAGGACCTGGTTCGAGGCTGGGCGGGACGGACCGCGCGCCCGGGTCCCCGAGAGCTGAGAGGGGCCGGTCCGCGCTCCGCCTGGCGGCCGGGGGGGCTGCCCGGGGGGCTGCCAGCCCCGGCGCTGGACTCTTAGGGCGCCTGGAGGCGGCCGCCAACGTCTCCGGCCATACCACCCTGAACGCGCCCGATCTCGTGGGATCTGGGAAGCTAAGCAGGGTCGGGCCCGGTCAGGACTTGGATGGGAGACCGCCTGGGAATGCCGGGTGCTGTAGGCTTTCGCCGCTCCTTTTTGGTCCCCCCACAGCCAGCCAGCTGCGCACCTGCCGCGCTTCGGGCCGAGGGCCACGCAGCCCACGCACGCACGCGCCCCAGCCCACGCCGGGGGCCGAGCGAGGGAATCTGGGGCCCAGAGGGGATCCCCCCACGCCCCAGCAGCACACCAGCAGGCCGCCGCGCAAGGCGCCGCAACTCGCGGGCGCCCGCGCCCGCCGGTGGGGCAGCGCAGCCCCGTGGGGCGGACCCCCGGCCCCCCAGGCGCAGACCTTGGGGCCCCTGGACTGCGCATGCGCGGCCTGCCGAGCTCCGCGGTGAGGACCTGGTTCGAGGCTGGGCGGGACGGACCGCGCGCCCGGGTCCCCGAGAGCTGAGAGGGGCCGGTCCGCGCTCCGCCTGGCGGCCGGGGGGGCTGCCCGGGGGGCTGCCAGCCCCGGCGCTGGACTCTTAGGGCGCCTGGAGGCGGCCGCCAACGTCTCCGGCCATACCACCCTGAACGCGCCCGATCTCGTGGGATCTGGGAAGCTAAGCAGGGTCGGGCCCGGTCAGGACTTGGATGGGAGACCGCCTGGGAATGCCGGGTGCTGTAGGCTTTCGCCGCTCCTTTTTGGTCCCCCCACAGCCAGCCAGCTGCGCACCTGCCGCGCTTCGGGCCGAGGGCCACGCAGCCCACGCACGCACGCGCCCCAGCCCACGCCGGGGGCCGAGCGAGGGAATCTGGGGCCCAGAGGGGATCCCCCCACGCCCCAGCAGCACACCAGCAGGCCGCCGCGCAAGGCGCCGCAACTCGCGGGCGCCCGCGCCCGCCGGTGGGGCAGCGCAGCCCCGTGGGGCGGACCCCCGGCCCCCCAGGCGCAGACCTTGGGGCCCCTGGACTGCGCATGCGCGGCCTGCCGAGCTCCGCGGTGAGGACCTGGTTCGAGGCTGGGCGGGACGGACCGCGCGCCCGGGTCCCCGAGAGCTGAGAGGGGCCGGTCCGCGCTCCGCCTGGCGGCCGGGGGGGCTGCCCGGGGGGCTGCCAGCCCCGGCGCTGGACTCTTAGGGCGCCTGGAGGCGGCCGCCAACGTCTCCGGCCATACCACCCTGAACGCGCCCGATCTCGTGGGATCTGGGAAGCTAAGCAGGGTCGGGCCCGGTCAGGACTTGGATGGGAGACCGCCTGGGAATGCCGGGTGCTGTAGGCTTTCGCCGCTCCTTTTTGGTCCCCCCACAGCCAGCCAGCTGCGCACCTGCCGCGCTTCGGGCCGAGGGCCACGCAGCCCACGCACGCACGCGCCCCAGCCCACGCCGGGGGCCGAGCGAGGGAATCTGGGGCCCAGAGGGGATCCCCCCACGCCCCAGCAGCACACCAGCAGGCCGCCGCGCAAGGCGCCGCAACTCGCGGGCGCCCGCGCCCCCCCCGGTGGGGCAGCGCAGCCCCGTGGGGCGGACCCCCGGCCCCCCAGGCGCAGACCTTGGGGCCCCTGGACTGCGCATGCGCGGCCTGCCGAGCTCCGCGGTGAGGACCTGGTTCGAGGCTGGGCGGGACGGACCGCGCGCCTGGGTCCCCGAGAGCTGAGAGGGGCCGGTCCGCGCTCCGCCTGGCGGCCGGGGGGGCTGCCCGGGGGGCTGCCAGCCCCGGCGCTGGACTCTTAGGGCGCCTGGAGGCGGCCGCCAACGTCTCCGGCCATACCACCCTGAACGCGCCCGATCTCGTGGGATCTGGGAAGCTAAGCAGGGTCGGGCCCGGTCAGGACTTGGATGGGAGACCGCCTGGGAATGCCGGGTGCTGTAGGCTTTCGCCGCTCCTTTTTGGTCCCCCCACAGCCAGCCAGCTGCGCACCTGCCGCGCTTCGGGCCGAGGGCCACGCAGCCCACGCACGCACGCGCCCCAGCCCACGCCGGGGGCCGAGCGAGGGAATCTGGGGCCCAGAGGGGATCCCCCCACGCCCCAGCAGCACACCAGCAGGCCGCCGCGCAAGGCGCCGCAACTCGCGGGCGCCCGCGCCCGCCGGTGGGGCAGCGCAGCCCCGTGGGGCGGACCCCCGGCCCCCCAGGCGCAGACCTTGGGGCCCCTGGACTGCGCATGCGCGGCCTGCCGAGCTCCGCGGTGAGGACCTGGTTCGAGGCTGGGCGGGACGGACCGCGCGCCCGGGTCCCCGAGAGCTGAGAGGGGCCGGTCCGCGCTCCGCCTGGCGGCCGGGGGGGCTGCCCGGGGGGCTGCCAGCCCCGGCGCTGGACTCTTAGGGCGCCTGGAGGCGGCCGCCAACGTCTCCGGCCATACCACCCTGAACGCGCCCGATCTCGTGGGATCTGGGAAGCTAAGCAGGGTCGGGCCCGGTCAGGACTTGGATGGGAGACCGCCTGGGAATGCCGGGTGCTGTAGGCTTTCGCCGCTCCTTTTTGGTCCCCCCACAGCCAGCCAGCTGCGCACCTGCCGCGCTTCGGGCCGAGGGCCACGCAGCCCACGCACGCACGCGCCCCAGCCCACGCCGGGGGCCGAGCGAGGGAATCTGGGGCCCAGAGGGGATCCCCCCACGCCCCAGCAGCACACCAGCAGGCCGCCGCGCAAGGCGCCGCAACTCGCGGGCGCCCGCGCCCCCCCCGGTGGGGCAGCGCAGCCCCGTGGGGCGGACCCCCGGCCCCCCAGGCGCAGACCTTGGGGCCCCTGGACTGCGCATGCGCGGCCTGCCGAGCTCCGCGGTGAGGACCTGGTTCGAGGCTGGGCGGGACGGACCGCGCGCCTGGGTCCCCGAGAGCTGAGAGGGGCCGGTCCGCGCTCCGCCTGGCGGCCGGGGGGGCTGCCCGGGGGGCTGCCAGCCCCGGCGCTGGACTCTTAGGGCGCCTGGAGGCGGCCGCCAACGTCTCCGGCCATACCACCCTGAACGCGCCCGATCTCGTGGGATCTGGGAAGCTAAGCAGGGTCGGGCCCGGTCAGGACTTGGATGGGAGACCGCCTGGGAATGCCGGGTGCTGTAGGCTTTCGCCGCTCCTTTTTGGTCCCCCCACAGCCAGCCAGCTGCGCACCTGCCGCGCTTCGGGCCGAGGGCCACGCAGCCCACGCACGCACGCGCCCCAGCCCACGCCGGGGCCGAGCGAGGGAATCTGGGGCCCAGAGGGGATCCCCCCACGCCCCAGCAGCACACCAGCAGGCCGCCGCGCAAGGCGCCGCAACTCGCGGGCGCCCGCGCCCGCCGGTGGGCAGCGCAGCCCCGTGGGGCGGACCCCCGGCCCCCCAGGCGCAGACCTTGGGGCCCCTGGACTGCGCATGCGCGGCCTGCCGAGCTCCGCGGTGAGGACCTGGTTCGAGGCTGGGCGGGACGGACCGCGCGCCTGGGTCCCCGAGAGCTGAGAGGGGCCGGTCCGCGCTCCGCCTGGCGGCCGGGGGGCTGCCCGGGGGGCTGCCAGCCCCGGCGCTGGACTCTTAGGGCGCCTGGAGGCGGCCGCCAACGTCTCCGGCCATACCACCCTGAACGCGCCCGATCTCGTGGGATCTGGAAGCTAAGCAGGGTCGGGCCCGGTCAGGACTTGGATGGGAGACCGCCTGGGAATGCCGGGTGCTGTAGGCTTTCGCCGCTCCTTTTTGGTCCCCCACAGCCAGCCAGCTGCGCACCTGCCGCGCTTCGGGCCGAGGGCCACGCAGCCCACGCACGCACGCGCCCCAGCCCACGCCGGGGGCCGAGCGAGGGAATCTGGGGCCCAGAGGGGATCCCCCCACGCCCCAGCAGCACACCAGCAGGCCGCCGCGCAAGGCGCCGCAACTCGCGGGCGCCCGCGCCCGCCGGTGGGGCAGCGCAGCCCCGTGGGGCGGACCCCCGGCCCCCCAGGCGCAGACCTTGGGGCCCCTGGACTGCGCATGCGCGGCCTGCCGAGCTCCGCGGTGAGGACCTGGTTCGAGGCTGGCGGGACGGACCGCGCGCCCGGGTCCCCGAGAGCTGAGAGGGGCCGGTCCGCGCTCCGCCTGGCGGCCGGGGGGGCTGCCCGGGGGGCTGCCAGCCCCGGCGCTGGACTCTTAGGGCGCCTGGAGGCGGCCGCCAACGTCTCCGGCCATACCACCCTGAACGCCGCCCGATCTCGTGGGATCTGGGAAGCTAAGCAGGGTCGGGCCCGGTCAGGACTTGGATGGGAGACCGCCTGGGAATGCCGGTGCTGTAGGCTTTCGCCGCTCCTTTTTGGTCCCCCCACAGCCAGCCAGCTGCGCACCTGCCGCGCTTCGGCCGAGGGCCACGCAGCCCACGCACGCACGCGCCCCAGCCCACGCCGGGGGCCGAGCGAGGGAATCTGGGGCCCAGAGGGGATCCCCCCACGCCCCAGCAGCACACCAGCAGGCCGCCGCGCAAGGCGCCGCAACTCGCGGGCGCCCGCGCCCCCCCCGGTGGGGCAGCGCAGCCCCGTGGGGCGGACCCCCGGCCCCCCAGGCGCAGACCTTGGGGCCCCTGGACTGCGCATGCGCGGCCTGCCGAGCTCCGCGGTGAGGACCTGGTTCGAGGCTGGGCGGGACGGACCGCGCGCCTGGGTCCCCGAGAGCTGAGAGGGGCCGGTCCGCGCTCCGCCTGGCGGCCGGGGGGGCTGCCCGGGGGGGCTGCCAGCCCCGGCGCTGGACTCTTAGGGCGCCTGGAGGCGGCCGCCAACGTCTCCGGCCATACCACCCTGAACGCGCCCGATCTCGTGGGATCTGGGAAGCTAAGCAGGGTCGGGCCCGGTCAGGACTTGGATGGAGACCGCCTGGGAATGCCGGGTGCTGTAGGCTTTCGCCGCTCCTTTTTGGTCCCCCCACAGCCAGCCAGCTGCGCACCTGCCGCGCTTCGGGCCGAGGGCCACGCAGCCCACGCACGCACGCGCCCAGCCCACGCCGGGGGCCGAGCGAGGGAATCTGGGCCCAGAGGGGATCCCCCCACGCCCCAGCAGCACACCAGCAGGCCGCCGCGCAAGGCGCCGCAACTCGCGGGCGCCCGCGCCCGCCGGTGGGGCAGCGCAGCCCCGTGGGGCGGACCCCCGGCCCCCCAGGCGCAGACCTTGGGGCCCCTGGACTGCGCATGCGCGGCCTGCCGAGCTCCGCGGTGAGGACCTGGTTCGACGGCTGGGCGGGACGGACCGCGCGCCCGGGTCCCCGAGAGCTGAGAGGGGCCGGTCCGCGCTCCGCCTGGCGGCCGGGGGGGCTGCCCGGGGGGCTGCCAGCCCCGGCGCTGGACTCTTAGGGCGCCTGGAGGCGGCCGCCAACGTCTCCGGCCATACCACCCTGAACGCGCCCGATCTCGTGGGATCTGGGAAGCTAAGCAGGGTCGGGCCCCGGTCAGGACTTGGATGGGAGACCGCCTGGGAATGCCGGGTGCTGTAGGCTTTCGCCGCTCCTTTTTGGTCCCCCCACAGCCAGCCAGCTGCGCACCTGCCGCGCTTCGGGCCGAGGGGCCACGCAGCCCACGCACGCACGCGCCCCAGCCCACGCCGGGGGCCGAGCGAGGGAATCTGGGGCCCAGAGGGATCCCCCCACGCCCCAGCAGCACACCAGCAGGCCGCCGCGCAAGGCGCCGCAACTCGCGGGCGCCCGCGCCCGCCGGTGGGGCAGCGCAGCCCCGTGGGGCGGACCCCCGGCCCCCCAGGCGCAGACCTTGGGGCCCCTGGACTGCGCATGCGCGGCCTGCCGAGCTCCGCGGTGAGGACCTGGTTCGAGGCTGGGCGGGACGGACCGCGCGCCCGGGTCCCCGAGAGCTGAGAGGGCCGGTCCGCGCTCCGCCTGGCGGCCGGGGGGGCTGCCCGGGGGGCTGCCAGCCCCGGCGCTGGACTCTTAGGGCGCCTGGAGGCGGCCGCCAACGTCTCCGGCCATACCACCCTGAACGCGCCCGATCTCGTGGGATCTGGGAAGCTAAGCAGGGTCGGGCCCGGTCAGGACTTGGATGGGAGACCGCCTGGGAATGCCGGGTGCTGTAGGCTTTCGCCGCTCCTTTTTGGTCCCCCCACAGCCAGCCAGCTGCGCACCTGCCGCGCTTCGGGCCGAGGGCCACGCAGCCCACGCACGCACGCGCCCCAGCCCACGCCGGGGGCCGAGCGAGGGAATCTGGGCCCAGAGGGGATCCCCCCACGCCCAGCAGCACACCAGCAGGCCGCCGCGCAAGGCGCCGCAACTCGCGGGCGCCCGCGCCCGCCGGTGGGGCAGCGCAGCCCCGTGGGGCGGACCCCCGGCCCCCCAGGCGCAGACCTTGGGGCCCCTGGACTGCGCATTGCGCGGCCTGCCGAGCTCCCGCGGTGAGGACCTGGTTCGAGGCTGGGCGGGACGGACCGCGCGCCCGGGTCCCCGAGAGCTGAGAGGGGCCGGTCCGCGCTCCGCCTGGCGGCCGGGGGGGCTGCCCCGGGGGGCTGCCAGCCCCGGCGCTGGACTCTTAGGGCGCCTGGAGGCGGCCGCCAACGTCTCCGGCCATACCACCCTGAACGCGCCCGATCTCGTGGGATCTGGAAGCTAAGCAGGGTCGGGCCCGGTCAGGACTTGGATGGGAGACCGCCTGGGAATGCCGGGTGCTGTAGGCTTTCGCCGCTCCTTTTTGGTCCCCCCACAGCCAGCCAGCTGCGCACCTGCCGCGCTTCGGGCCGAGGGCCACGCAGCCCACGCACGCACGCCGCCCAGCCCACGCCGGGGGCCGAGCGAGGGAATCTGGGGCCAGAGGGGGATCCCCCCACGCCCCAGCAGCACACCAGCAGGGCCGCCGCGCAAGGCGCCGCAACTCGCGGGGCGCCCGCCGCCCCCCCCGGTGGGGCAGCGCAGCCCCGTGGGGCGGACCCCCGGCCCCCCAGGCGCAGACCTTGGGGCCCCTGGACTGCGCATGCGCGGCCTGCCGAGCTCCGCGGTGAGGACCTGGTTCGAGGCTGGGCGGGACGGACCGCGCGCCTGGGTCCCCGAGAGCTGAGAGGGGCCGGTCCGCGCTCCGCCTGGCGGCCGGGGGGGCTGCCCGGGGGGCTGCCAGCCCCGGCGCTGGACTCTTAGGGCGCCTGGAGGCGGCCGCCAACGTCTCCGGCCATACCACCCTGAACGCGCCCGATCTCGTGGGATCTGGGAAGCTAAGCAGGGTCGGGCCGGTCAGGACTTGGATGGGAGACCGCCTGGGAATGCCGGGTGCTGTAGGCTTTCGCCGCTCCTTTTTGGTCCCCCCACAGCCAGCCAGCTGCGCACCTGCCGCGCTTCGGGCCGAGGGCCACGCAGCCACGCACGCACGCGCCCCAGCCCACGCCGGGGGCCGAGCGAGGGAATCTGGGGCCCAGAGGGGATCCCCCCACGCCCCAGCAGCACACCAGCAGGCCGCCGCGCAAGGCGCCGCAACTCGCGGGCGCCCGCGCCCGCCGGTGGGGCAGCGCAGCCCCGTGGGGCGGACCCCCCGGCCCCCCAGGCGCAGACCTTGGGGCCCCTGGACTGCGGCATGCGCGGCCTGCCGAGCTCCGCGGTGAGGACCTGGTTCGAGGCTGGGCGGGACGGACCGCGCGCCCGGGTCCCCGAGAGCTGAGAGGGGCCGGTCCGCGCTCCGCCTGGCGGCCGGGGGGGCTGCCCGGGGGGCTGCCAGCCCCGGCGCTGGACTCTTAGGGCGCCTGGAGGCGGCCGCCAACGTCTCCGGCCATACCACCCTGAAACGCGCCCGATCTCGTGGATCTGGGAAGCTAAGCAGGGTCGGGCCCGGTCAGGACTTGGATGGGAGACCGCCTGGGAATGCCGGGTGCTGTAGGCTTTCGCCGCTCCTTTTTGGTCCCCCCACCAGCCAGCCAGCTGCGCACCTGCCGCGCTTCGGGCCGAGGGCCACGCAGCCCACGCACGCACGCGCCCAGCCCACGCCGGGGGCCGAGCGAGGGAATCTGGGGCCCAGAGGGGATCCCCCCACGCCCCAGCAGCACACCAGCAGGCCGCCGCGCAAGGCGCCGCAACTCGCGGGCGCCCGCGCCCCCCCCGGTGGGGCAGCGCAGCCCCGTGGGGCGGACCCCCGGCCCCCCAGGCGCAGACCTTGGGGCCCCTGGACTGCGCATGCGCGGCCTGCCGAGCTCCGCGGTGAGGACCTGGTTCGAGGCTGGGCGGGACGGACCGCGCGCCTGGGTCCCCGAGAGCTGAGAGGGGCCGGTCCGCGCTCCGCCTGGCGGCCGGGGGGGCTGCCCGGGGGGGCTGCCAGCCCCGGCGCTGGACTCTTAGGGCGCCTGGAGGCGGCCGCCAACGTCTCCGGCCATACCACCCTGAACGCGCCCGATCTCGTGGGATCTGGGAAGCTAAGCAGGGTCGGGCCCGGTCAGGACTTGGATGGGAGACCGCCTGGGAATGCCGGGTGCTGTAGGCTTTCGCCGCTCCTTTTTGGTCCCCCCACAGCCAGCCAGCTGCGCACCTGCCGCGCTTCGGGCCGAGGGCCACGCAGCCCACGCACGCACGCGCCCCAGCCCACGCCGGGGGCCGAGCGAGGGAATCTGGGGCCCAGAGGGGATCCCCCGCACGCCCAGCAGCACACCAGCAGGCCGCCGCGCAAGGCGCCGCAACTCGCGGGCGCCCGCGCCCGCCGGTGGGCAGCGCAGCCCCGTGGGGCGGACCCCCGGCCCCCCAGGCGCAGACCTTGGGGCCCCTGGACTGCGCATGCGCGGCCTGCCGAGCTCCGCGGTGAGGACCTGGTTCGAGGCTGGGCGGGACGGACCGCGCGCCTGGGTCCCCGAGAGCTGAGAGGGGCCGGTCCGCGCTCCGCCTGGCGGCCGGGGGGGGCTGCCCGGGGGGCTGCCAGCCCCGGCGCTGGACTCTTAGGGCGCCTGGAGGCGGCCGCCAACGTCTCCGGCCATACCACCCTGAACGCGCCCGATCTCGTGGGATCTGGAAGCTAAGCAGGGTCGGGCCCGGTCAGGACTTGGATGGGAGACCGCCTGGGAATGCCGGGTGCTGTAGGCTTTCGCCGCTCCTTTTTGGTCCCCCCCACAGCCAGCCAGCTGCGCACCTGCCGCGCTTCGGGCCGAGGGCCACGCAGCCCACGCACGCACGCGCCCCAGCCCACGCCGGGGGCCGAGCGAGGGAATCTGGGGCCCAGAGGGGATCCCCCACGCCCCAGCAGCACACCAGCAGGCCGCCGCGCAAGGCGCCGCAACTCGCGGGCGCCCGCGCCCGCCGGTGGGGCAGCGCAGCCCCGTGGGGCGGACCCCCGGCCCCCCAGGCGCAGACCTTGGGGCCCCTGGACTGCGCATGCGCGGCCTGCCGAGCTCCGCGGTGAGGACCTGGTTCGAGGCTGGGCGGGACGGACCGCGCGCCCGGGTCCCCGAGAGCTGAGAGGGGCCGGTCCGCGCTCCGCCTGGCGGCCGGGGGGGCTGCCCGGGGGGGCTGCCAGCCCCGGCGCTGGACTCTAGGGCGCCTGGAGGCGGCCGCCAACGTCTCCGGCCCATACCACCCTGAACGCGCCCGATCTCGTGGGATCTGGGAAGCTAAGCAGGGTCGGGCCCGGTCAGGACTTGGATGGGAGACCGCCTGGGAATGCCGG